>JACDJE010000079.1:339244-496555 GCA_016647715.1 Pavo muticus | reverse complement strand
AAAAAAAAAAAAAAAAAAAGAATGATCTAGATTTAGCCTGATTTTTATTTGGTTGGAAATAGCAAGGTACTGTGAGAACCTGTAAAAGACAGGCTTAAGATTGTTTTAAATTTGTAAATGGTTTTCTGTATAAGAAGATCATAGAATCATAGAATCATAGAATTTCTCAGGTTGGAAAAGACGTTAAAGATCATCAAGTCCAACCGCAACCTGACCATACTACCTGAACTCTAACAGCCCACTGCTAAATCATGTCCCTGAGCACCACATCCAAGATGGTTGGATATATTGTTAGCTACTCTCCTACCTAGTGTGTGAACCAACCAGTTTAAAATATGGACACCCTGCCTATTGAGATGTTATTCCAATGTGTGGTAGATTTCTTTGTAAGAAAAGTTCTACGCCGTGCAGCCAAGAAGGCTGTATCCCAAGGAGCATTAAAAAGAGCATGGCCAGCAGGTTGAGAGAGGTTATCCTCCCTCTCTTCTCTGCACTGGTGAGGCCACATCTGTAGTACTGTGTCCTGTTCTGGGCTCACCAGTTAAAGAAGGACAGGGAACTTTCAGAGAGTCTGGTGGAGGGCCACAAAGATGATTATGGGCCTGGAGCATTTTCCGTATGAAGAAAGACTGAGAGACCTGGGACTCTGAGAGACCTGACTAGTATTTATTAGTAGTTACCTCTATATCAGCACTGTTTTAAAAATATCCTTACAGTTGTAACGTGATTATTTGTAAATGGTAAAAACAACTGCCATCTTTCTCAACTCCTAAAGAATAGTGAGACACAAGATCTGGGGATTTTTTCCAAAAATCATTAGTGATCCCTCAATTAGAAAAATGAAGAAGCATTTGTGTGCATTGCTATTATACCATGAAAACTTGACGTCATTCCTATATAGAAAATTCAGGTTTTCAGATGAGGTCACTGATGATCTTGTATTAAGTCTTGTATGAAGTCAGGAGTTGGACTCAGTGATCCTTGTGGGTCCCTTCCAACTCAGGATACCCTACTCCTATTCCTATTCTATGGTCTGAAATTCTTCTCTTAGTATTTGTAGTGCATAAAGAAGTACAGCCGGTTAGAAACAAATATATGTGGGTGAAATTGATAAATATTTCACATTTGAATGGAGACGGAACTACTTTCTTGTAGTTAAAAGAGTAAGTTAAACCAGGAAAGTTCATAAAAATTGTTTTGGGTAAAGGAAAACAATCGGTGATATTTTTAGAACTTTAAGGACAATCTGCATATATTACTTAAATTGTCAGAAAGACACTGCTATCCAAATTTTAGTGAATTTCTTTGGGTATTGGGCCCTCAATTGTTCTTAATCCTACTCAAGAAACATAGTCCATTTATTTCCATTTATATCAGTATAAATATTTCAAAGTTAGTAACCTAAAACATGGTTCTTTAAATCCCATGTGAGTTTCCTGAGTTTCAAAATATTTAGAAGCTCTATTAGCATAGAGTAATACCACACTTGGCGCTAAGAACTTTGTTAGCATTTCAGATACAGCTTTCCTAGGAATATATCAGAACTTGCGCTGAGGACAAAAGTTTCCTTGCTGCCACACAGACAGTATTAACATCAGTAATGTCAAGAATCAGCACTGGCTGCCTTTTCACTTTGCCGTTAAAGTCCATTTGGCCGGCATGCCTGTTTTTCTCCTCTGTACAAACTCCAGTGCTGAGGGCTGAATATTTTCATGCCTGCATCCAGCCCTGATAAGGAGTTTGGCTGTGCTGTAAACTGTGCCTGGGACTGGGAACTTGAAAGCACAGAGAATTTGCAAACGAAATGTAGCTTTTATGAAATAGCTGGAGCCCAATCAGGGAATGGTAATGCTATCTGCGTGTGCTAAGTTTCAAAGTGAGGCATAGAGAATCTCTGGGTAATGGTTGATTTGAATAAATCTTTGGATAATGCATTTTATCTCTCTCTAACTCCAGTTTTGCAAAGGACTGATGACTTAGCTTGTCTTGTTGTGTATCAAATATATATCTTTTTTCAGGTCATCCTCCTTAGTTCATTCTCTTTATTTCCCTCTCATTTAGGGAATGTTTTCTACTTTCTCTTGCAGTTAGAAAAATATTTACTGAGGTTTATCCTATTCTTAAATTAGATATTAATCTAAATCTGTTGTCAGCATTAGTTGTGTTTGTTATATAATAAAACATACCCATCTAGTAAACCAGAGCAGGCCTGCCCTGCAGCCCTTTCTAATAACAGCAAGAGATGCACATTATACTCACAGTATGTTCACATTAGTTTCACAGTAACTCTTGTACATTATCAGAGGACAAAAATAAAATTAGCAGCCAATAATGTTGTAACCAAGAAGGCAGCATACAGAGAGTAGAGGGGAGGGGGTATAAAGAACAGTTTAGAGCTGCCAATTACAAACATTTAATACTAAGAAGGTACTTTTATAGAAGGCTTATCTTAGCTGGATTCCTCTTTGGCAAAAAGAGCTTCTATGTTTATTCTTTTTCAAGACATTCACATTTTAATAACATTTAATGTTGCTTAAAACAGTAAGTAATCACTTTCATCCAATTTCTTCTGTCCCCTTCTTAGACATTTGGTATAAGGCTTCAATCCAAGAGTCTAAAGCAGGCTTCACCTTTCCTCCTATTGAAAACTTTCTGCTCCTCACACTGTGGGGAGTGGTGGTAAGGAAAAAAGCAAAAAGAATATTCGACTCATAAGAGGGAAGTAATGCGTTCTTTTCAAATGTATATTGCTCAAAATACCAACCAAGCTCGTTAGTTGTTAAAGCTAACATAAACCGAGCTCTTTTTAATTTTCAGATGGTGTCATTGATTTGTGTATCTGAAATCTACAGACTGTTGACATCTGCTGTTTTGAGACTGAATCACTTACACTGAATACCACTAATTGTTCGTTGCACTAAGGAGCCTTTTGTGCAATTAGGCCTCATTTTTTGATGATGAAATCAATTTTAGATTAAAGAACTGCAGTAGGGAAAGGTGTAGTTAAAGGATTCTACCTAAGAGGAAATAGGAAAACTATACAAGTACTAAAGTGCTTTATCAAGCAGTAGTTCTGAAGTGCTTTTATTTCTTCAATGAACTTCGATACCTGAAGAATAGCTTTTTGCAAAACCTGGTAATTTGATGTCAGAAGATTAGTTACGCTGTTTTGAAATGAGCATGATGATTGATGCTGTGCTGATGACAAGACAGTATTTGGAGATTATAGGATATGCTCAAATAGGCAAAGCAACTCAGACAAGAAAGAAAAGCCACTGAGCTACTCCACTTTGTTCAAATTACAACAAAGTGAATTTGTGTTCTTCTACACCTCTTCTGCTGAATGTCAAATCACCTTCCTCTCAGACTGTGTCACCCTACTGTCTCCCACAGTATTCTCCTGGAGAAGCTAGCAGCCTGTGGCTTAGACAGGTACACTCCTTCCTGGGTAAAGATCTGGCTGGATGACCAAGCCCAGAGAGTGGTGGTGAATGGAGTTAAATCCAGCTAGCAACTCGTCATGAGTGGTGTTCCCCAGAGGTCAGTATTGGGGCCTGTTCAATATCTTTATCAGTGACCTGGACAAGTGGATTGAATGCACCCTCAGTAAGTTTGCAGATGATACCAGGCTGGGAGGAAGTATAGATCTGCCAGGGAGTAGGAAGGCCCTGCAGAGATAACTGGACAGGCTGGATCACTGGGCTGAGTCCAGTGGGAAGTGATCATCCTCCTCTACTCAGCTCTGGTGAGGCTGCGCCTTGAGTACTGTGTTCATTTTTGGTCCCCTCCCTACAAGAAAGACATTGAGGCCCTGGAACATGTCCACAGAAGGGCAAGGAAGCTGGTGAGGGGTCTGGAGCACAAGTCTTATGGGAAGTGGCTGAGGGAACTGGGATTGTTCAGTCTGGTGAAGAGGAGGCTCAGGGGAAACCTCACTGCTCTCTACAACTACCTAAAAGGAGGTTGTGAAGAGGTGGGTGTTGGCATCTTCTCATGCATAACTATTGATAGGACTAGAGGAAACAGCCTTAAATTGCACCAGGGGAGATTCAGGTTGGATGTTAGAGAAAATTTTTTTCTCTGAGAGAGTGGTCAGGCACTGGAACGGGCTCCCCATGGAAGTGGTTGAGTCACCGTCCCTGGAGATATTCAAGAAATGTTTAGATATTGTACTGAGGAACATGGATTAGTGTGGAAATATCTGTGGTAGGTGGATGGTTGGACTGGATGATCTTAGAGATCTTTTCCACCATTGGTGATTCTATAATTCTATGACTCTATGATTCCAAGTTGATGTGAGATGCTTCTTCTTCAGTGTCAGATAAAGGTGTGAGACTGGGGAAAGTTTTTAGTTTGCTGGCCCATTTATCAAACCTCCATGATCTTGTTTTTGATTACTATTGTTACTTAATCTGGCTTTATTTGAGTAACTTAACTGATGAGTTCACACTGATGCAACAAGACTCATTTAGGCTGAACTGCTTGAATCCTCCCCTCTAGTCATGGACAGATGGACTGGTGACGCACAGACATATCAGTGTCGAATATGCAGAAGATGATCACCTCACAAGGTCAGAGATACTGACTTTTCCAAGAATATAATATACCTCGCTCACATAGAATCTACTTGGTTTTCTTTTGAGAAAAGAAATCATATTGGTGGTGTGAAAATTTTGGAATGTATAAGAAACTCGGGTAGTGCATAAATACAGGCATATCTAGGCACGTACAAACTTGAGGCCTTTAAGTTTCGTGTGTTCTTTAAAGTTCCCAAGCATGGCTAGCATTAAGTGTCAATGACAGCTTTGCTGCACCTTCAGTAAATAGTGAAAACACTCATCTCCTTCTAGCCTAAAAAGAGGCATTATTTTCATTTGACATATTAATGGTGTTTTCAATCAATTCTGAAAATTAAAAAAAATAATTAAAAATACTGTAAATATACCCTTGTATCTCAATTAAATATTTTCTTCTTTAACGAGTCTACCAGGGACCTTTTATTAGAAGTGATTAGAATAGTGATTGCAATGAAGAAGTTACATGGTATTGTCTTTACATTTAACTTGACTTTTATATCCATGCCAGTAATTCTGCACACTGCTTCTCATGAGGAGAGCTGCAGAGGGATACTAAGGGTATTATAATACAAATTTAGTATGTTCTTTTCAGGCTAGTAGGTGCTTTTCTTGTGGAGAGATTATTTCTACATAATTTGCTTGGAATTGCATAGAACATTTGAGTCTTACAGTAAGAATTCAGCAAGTTGTTGACATGTACCTGAAATGTAGACTGGTTATAATAGACAAAATACATATCAACACCTGTGGAAGGCAGTGTATCAAATTCCTATGTAATTGCCCCATGTCTTTTCTATCGTCCCAGTTTCTCATATTCCTTTCCCATGATGTTTTCCTTTATCCCTTCTTTGGTGAATAGAAATGTAGGGATGTCTTTTCCTGATAAGGAGCACTCTCGTGCACGTTGATCATGACTCTCAGGAACTTTTAACTGCTTGAGTCCTTGAGCTGTACTCACTCAAGCTTGTGCTAACAGATATAAACTATATTTTGTTGCGCTACTGTAGCTGTGTGCTAAGGGGATTAATTCCAAGGCAATGTATATGATTCTGTCTTACTCTTATCTGTGCCTTGCAAAATCTGAAAGCATTTTTAATTTTTTCTCCATTGATTGACACGGAGACACTGATTCCATTTCTTATCCATGCTCTGGCTTTATTTCCTCTCTGGAATAAAGTGATCCATGGCTTGGATCTCTTTGTAGAGAAACAGAGCCAGATCTTCCATATATGAATGTTGTTCTTAACCTCATAATGTCATGCACTGTTAAAGGATGCTTGTGAAGTTCATGGCTAGACCTTACCTGTGTGCTGGATCACTTGTCTTTGTGTAGTTTTGAACCCAGTTCCTCTGATGAAACCCATAGAAATGTATAATGACTCTTAGCTGAGGCAGTCTTTAGTACAGCCATAGTAAGCATGCCTTGAAAAGGGAGCTCTTACAAAGCTTGCATACAAAAGCAGCACAGAAATACGGGGAGACATTTGATATCTTGCTTGCTTGAACAGACCACCATTGCTGTCTGGTTAAGTCGAGGTGGGGTTAAGAATAAGCACTGAAGTTGTTTGTGTAATTAATGTCATGAAAACCTATGCATTCATTAAGACAATCCTTTATGCTATCTCAAGCCCAGGTGCATTTAATTTAATTCTCTACCTTTTTACTAGTGAAGCAGATAACTGTCAGCAGTTTACCTGTGAGTCTGCAGTTAGCAGTTGTCTTTCCTGACCAGTTAGAACTTCCAGAATGGAAACTCTGCTTGTTAGCTTGCATAAATATGATTAACATCTGCAAATATTCTTACTTCCTGCATTTTGCTTTTCCAGTAGAATATGTACAGACCTGCAAGGATTGAAATTCCAGGGAAACATAGCAGATCACAAAACGGTTTTTCCTAATTACAGCCTTGATCTTCCTACTGCATACCCTCAAAGTCTCACATAAACTAAGACATATGTGGACTGCGAGACGCAGGAATGCTTCTTGAGCCTTTATCAGTTTTTCATTCTATCTGCATCTGGATGTCATGATAGATTGAAACCTGAATGTTCACATGTTTGGTCTCTTGAGTTATCCCCCTCTCTGAGCCCTCCAGCTCCTCACTCTTGATGACCTGGTTTCTTCTGAAAGGAATTGGAAATGCATGTAGGAAAGACAGATGAAGGGCACTTTGACTGTCCTTCAGTTTACATAATCAAAGGACTAGGACTGTACTTGTCCCAAGGAATTCACTTGTAAAGTAGTTCTATGCCAGTAGGCTTTTACTATAGAGAAGTGATTCAATAATGGATGACTTTAATTAAATAAAAACAAAAAAACAAAAACAAGAAACAAACAACACCCCACCAAAACAAAACAAAACAAACAAAAAAGAAAAATACAAGAAAACTCAAACCAAAACAAACAACATGATTATTTAATATGGCAAATTATACTTTCTGATTTTCTCAATTTATTCTTTAAAATTATATTTTTATTTCCTTATGTTTTATCTCAACATCATGAATAAAACAGAAATATAACCAGGTTAAATGCAGACATACTGACGTGTCATAATGGATAATCCCAATGCCAGTAGATTTACAACGTCTGTGCTGAAGTGTAATTTCTGTTAAACAAGATAAGTGTGTCTCCAAACTTTTCTTTATTAGTATGCCAGTGTTCATATTTCTGACTGTTTACTCAGGGCTTATTGTGCACAGACTCCGCAAAAGTGCAAGGAAAAGAGAGCAAGAGCTTGCCTGCCTGGAATGCAGTTTGGGTTGCTGTGGAGTAAGTTTTTGCTCCTAAGAAGAAGGTGAATCAGAGTTTGTGTGATTTGTTTGCTGTCTGTATTTTGGGGCCGTGTCATGACTGAGAAAATGGTTTGATAGCAGAGGGTGTGAGGCAGACTTCCTACTTTCAGTTTCTGACGGTAAATGGATGTTAATGAAAGAAAAAAAGGTGATTAGGATTAGCCTATACCAAAGGTTTAGCAGATAAGCTCCCAGCAATAAACCCAACAATCAGAGCACAGCTCACCTGGAGCGGACTCTGGAGGAAGGACTGCTCCCTTCTTTGATTACATGGGCTGGGAAGAATGAGGCAAGAACTCGAGGCAAGAACTCTTCTCTTAAAAAAGAGAAGAGTCAATGAAGATGAGTGGATACATATTCCACAGGGTGAAAATTATCCCAGAATGGGTGCTTCAGAGGAACATTTGGGTTTGAAATGCCACCTCCAAGAGCTAGCTTAAAAACTAAGTGTCACAGGGTTACCTGGACCAGTCTATGCCTGTGACAGGGACAGTGGGCCCAAGGGCCCCCTTCCCAGCCCCCCCCCAAAAAGAAAGGGGAAGGGAAAAGGAAAGGAAAGAAAACGAACAGGCCTCTAGGGAGGTAAACTTATTTTACTAACTATAATATAATATAATACAATCTAATTAAGACGGATAATCAAATAAAGTGGAGAGAGAGAGTTATTGGAGCACTTGCCTCTTTCGTTGGGAATCGAAAAAGAGACCACCCCCAGCCCATCCCTCTGTGACGTGTAGGGACAGGTAGCCAGATTAGAGTGTTAACACTTTAACTCCCAATGCACTACGTGATGTTATGATGTGGAATACTGAAAAAACAAAATTACAAAACCGTGACACTAAGAGAACAGGGATGCAGATGGAGGCAGTGCTGCTTTTCAAAAGAGCGTATGAAAAATGATGGAAAGGAGGCTGTACAGAAAATGTTGTACCTGCAGATGAATCAAGAATAGTGGTTTTTATGGGACAGCCTTAAATGAATATTGGAAGAGCTTGACTAAGAAATAGAAGGTATAGGAAGACAGACTAATTAAGAAGTTAAATTTGCTACAGCTTCTTTTCTCAAACATAGGAGCTTATGATCTAGAGAAGCCTATTCAGAAGGGTAGAAGGGTTAGGATGTATGAAGGGTAGGATATACATTGAGGTAAATTATGGAGAAAACCACAAAATCTGAGAACTCTGTTATAGAGTTCTTGACATCTGTTTTTCTAATGTGTCATGAATGTTCTTCATAGAACAGCAATAACACACCAGAAATCATAAGCTCACCAAATTGTTGTATAATTTGTACTTTTTATGAATAGGAAGGATAGCAAAGTCAAGAAAGTGTTAACATTTGTCTTCTTTCTGTGGAAGGAAGAATATGTTAAAATTGCAATATAAAGGTCTTAAACTGGAAATGGGGAGAGAAAAGGAGTCATGATTCCAGGAAGTACTTTGAATATCAAAGGCACCCTGAATATTTTATCTGCTTTGAAAGGACACTGATCAAGCTTTGAATATTTCATTTACATTAAAAAAGAACAGGAATACACAGCCTAAGAAAAATCATCCAGGATTGGAGGGGATCACCCAGCAGATGGAGTAATTTTATGAATTTTGCACCTATAGCTTTTGCAACAGGAGGTTTTGGTGACTTTTATGTCTTGTTCACCTTTGGATAAACTATTTTGCTGTTAAAATGTAGAGATGCCTTTTAAAATTTATTTGCTCTTTGCAATCCACTCTTCAAACTTGTAATTTATTGTTTGATCTCTGTCTTCATGAGCTAACTTTTATACTCTTTTAACATTTAATATTTCCGTTAGGGGTTGTCTGGATCATACAGAGAATGTGGAGATTTATAATCTCTTTGAAAGTAAAAATAATCTAGGTGAAACAGCTGCCCTGGGAAAATCTGCACTGAAAGTTGTTTTTAAGAAACAGGAGTGCTTTCCTTGCAGGCTAGAAGTGCTGATATGCAGGCTGTTAAATACAGAAGTTGATACAGTGAACAACCTTCCTACAGGCAGGAGGCCATGTAGATATCTAAATGATATGTGGTATAGAGTGACTTCCTTCAAGACTTTTTCATCTGGTCTACTTGACTTTAGGATCATTTGGATTGAAGTAGAGCCAAGTTACAGTAGCTATACTGTCCGTATCTTCAAATAAGACTGCTTAGAGATTTGTCCTGCCATGATGCCTAGATTAGATCTCAGTTTGACTGTAGCTTTCAAGCTTTATTTTGTGTCCCACCTTTCTGTGCCCACTCCAAAGAAAATTCACTCTCTTCGCAAACGTAAAATGCAAAGATTTTGCAGTCTTCAAATTATTTATGGACGTCTCCATGGATTCAAAAGATTTAGCCTTACTTTGCAGATAGGCAAGGCTCTTTTTGTCAGTCTGTTAATTTTTTAATAAGAAAAAAAATATTGAATTAAGGAAGAAGGATACTGGTAAAAATAATAACGATGAGTAAATGGTAATGCAAAAAATCAACCCATTTGCTAGAATTAACCATTGGGCCCCTTCAAAGACAGTTTGGTAAGCAAAACCAGACTTTACTACAAGAGTTGAAAAAATTAAGATAGTTGAAGAACCCTCATTGCAGAAGTTTGGAAGTTACCTGTGAATGGCACAAATTACTGCTCAATTTACTTGATCTATTGGGACAGAAATATTCTTGCTGGAGCCCTTTGCTTGTAGGCTGAAAAAACCCAAACCTCTTATTACTCTAATTAGACACATAAATCAGGTCAGATTTATTCAGTTTTGGCAAGAAGCTGACAAGTCGTAATAGTCCTTGACAGAATGTTCATAGTGTTGCAGCTTAACACTGAAAAAGGATAAGATTACTTGGGATATTTTTTCCAACCCTTGAAAGAAGAGGATTCAGTGTTCACTTTGAGAATCAGATTAAATTGTTCTATACTAACCCCTCGTTAAGGGAAATAATAGATAATTATATTTCAGAATCATTCTCATTAAAGAGGAGCAATATTTGTTGTTCTTCAATATACTGCTGGCAGCGCTAGTAAGGACAATACAGGGAAAGAAAACAACTGTTGTGTTCTATATATTGTATCGTATGCAACAAATGAACAAAAGTTTTATGCAGAGGGTGTGCTAGTTCTAAAACCCGTAAAAGACTTTATTTCCAAACTTCGAGAATTCATTGAAAACCACATGCATATTTACATAAATCTTGCAGAAATTCTTTGCTTTTGTTTTAGCCAATGACATTGAAATATATAGAGTATTAATGTTAAGAAATGCAAATGGCTAACTCAATGCCATTGTTGCACCAAGCACTTACTGAGGACTGGGTAAATGAAAGTGTCTTCTTAGGCTCTCTAAGCAAATAAAGACAGAAATGAGTGTTTCTAATGGAATTAGAAACTCAGGGATATTCCTACCTCACCACTAATTTTGGAAACTCAGGGCTACCCTTAAACTTGATAACAGCCTTCTTAAGCTTATTTGCCTGTCTGAGAGTATTGGACTTCTAAAGTTGTAGTATCATTAAATATTTTTCAAAAGCCAGAACATGTAATGTCTGCTTTCTATCACAAATGCAATGCCTACATGCTTGAGGCTCATAATTTTTGCTGCAGTTCTGGACTTTTAATATCAGAGTATGTGCAGTCTTCATTCAAAGTCAGATAAAGGCCAGATTACTATATCAGCATTGCTTTATGTTTCATCTCATGTAAAGATCCCAGGTCAAATGAACATCAAGTCAAAAATTGAAGGGGAAGGTGGAGAAAAGACTGACTGGTATAAACCTCCAGAAATATCTCAAGAGTTAGTGAATGAGGCCTGGATTCCACCTATCTTGAGCTGCCAAGAAGTCTAGCACATACAGAAATAAGGCAATATATATTTAGATATAACACATTCATCAGAATAAGGCCCCCAAAATATTTATGCCATTGAAATAACCAACTCCTCTCCTTACTGAAAGTGATACTATATATACAGTGCCAACTACATAGTAGTAGATCCCAATGACAAGTATTACAAAATAATTTAGATATAAATATATATGAAAGATATATATATACTTTTATATATATATATATGGATTATGCAGTAGACATAGGTCAGGACCCGCAGATGTATACGTAGACACACAAAGTTAAACAATGTAAGAAGAATCAGCAATATCTGACTCAGAATAAAAAAGAGCAATGTATGAGATTATGGGTGCAATATTTGACTGTTTATATATCACATTTAGTTCTAATAGAAATAATATTTTAATGCATTGGCCACTTCAGAGGCCTTGTGAAATGAAAGCTGAACATGTTGACTGATGTTGAAGGTGCAGGGTAAGGAACATGTAGGTTTTTTGTCCTGTCCTTCAAAGACAGCGGAGTAATAATGCAGCTTGTTGGTCTTAACAAATGGTGCCTCTGTACAGCTTAGAGCAGGTAATTATTAAGTTTTTGGTGTTTGTTTGTGGGACCTGAGAAAGAGGAAAAATGGATGAATAGCAATTGCTAAGGAGTCTTAGTCCACTTAAATCAGTTAAATAGTTAAATTTCACTGTGGGAGACTTAGGCAAACAGCTGGTTTTCAATCCATGTGCCTCTTCCCTCCCCTTTTCTTTATTTTCATCCTCTCTTCTTCACTCTGCATTCTTTCCCTTCTGACTTTATTTGACCTATGATGTTTTTGTTTGTTTTAGCATGTGTTAAATTAATCAGTGTGCAGGGAATGCTGTGTTTAATATATAGGCATCCGATCACAAAGAGAGTACTTTCATCTGTTCTCATGGTTAATACTTTTTTCTCATGTTGACACAATTTGTTTGATTTGATGTAAAAAAGCAAACAAACAACAAAGAAGGACTGAAAATGTTTAATAAATAATAAATGGAAATGTTGACAACCCTTTGACATTGTGAGAAAGAAATAGATAAAGAAGTTTTAGTAAAAACGACCTCAACAGGACATGAATGCAGCATTTTGGAAATAGATGAAATACTTTATCCACTAGTTAAAAAAAACAAAACAAAACAAAACAAAACAAAAAAACTACTTTCATAGAATCATAGTTATTAAGGAGCAGGCAACTTGGGAAGAGTACAAGGATGTTTTGAGACTATGCAGAGAGAATGTAAGAAAGGAGAAAGCCCAGCTAGAACTTAATCTATCCATCATTGTAAAAGATAACAAATCTTTTTAGAATTAAAGGAGAGCCAAGGAGAATCTCTATCCTTTATTGGGTGCAGTGAGAAAAACTACCACCAGGGATGAGGAAATGGCTGAGGTAGTCAGTACTTTCACTGCTTGTCAATCAGTTATCCTCAGGGTACTCAGCCCACGTTATTCATGAGGAAACAGTTAGCAATGGGCTATTCCACCTAGAGGGTACAGAGGGAGCTGGCAGAAATGCTCACCAAGCCACTTTCCATCATTTATCTGTAGTCCTGTCCAAGTGGGAAGGCCCCAGATAACTGGAGTCTTACCAGTGTGATGCCCATCTACAGGAAGAGTAGGAAGGAGGATCTGGGGAACTACAGGCCTGTCAGCCTGGGCTTGGTTTTGGGGAAAGTTATGGAGCAGATCATCTTGAGTGCAATCACACAGCATGTGTGGGACAACCGGGGGATCTGGCCCAGCAAGCATGGCTTCATGAAAGGCAGATTCTTCTTGACCAACCTGATATCCTTCTATGACTAGGTGACACACCTGGTGGATGAGACAAGGGATGTGGATGTAGTCTATACAGACTCTAGTAAAGCCTTTGACTATGTCTACACGGCATTCTCCTGGAGAAGCTAGCAGCTCATGACTTATACAGATGTATTCTTAGCTGGATGAAAAATCGACTGGGTGGCTGGGCTCAGAGAGTGTTGGTGAACGAAATTAAATCCAGCTGGTGGCTGGTCATGAGTGGGGCTCCACAGGGGTTGGTACTGGAGCTGTTCCTCTGTAATATCTTTACTGATGATCTAGATGAGGGGATTGAATGCACCCTCAGTAATTTTGCAGATGACACCAAGTTGGAAGGAAGTGTTAATCTGCTTGATGGTAGGAAGGTCCTACAGAGGGATCTGGATAGGCTGGATTGATGGGCCACGCCCAATTTTGTGAGGTTCAAGAGGACCATGTGCTGGGTCCTGTATGTTGATCGCAACAACCTCATGCAACACTACAGGCTTGAGGCAGAGTGACTGGAATACTGTGTGGTAGAAAAGGATTTGGATTTATTAAATATCTCCAGGTACCGCAACTCTACCACTTCCTTGTTTCAATGCCTAACCACTCTTTCCTTGAAGAAATTCTTCTAGTGTCTGCTATAAGTCCCCCCTGGCTCAACTTGAGGCTATTTCTTCACATCCTAACCTGCTTTGTTTAACACTTGAGGGAAGTTAACAGTATTTTTTGGCCACAGGGCAAAAAGGTGCTTTGTAAATGGAACTGAAATTGAATCTTAATCCCACAAAGTTTGGAACTAATTTTCCTGATAGAGCACAGTAGTGTCTTTTAGGTAGAAAGATTTCTAAGTTCTAACTGGGTCTAAGATTTAGAGACGCTGAAAGTGTCAGAAATTTAAGACTTGAGTTTCTTGAAACTACACTTATGTAAATCTTAATTTCAAATGAAAATTTTTCCTTTATGTATCTTAAGATGAACCTGTTGTCCTTATGGAGACAAAGTTCAAATTTGTGGACATAATGACCACTGGATAGTATGCATACAATATTTTTCCTAAGATTATGGAAAATATGTAATATGAGTTAAACTCATTGTCTACTCTTTTTAGAATAAATTCCATGTGAACTGCCCAGAGAGTCACAAGAGCTGTACAAATGACATATGTAAATACACATACAAAACCAGCTACAAACTACAAGGAAAGATGAAAAACAAGTAAGGCAAAATGGATTTGACCATAAACCTTTTTGTCTCAGTGGGATTCAGTAGCAAATAAATCTTGTCTGTTTTGAGTAGCCTATTCTTTGTCCTAGCATTTATCATCAAGTTTGCCCTGTTGCAAGAAGCAGGGAAAAACACTGTCTAGTAAAAAGCAGATTTAACTCTGAGGGAAGAACAGGCCTCAGAGCAGAGGAGATCCAAGATTCAAATCATTCTTATACTGCCAGCTACCAAGGCAGTCTTCTCACTTGTTGTTTTGCCAAGCCTACGAGGTAAGATGGGCTGAGTTAGTTAAACCTGCATAAAGAAGGTAGATGTAAGTAAATGACAGTGGACAAGAAAGGATTTTCGTTTGTATTACATAGCTTATAGATTAATTGAAATATTCTATTATCTAGGTGATTCAATACACTTAAAATCTATTTATAACAGAATTGGCTTTATTTTTTTCTCCTACCAAATTGTCAGCCAGTATCATTAAGTCTCTCTCATGCCACCTGCTGTCTTCTGAGATCTTTAGTTCCCAGGTCATCACAGGTTATGGTTCTGTCTTATCTGTTTCCTTCCCCAATTCAAGACCAAGTACAGCTCCAGCATCACTAACTCGCTATGTTATAGCAATGGCTACATACTCTTTCACAAGCTCTCGTTTCTGTGCATACCATTACTTTTTTTGTGTGTGTATTATTGGACTGTTGGGCAAACAAATTCATCTTCTTTATAAACACAGAGTTTGTTCCATGATGTATAGTCTCTTCTTTTGCAGTTCACTCATAAAAGGTTCCTAAATTTCAGGCCAAGTAGTGAAATAATTACATGTACTATTGAGGGAGTTTCCACAGCAACTAGGTCAGTATTTCAAAACTCAGAAAAGCCTCAGCATTTTCCTAAGTCACAATAGAGAAGCCCTTTATTCCACCTTTCTAAAAATTACTCTTCTCTTTGGATCATTTTTTCTTGTGTTCCTCAATCCCTTATAATAGACCCAAGTGAAATCCAGCTAAAGAGAAAAGCGATGACCATGTAAACTCTGAATTAAAGAGGCTCTTTCTTTCACAGAAACCTGCTATGTGTACGCACACCATCCCAGCAGGCATGAAAGGACTCCAACAGCACAGGGAGAGATAGAAGATGGGTGTTTTTATGCTATCTGTTCCACACATTTTGGAGGAGAGCAAGGAGCTAGAAAATCTGTCAAGCATTGTAACAGTGAGCATTTAAAGCCTGAAAATTAGATAACATGGTTTTTGTAGATGTACTTCAGCTGTGAATGTCCTCAGCCACCTACTGCCATATATATATGGTACTGGGAACAGAATGAGAGTAAAATCTTGCTTTCAAAGGGCAGTGAGGGCTTCTATCATTTAGGTGTGTGGAGCTCTATGGTCAGAACAGTCTTTCTCCTTCAGGTTATATTAGTAACATTATAGACTCTTAATAAAATTAGGCCCACTGTATTATATTCTTGTGTTTCTGCCTTGCTTCTCTCTGAGTAGTTCATTTAGTAATAGGAGTACAGTGACAGGAAAATTAGTGCGGTGGAACAACCAACAGACAATAGCAGAGAAACTCTGATACAGAAGTGGATTTCCTTCCTCCCACAGCTAAGATCTATTTTTTTTTTTCCTCTGTAATAGCTCCATATGACAGCTATCTTTCATACATTCATAAGTGTTTTCTGTTCTGGCAGAAAGTGTGATTTGTGCACGTACTGTTTCAACACTGATGGAGCCCACTTGCACCACTGTAGTAATCTGAGCAGTAAATCTAGGACAGTCTCTTTTGCACTTTCCTTCCACAATCCTTTGCTTGGTTCTGTGCTTGATGTGTTTGAAGGTTCCCATATAGCTGACTAATTAAACAGTTCTTTTCTGCAACAGCAAGAATAGTAGCTTTTGAGCAGAACTGCGTGGTGGCCATAGAAGTCCTGCAGTCTTTAAACAACAAGAGCAGAAACATTCAAGATCTCAGCCTTAATGCCCTCACCTTGTCTTCATAATATATTCATATATCTATTTGATAGAAAAACTTTTGAAAGTTTCTAGTTAAACAGGAATAAAAAAATTAATCTATTTTATGACTTGAAATATAAATTAATAAACTTCATGCCTATAACAAAGTTTTCAATTTCTGTATGAGAGATGGGGATGGATATATTAGCCTGAATCTTGGGCACAGTTCTAAAACTGAACAATGAATATGCTTCTAACGAGGAGAGATTAGACAGACATTGGCAAGTGGTGAATGGGGAGAAAAGAATGGGGGAAATACTAGGAGAGGTAGAAAAGAAAAAAATGCCATGAAAAGAAGGTAGCTAATTGTCAGTAGTTTGCCAAGGAACATCTGAAAAGAAGATCTCAGATTCTAATTATGACTGTATGAAACTAGAGTGTTTCTGAAAGTTACATCAAAGAATAGAGAGGTCATAAAGAAAATGTGCTGGTCCAGAATGAAGGATATGATGAGATTCCAGAGATATACATAGATCTGAAACTAGCTTGTCAGAGAAGATTGTAAAAAAAGTGCGTTTACATCAGGAAAATGTGGCATTATCTTGTACTACACAGATTGCAAGAAGTAGGGACTATAATTAAGGTTGTCAGGAAGTTGTAGGCCCAATGGACTCAGCAAATAACAACATAAAATTATTGTATCATTTTTATACCCTTCAGTTGGCGCTCATGAAATATAAGCTGGAAAACAAATAATAGGGATTTTAAAAGAGAAAGGATGCTTTACAATGGAATTGAATGAGAAGATCTGAATTGAAATGAAAGAAAATATTTACAAGTATAAGTTATGGCAGAATCAGAATAACAATAAATTTTGAAGCCTAGTGTGTGATAATCTGTTTTATCATGGGATCTTTATCATGGATGTATCATAACAAAATTATTTCATAGCAAATCAGCTTTATTCAGTGTCTTATGAGCCTTTTAGAAAGTGACACCAGTGAGCACTGTTAGAATAACAAGCAAAAGGATAACTGTGTAAGCACATGGATATTGTGGTCTAAATTAGCACACAATAAAGATGTTTCTGTTCCTTCTCTGAGATACCAGTAATAATGATTCCTTCCCATATATGAAAAACAGACACACATGCTTTTTTTTTTTTTTTTAATTCTGCCTTGTTTCAAATAATCCTTCCTCATTTGTAAAAGAAATAGCTTGATTCCTTTACAGGGACATTGTTTACTTTGGCTTTTGCTGTTTTGGTTGGGATGTACGTGATACATAGCAGTACTCACATGAGTGAAAAGCCTTAGAGAGAAGGCTAAAAATGAACATAGGAATTTTGCACTAGGCTTAGAAAATTTTTAGATTCTGTGTCACTGATTAAGTAGTTTAAAAGAAATGGCATAGCACTAAAGTATGGTCTTACAAGATCAAAACTAGTGTGTTTTTTTTTATCTTATTAAATGAAATTCTCTTATACTTTGAGTGGATCGAGATAGATATATCTAGTGCTAGCCTGTTACTCAAATCATAAAGGTAAGTGGTGGTTATTTCAATGTCAGTTCTGCTGGATGCCTACTTTGCTTGAGTTTTCAGTCAGAAGTGTGGCTGCTGGAATAGAATTCAAGAGCCTCTTATGTTGTTTACGTTGCTTCCATATGAAATGAGAATTTATAATTTATCAATGGATATTAGTTGTATCATTGAATTTAAAATACAGCACACGAAGAAGTTGTTGAAGATGACTGGTAGAAAGCACTAGAGAGAGTCCATCAGATCCTCTTCAGTTCTTTCCCCAGTTATATCTCTCTCTGAAACTGCTCTTCAGAAATAGAAACTCTTTCCAGTGCTGAAACACCTACACCGTGCAGCTGGGTGCAGAAAACTGGATCACTCTTTTCTTAAAAAAAAATGCTGCATCCACTTACATATTGACCTCTTCTGTAAAACAGGAGCCTGGATCTGTTTGAAGACCTCAAGGTATCTCCATAACACATAATCATATTAATATCCTATCAGAGGTTCTTGATATTGAGATAACTTTTATTTCAGATAATAAGGACAAAGCAAACAAGCTTCAGAAAGATGCCATGTATAAGCATCTCCTGCTGCCCAAAGTGTATCTGAACAAAGTGCAAAAATAGCCACCAAGGGAACTAGGATCAAGAATATAGTTATAATTGCATATGCCACAAGTGTAAATTAAATAATTAGATAAATCAAGCCTGAAATAATAATAAAAAAAAACCACTTTAGAGAAAGGTGGGGAGCACAATTAGTATAACAGGTGATAGATGTAGAGAAAACTTGTTCACAGCACAAGCAAGGAAGAAAATCTTCTGCACTGAAAATATATTTTATTGCTTTCTCCTAAGGTATGCAAAAAGGTTTGGGTGTACAGGTTCAGAGGAAGGCTTTGAAGTGCTGCTTGTTAAGTTGAAAGGAAATTGGAAAGATATCTATCAAGAAATGCTGACCTTCATTAAATATTGGATATTGCAGTAAACTGGATAGAAAATGAGGGAAGAATCACTATGTTGTCTGCACTAGAAAATGGTGACTAGATTAATTATTTGAAATGATTAATCAAAGGAATAACACAGGAAAGCAACTAGAAATTAAAGAATGTTTATGAGCAGAAAGGTGAAGTTTTCAGCTATAAATGACATCATAGTAAAGCATCTTGTAGGATCTTGGACACAATAGCAAGGGAGGATGAACACATCAATCTCCAAATGTTGCATTCAGTACATATTTGTTTTTCATATAGGAATATCTCAGAACAGTGGCTGGGAGGTAAATAAGTTTCATAAGGATGTCTATTTTCATAACTGTGCTCACTCACACAGTGCAATAACCAGAGCTTTTGTGACCTTCCTCTGTTTGTTTCCAGATTTCCTTCATAATTTCAAATTATTTGGTAGCTCTATTTTTCTCATTCATGTATTCACAATTATTATTTCCCTCTATTTTCTTGTTATTGTGCAATGCTTATAGGACAAGAGATACCTAAAAGCTGTGTGTAATACCTTTCTCAAAGAACTCTGGAATTCTTAACTGGATATAAAATGACCAGTGAATATTTTGTGCAACATATATTATCTTTACATTTCCATTTTATCCAATATATAGCCATTTTGCTTCCAGGAAAAGAGGGCCAAAATTTGCAAAGCTATACAGTATCAAATTTCTGTTACTGAATACTAAAATTTCAGCAGTTGTTTCTGCATGGGTAATTTATATTAAAGGTTGAAAGTGCAGCTTCATTGGATGTGGCATGTTTAGGAGCAGGGTAATACCTTCTGAATCCAGACTTCTTTCTTGAATACTGAGAGGAGAAACTAATATAGAGGCACACACTAATCTTGACAAATCCTGTGCACCACTTGTGAATCCTGCCAGTAGCATTGGCAGGTAGTTGTGGGTTTGCTTGAGTAGGTCAAAGTTTCATTCTAAGTGATAAAATAAGCAGGATCGACAACTTCAAAATGATTTTGCCCAGTTCCTGAACCAATTCTGTATTCTGTTTAAACTTCCATAGGGAAAAGGGGGACACTATCCACATGATTAGCACAGCCCATTAGATGATATTATTAGAATAGCTGCTCGTTTTACCTGGCTACTTCAAATAAATTGTTAAATCTTTAAATATATTTCTTCTAAATACTGTTATTAACAATGGATATTAATTCAGGGAAATGCTCGTTCTACCATAAAAGGCTAAGAAGTAGAATCAGAAATATCTGTGTTACTGTAATATATTGCTTAATTAATTCATGCTTTTCACATTTGGGATTAAGTAGAACTTAGTGGTCTGTAGAACACCTAAGGTTATATGCAAAATCAAAATAATGTATTGTCCTAATTGAACTTCCACATAGAGCATGATCTGTACTTCAACAAAACTTCCTGTGTGAAGCTAAAATCTTGTTCAAAACTTTTTAGGGTTGCATTTTTATTTAAGTGATTCAGCCTATCAAATAAATTATAGTGTGAACAATCCCACACAAAACTCCAACTAATGCCAGTGCTCCTTAGTTTCCTTTGGATAGAAACAGAGAAAAAAAATGACATTAGAAAGTAGTGACACGCGAGATGAGGGCAGGTAGATGTCACTTTAACTTTCTCTGTAGTTAGTATATGACACATAGGCTGTGTTATCTTACTAGGAAGAGTCTGTCTAAACCTTTGGAAACAACTAAATTGTGGGATGGGACTCTGCTCATTATAGCAACTTGAATGACATACCTTGCAAGTGTTTGCCTGTCTTTGGTGGGTTTGGCTGTGTAAGCAGAGATTAACGACACACGTATTCTCTGTTCTCTCAGGTGCACTTCCAGCAGATTTTTTCTTGTTATTTATTTTCATGTGTGAGCTTGACTTTGTTTTTCCAAAGTTCTTGCTTTCTTTGTGTTTGTAAATTTTGATATCCAGTATTGAAGAAGTTAAGAACAAGGGACCTTCAAGGCAGCAAGAAGACACAAAATATCACTCCAAAGACCCCAGCTACTAGCAGCACTAAAAAATCCTTTAGGGTCCTATCTGCAGACCGAGATGCCATATAGATGCCATTTAAAAATGTTTATGAACTGTGTAAACTTTGCATTTTGCTGTTTTGTTTAAATCTGAGTGATTAATAAATAATCTTACACACTGGCTTGTAAGTCTAAGGAAAATCTTCTATTGAAAATTTGAAGTATCCTATAAGATCTTAACAGCAAATAGAGTGAAGTATTTGACAAAATTTTATATAGAGATAGTGCTGAAAATGCCCAGTGGAGTGCCATCTGCACTGACAGATAGTGTTTTTGCAATGCCATAGTTCTTAACTTGTTCCGGCTAATAAGAGATACTCTTGGAGCTAAGGTTGAAGTTGCCTTTGCATTTTGTAATGGAAAGGCCTAACTCAATTACCACTGTTAATGGGAAGCTGTGAACAGCACATTGTATCAAATTACTGTGTCCAATGAAATCTGGTAGGTTTTTGACATCTCAGTATTTTAGAACATCACTTTTCTAACACCATGTTTACACTGGAGAAATTACTTTGGTAAATAGAATGCATCCAACCTTACCAATAGAAATGCTCTTTGCCTGAAAGAAGCATTGCAAGTTAGTTTCAGAATTTGTAGAGGAAGCCATTGATTACAGGCTAAGTCCATCCCGGATGGGCCAAGGCTGTTTAGCTGTGTCTGTTTGCATGTGTTGTGATGGTGGGAGGGGATCTGCATGGCAGTGCAATTGGTACTGAGTACCTGACATTTGAGGACCATGCAGAGCTTAAGGGTTTTGTTGCTTACCTTGTTCATCCCAAGGACCTCTTCAACAGTCCAAGTACCATAGCTGATGTGCTCCAAAATGAGTCAGATGTGATAGCAAGAGTGTGGTAAGTGGGACTAATCAGGAGATATGCTCTGAACTGCAATGATAATGTAGCTGTATCCTGCCTATCGTTTGTGGGATATCTGCTCTGACAGATGGTATCTGAGATATGCTTCCTGCCTATGATACAGTCCTTTCTGCATATCACCAGCAGTGGATCTGCTCAGCCTCTTTGTGAACTACAGCAAGAGAGGACGTAAGCGTAACCTCCATCTCTTAATGAGCTTACTTGTGGGAACAAAACTCAGCATACTGCTACCATGCAGATGGAAGTTATGCTTGCAGGAATTAATGCCTTGAAATTTGTCTCCACATCCTTAGAGACATCAGTAGTATTTCTTGTATGCTGTGTGCTGGTTGGACACTTCCAATGTGCTGAGCAGAAATCTTTTTTCTGTGGTGAAGCAGCAAGAATCTTGCAGTACTTTAAACAGTTTCAGATGAAAGAGGTGATTTATACCTTGAGCATCATGAAAGATGATTTCACTGTGTTTTATTTCTTGTCACGGGCAACTCATATTCAGATGAATATAAGCACTAAATTAAGGAAGTGCTGGAATTTTTTAACCTCCAAATCGGATTTGCCTAGCTTCCTTTTAACCCGTGGATGATGGAAGAAGTGTCAGATCAGGCCAGCAGAATCCATTTACTATTTATATTTCTCTACCTTACCAGAGTAAATGTAAAATATTTGACAAAAATCTCTTACTTTATTAGTCTCATATTCATTTTAGCTGAAGTGGAAAAAATACGTATGTTGAGTACTGAGTTTCCCCTTAATACAGAAAAAGTTGTTTGGTAGGCCTTCCTTCCTCCCTTCCTCCCTTCCTTCCTTTTCCTCCCTTCCTCCCTTCCTTCCTTCCTCCCTCCCTCCCATCCAGAATTTCTGCTATTTAGAATTTTTAAAAATTTCTCTTCCCCAAAAAAGGAAGATAAGGATTTTGATCAATGATTGCTGGAAATTTGGAATTAGTTAATATTATGTAAATTCTGAAATGTCACTTAAGGGGGAAATAGTTAACTCTCCTCCATAAATATTATTGTACCAATATAGATGCTGTGAATGCTGAACTATGGAGTTTTCCAGAATAAGCTGAAGATTATCCCAAAAATCTTTCAGATGCAGATTTTTTTTTTTTTCTTTTTATGTTTGCAGTGGTCTGAAAGTTAACTACTGAGAGAGTATAAAAAGTCTCTACATGTTAACTGAATGTAGGATCATCTGAGTGACTTCAACAAAGGATTTATTTTATTTTAGAATATAGGTTTAATTTTTATGAATTTTCATTGTAAACCACAAAGATTAAGTCTTATGTCAATGGGAGACATGAATTATTTTACTTCATCTTATCTGAATTTCTGCTTAGTAAGGGCAGAATTTATCTTCTTAAAATATGACAATGTGATAATTATGAGGACTGCTCTGAAAATACTGCCGCCTCTTTTATTATCACAACATCAGAGGTGGTATGGCAGTAGAGACTGAACCTTCCCACCAATATTCCGTGACAGATGGCAGCAAAGGGGCAGCCTGACAAAATGGCAACTGACATGTGAGCGTGTATGAAGCACAGGGGTGGAAACAAATTCCTCCATTTAGAAAGAATGACACTCACTGACATTCACTGACATTCGCTGAACATCTCTGGACACAAAACAGAGGATGTAAGCACAGTGAGGCATTGGGTAGTGCATCTCAGCAGTGGTGAAAGCAAAAGTGGGGCACTGCTGCTAGCGCAGGTGTTTACAAGCATAGCATGCAGGCTCCTGTTCACTACTGGAAAAAAAGGATAGCCAATAGTGGTGACTATGTGGAAAAATAGTGTTTTGTAGCTGCGAATTTGCTTGAACAAATAATGTTATTGTGCTCTTTGTAGTTGTTGTAGCTTCCATGGAAGTAAATAGGAGACATTACTTTTGGAGCAGATCTCATATTTTAAACTTTTAAATTTTTGTGATTCTGTGGACTGAGAAAGTAAATGAATCTTTCAAAGTACAGCAATAGCAATATTACTTCTTGAAGAGTCATGAGGCAGCTTTTAAAGAAAGAATTATAATACAGAAGAACAAAGAGCTTAGTATCATGGTAGCAGTTGTGCTCAACTATTGACCGGCTGGGCTTATACATAGTGTTTTTGTTTTTCACAGGCAGTTGTTTTAAATCATTTATTACCTGTTTGAAGAAGTTAATGAGCAGCATGAAAAGGGGACGCTTTTATTCTTTCCTTTTTTTCCTTCCATAATGATGTTTACTGTCTGGCACAATGATTATTCAATTTTCAGAGATGTTCACCACCTTCTGCTTCTGATTAAATTCCTGTTTGGTTTCCACGCCAAATCTGCTGGATTAAATTAACAAACTCTATTTGCTTTAGTGGGAATGACCTGCACTGACCTTCAGCTTGTACAAAATAATAATCTTTTCAGCAATTTATTGATTCAGGGCTCTTTATTTTTTAAAGAAATGTGCAGTAGAAATGTTTGCCTTTGCTTTGCTTGACTTTGCAGATATGTGCTGCTTATTTCAATATCCTAGAGACTTTGATACATAATAACTTTGCACTCTGTAGTTATTAACACTTCGTTTTCTTCAGAAGATTCACTGGAGCTTGGTTCCTTTAAGGACAAAACTTCAGATGACCCTTCATTCTGTAATAGCGCTCAGCCTTGAAAATTATCCACATCAGAAGAGCAATTTAAGATTAGTACATTTCTCTTTTTTTTTTCTAAAGCAAATAGTTTTTATTTAATTAATTTATTAGTTTTGTTGCTGCCAGTCAGGTAGTGAGGAGACTGTGGAACAATGATTTTAAGACAAAATATGGAAATGATATAAATTATAATGAATGTAAGAATCTTGAGTATTTAATTGTACTTCCACTGCTATTTAAGTTGATTTAATAGCCACTAAGTGAGGATATTACTTTTGAAGTCCAGAGAAATATTAGTGCCAAATCTTCTTTCCTGTTTGTAGGGGGGATTTAGGATGGGTAGTTTTTCAGTCCCTTGGATGGTGTGTGTGGGCCCTGAATTATCTCAGCCAATGAAACCTAATGGCCACTGCTAAGGCATAGTGCTGGGAATCTGCCATAGAATATATTGCTTTAAGAACACAGTTAATTTCAGCTAGTATCTGTGGAATAAAGAAAAAGAAAAGTCGTTGAAAACAGAGAATCTGTCCAAGCTGAAGTAGAAGTAGCAGCAGATCTTTAGCTAGCTTTTGGGTAGATTTCCCCTTAGATATAGTTGCTTTATACTCATTGCCTATTGTAGCGTCTTAAATGGCACTGTCTTTTTAGAAATGAATGACCAATATGGGCAGCTGTGGAAGACTATCAGCAAAGGAATCTGCAGTTCTCTCTGAAATGTATTTTTTTCCAGCTGCTGCCATACAAGCTTAATAGTTTATAGTGAACTCAGTGGAGCTGAAGAAGTACAAATCTTGGCTTTTTCAGCTTCTCCAGTACAGGTCATTTTGTAATTCATGAAAATAGAATCCATGTCTTCTGCTGAAATGTCTTACAGCCTCTGCAGACAGTGTTGTTATAGACAGTTTGACTATCAAAAGTGTGATATCCTAGTAAGAGTTGTCTTGTTTCAATTCAGGTAATTGCTGAGCTTGTGAAACTGGGATGGAAGAACTAGGTATAGAAATGCATGAGGAGCAGACGGATCTGCAGACAGGGTTCACATTTCCCATGATGCAGTAGACATTGGTAAAAATGATCAAGATGAGCAGACTATTACTACTAAGATCATATTACATTGCAAAGCTATATGTTTTCTGGGCTGTCTGAACTATTATGTGCATGTAGGAAATGACAAAGCCATTAAAACAGCACATTTCCTTTATATAAATTTTAAATATCTCGTGATTTCTAAAAAGTTCTTTGCTAGCCATTTCTTTTACAGTTTTAATATCATGGTTCACCCTTTGGCTATTTTTTTACTTTAATGCAAGCACTCAAATTGTGCTTTAGCAAGATGTGACATTTCATCCTGTAACTCTTCCTGTTTTTGTTGTCTTCAAGTAGATCTTCTGGATTATGCACTTGTGCTTCATGATCCTCAGAACAGGAATGTAATAGTTATGCAGCACTCATAATGTCTCTGAGGTTAATCCTGCATACATACATATGACAATTGAGTGTCGTAGTGTTTGACTAAGCTGCCCTTGAAGAGAAAAGTACCTTTGACAAACAGTAGCTGAGAAGACATAGATTTAAACACAGCCTGCTATGGAATTAGATACTTATCAACTATAGACTGGGAAATGTACATCTGGGACATGGTGATCAATGTAGATGCGTAGCCTTGTGCTTACAGAAGACAAAGCATGCCTTCCATACATCTTCAAACTTGTAAGTCAAAATACAAATGCAAGAAAGGCAATACATCACTCTCACTGCCTCAACTGTTCATTGGTATAGGGAGCTATCAGATGAGAAGTGTGGTACGCTGACACTTCAGCTGGGCAGTGGTCTCTGCTGAGGATTTCCATACTTTGTCATCTATTGCTCTAGCCCGTGAAAAGTATAATTGGTAGATACTGAGGAAGCTGCTGTTATGAATGATGGTCCTCCATCATATAAGCAAAGAGTGTTACTGATGACACTCTGGAATTATAGCTTCAAAGGCAATGTTCCAGGTCTTTTGTGTACCTCTGGTCACAGTCTGAGTAAAGCTAAATCACAGCTGTGAGTTCTTCAGCTTTTCCAGAAATAAGAGGCAATGCTAGGAATAGAAATTTTGCTTAAGGAGTCAGCAGGAAAATGGATCTGGGAAAACTGAAACTCTGGGTAAACAGTAAACATTATTTCATTAGTTTTATATTTCTTTTCACCTTTCTTTTCTGTCAAGTTTTCAAGGGTGAAGATATTTTTATTTTATAGCACTGGTTGTCACTTCACTTTTTAAAATACAGTTAATAGCGTTGTCTTTGTTTGTAGATCTCAAAGCCCTTCAGATGAATGTTATTTCCCCTTTAGACAGGTGGGAAAACTTAAAAAAAGAGATTCCCTTTATGCGTGGCTTTGGTGTGGATATTTTTCCTTTGTTGTCAAGAGGAAATTTTAAAAATCTGCTTTGTCGACACCAATGCAATATTAAACCATTTCTAAGCTGTTTCAGTAAATCGGGTTCTTTGGTTTATCCCAGTTGCACAGCTTCAGCAAATCCTTTTTATGTGAAACTTAACGGAAAAATAGTTGCAATACATTTCAAGCAAGAGACAAGATGAGCACTTACAGACATCTTCTTAAGTGACCAATTGATTTGTTGGTGACACTGATGAAGGGCAGTGTCCTCCAGCAGAGAAGGGGTAACCACATAATGCACTAATATCAGAGTTTTTGTGTAATCGTTGTCTGTGCACACCGATAAGAACCAGAATGGCCGTTGAAACCGTACTTTAGTGCCTGTATTGATTGCTGCTTCTGAAACCAGCCCTGCTATTTATTGGCCATTTATCACTTCGGAGGCAATGAGCATCCCCAGACTTGATGCTAGGACTAGTCTGTACTGAGGGTCTTTTCAGATAAAAAAAAGGCAACACATAAGATGAAACCAAAAAACAAGAACTACATTTTTTAGCTTTAAATGTGTGTGAGATCCAGGACAGCATACACAGGTCATGCTGTTTACAGTGTGCACGTTGTCTTCCGTGACACACTGGTTGCACTTAAACACATTCCTCTGCAAAGCCATTTGGTTGTCTTACACCCAGGAGGAAAATAGCTGTCAGTGCACTCTCCAGGACTCATTCCTGTGTATTAGAGTTGTGATAAAAGTCACTACTGCGCTAAAATAAAAATTCGTTGTGGCCCAAAGGCTGTAGTTCTGAGTCTGATCTTCAAGTCTCATTTAAGAAGTGCTGCGTCTGTATTTTGTAACATCCCCTGCTCTGCTTTGCTTGTTTTCTTTAAGTTTTATATAAAATGATTAGTTTCATTTTGAAAGCACATAAAGTATACGACCATATTTTACTGATGATAACTTTTACTTTCAAGAGGGCTCGCTTTCCCTCAGTGCATTTGGCAGTTGAAGCTGGTTCATTTTATTTGCTTTATACAAGACAATAAATGGACAAAGATCTTCTAAATTGACTGACTCAGACTCAGTGTTCTAAATACGTATCGAGTTTTCAAGTTAAATGCCCTGCTTTCAACTTGCAGTCCCTGTGGATTTTGGAGAGAAAGCCTGAATAAGTGGTGCTTTTGGAAACTGGTCCTGCTTGACTTCTAAATTCATTCTTGACACCCTACTAAATGGTCTGATCTTTGGGTGCCTTACTCTTGTAAATAATTCTCCCAATCTTAATGGAAACAGCTAGCACTTCGGCACTATCACTTTAAACTCCACTATTAAAGTAATTTGACATTTCCCTGTATGTTTTTCCCATAGGTATTTTCATATTTTGATCTCAATTATCCAGTTAGTGTTGCTGGTTTACCATCCTTTTGAAATCTCTACAATTGAGAGATCTCACATGATTGCTTGTGATTACGTATCATGTTTCAACATATCCAACCAGCCAAGCAATAATGTTCTTCCATATGAAAGCCTCTGAAATCACTGTGGAACCTCTTTAAAATGTAAAATCTTTTTTAAGGTCTGTAAAGTTGTCTGGCCTTCATGTCATTAACCAGTCAAAAATATGACTTGTAACATTTAATAAAATAATGTTATAGCTTGGCTTATGGTACATCGTTTTCTTTTTTTTTTTTNGTGAGTGCTGCATTTTCTTTCTTTCTCTCCCAACTTCTGATGAATTTATCTGCTCCACAACTTCTTCTGATGAGAAATTAAATCAGATTTGATTTTGTTAACTTTTAAAAGTCATTGGGTGAAACTAAATGAAAGCTGAAAAAAAAAAAGTTAATAATTGTTATTATTTTGACTGTGTTCTTCCTTATTAATTTTTTATTAAAGACAGAAATCAATTCTTTCCTTATTTTAAAATATCATTGCTGTCTTTAAAAAAATAAATATCTTGGCACAATGATGAAATAGGCATCCTTTCACCTGAATGAAAATCACATTTTCAGTTGGTAGGGGCTGTTCCATATGATCTTGGTGGATGATGAATTGCAGATTCCTATACGAAAGATTCATTGACTTCAACTTTGTGTCTCCCTATCAGCAGTCAGAAGATAGGCTATCTCTGTCAGAAGTGTGTGATATAAGTGACAGGATGCCAAATACATGATCTTGGGAAGAATTTTCCTTCTCCTGCTGTGAATCATGGAGGTCTAAACAGCAATTTGTCTACAAACCATAGGTGATTGTAAGGCATTCAGACTGCTTACAGATAGGCATGCAAAACACGTAGCTAAACAAGGAGCCAGAATTCCTCAGGCTCCCTGCACCCAGGCAGGCATTAGATGGTTTGGGGAGTAGTTAGTGAGAAAGCCTGCCTCTTTCTAATAGTTTCTTCCAAAATACATCACCTCATATGGCTGCTCACACTTATCTAAGGTGTACAATGCACCCGATGTTACGCAACTCAAAAGCTGAACAGGAATCAGGTCACATTTCAGTGAGTGACCAGCTTGTGGAGGAGAGGGATCTGGGCTTACTGACGTTCAGCTGAAAATGAGCCAGCAGTGTGCCCAGGTGGCCAAGAAGGCCAATGACATCCTGGCTTGCATAAGAAACGGCGTAGCCAACAGGAACAGGGAGATGATCATCTCCTGTACTCAGGTCTGATAAGGCCACACATTGAGTACTGTGTTCAGTTTTGGGCCCCTCACTACAAGAAGGACATCGAGTCCCTGGAGCGTGTCCAGAGAAGGGCAATGAAGCTGGTGAGGGGTCAGGAGCACAAGTCTTATGAGGAGCAGCTGAGGGAACTGGGATTGTTCAGTCTGGAGAAGAGGAGGCTCATGGGAGACCTTATAGCTCTCTACAACTACCTGAAAGGAGGTTGTGACAAGATGGGTGTTGGCATCTTCTCATGCATAACTATTGATAGGACTAGAGGAAATAGCCTTAAATTGCACCATGGGAGATTCAGGTTGGATATTAGGAAGAATTTCCTCTCTGAAAGAGTGGTGAGGCTCTGATACAGGCTGTCCAAGGAGGTGGTAGAGTCATCTTCTCTGGAGGTGTTTAAGGAAAGGGTAGATTTGGCACAGAGGGAAATGGTGGGCAATACTGGAGGTAGATGGATGATTGAACTAGATGATCTTGGAGGTCTTTTTCAACCTTAATGATTCTATGATTCTATGATTCTATGACCATGTTGCTAGGAGGAAATTAACAATCTTCCTTCAGACCTCTAGCACTGGACCTTGCCCTCTGTACTGACATCTTGGACTTGAGTAGGAGTGCCTGAATGGGGGAGCCTGATGCGCTGCCTAGATCAGTACTGGCCTTGGTCAGTACACACTGTACCCCAGCATTCTATCGCCCTCTACCACCTTTCTCGGAGGGAGAGTTCTTCTTAGAGAAGTCAACGTATAGTGTCCTCCTTGTATACCTGTAACTGTGCTTTCTTGTTTCTGTATAGGCACACACAGGTCAAGGAACCACTTGAATAGTATCATTTATTTTATAGAGTGAATAACAAAAAAAAAAAGTGTTAGATTTTAAAAATTAAAATTAAACATAAATTTGGTTTAAAGCTTTTCTTGATTTGGCCCTTGTATTGAATCTTTGGAGGTCTCAAGCTTTTCTTTGCAGCTGGGTGATCTAGATGGGACTTATTTTTAAATGAAACCCAAGATTCCCATATCGTTTCATGACCCTGGGAGAAGCTGACTCTAGAGACTCTGTTGTCAATAGGACTTCAGGCTACTAGAGAAAGGCAGTTAAACCAGAAATCAGTCAAAACATGCTAATCTGGTACATAGAGAAAAGTCATTAAGGAAAAAGCTGGCTTTTGCAACTTCCGATAATTGAGGCACGGCTCTGTATTTTTTACAGTTAAGGTACAGAAAGAGTTGATGGGGAGGTACAGTGTTTAAACATGCAGCATTATCTTTGAAAGAATTAATGAAACAAAACCTTTCATAAGAAGTATTTGCTGCTCTTAGCATTGATGAAAAAAATAACACTACTTCTACAAACACTGACTCAAATATAGCTGTCTCTTCTCCTGTCTACAGACTAATCACTTGAAACTAGGACATAGGTTTGGAAAGCCTGCTGAGTCTCAAAATTCTGTTTTGTTTGAAATGTAGTTTCATTAATGCAACCACAAGAAGATTTCTCACTTTTTTACAACTACATTACAAATAAATAAAATGGTCCTGATTTCAAATAAAATGGTCTCTATTTCATAGAAGGAAGCTGAATGCAACTGTGTACCTTTATTATGACAATGTGATTTCTACCAGTGCTATAGCTCCTGACTTCTTAATATGTGCACTTTGCTTTGCACCAGCATCAGAGCATTAATCAACAGTAAAAAACCTGATGAATTGTCTAGCTAAGGATACTCGTATGTATTTCTCAATGATATGGCAATATTAATGTCTGGTATTAGATTTTGTAGAACAGGAATATGTAGCTGCTGAAAAAATGCATGCTCAACACATCTTGAGTTGCTGTAGATAATGAGTATTACATATTTAGGACAGCCCTGAAACTGTTCTAAATAACTCCAAGGGATATGAGGCAAAGCACATGATTATGGAATTGCAAATGGATCTGAAAGCCACCTTTAGCTTTTCCTAACCTACACTTTGATCTGAAATTAGCCTGACCATTGAGTCACTAATTGCTTATATTTGTTTTTCTTAGATTTCTGAAGGAAAGCAAAGACAAATTTCAGTGGTGCAGTGATTAGTGCAGATGGCAGGCTACCTGGAACCTCAGATGAACACAGTGAATCCCAGACAGCTAAGTCTAAAAAGGTAGCATGTAAAGCAACTAGACACAAAAACACCAATTAAAAAAGAACTCCAGATTATGACCAGCAGCTGCCCAAATATTTTCTTTCCATAAATCAAACAGTAATAATGCTGATCTTAGTCTCTAAGGAGCTTTTAACTTAACAGAGTGTCTTCTTTGCTGAAACTTGGAATACAGGCTTTATGCTGTCATTCATTTCTTCTTCTAAGGTCCTAAGCCCAGTTTGATCTGCTATATGGTATACTTAATGGTTTATCTGATAGCCAGTGGAAAAAAATATTTCATACTTATATGTTGACTAATATAAGACCTCATTTTGACCTTATTTTTAAGCAAAGGAAGAAACATATTCTTGGGTTTACACAGTACTGATAAGAAAGCAATGCTTTTTTATAGTTCAACTTGCATGTAGGATGAACTTGTGAGAAAATTGAGGGTAAAATTTAAATTTGAGGGTGAAATGAAGTGGGGAAAAAGTTGACTTAATCTTTTTTTTCCATTCTTTCTTTGTCATCATCATGGTTAACTGCTTCCTGGAGCTCCTATTCCCCATCTACCTCTGATGCTGTCATGGAGAGGGCAATGTGAGCTATACGTGTGGCTGCCAAATATTCAAGGGTCATCCTATGCTATGGGACAACACATACAAAACAGAACTATGTTATTTTCTAAACACCTTCTAGAGTTAAGTTTTCAATGGGATGGATTATCAAAACGTGCCAATGTTATGCAGATTAGAACACACAATTCCAGTTGCCTATATGATAGTGACAAAGTCCCCATTCTGATAATCAAGGTAGGCTTGAGATTTATTCTAAGATCCAGCTCCTGCTGCTGTCTATCTCACAGGTAAACTATCACTACCTGTCTGTCCTGATTAGACTGATCTAACTGCTGCTTGTCTACTGGTCTGCCACTTCCTACAACATTTCAAAATTCCTTTATCTTAATGGTCTTAAATGTAGCAGTTCTGTCACCAATGATTCTTAAGTGTTCTGCTTCAGCCTCACAATCCTTCCATATCCCTCTTCCTCTCTTTGTCAGAGAGTAGCCTATAAAGTAGTCCACGTGTTAAATTGGACTGGAACTCTACTTTGGGTATCAACAATGTCTATGACTTTAAGCAGACTGTGTTGTACCAGGATGGCTTGAAGGGGTCAGAATAGTAGAGAGCTGCCCTTAAGCTTGATCCTAAATATCAACATGGACACATCCTGTATCTCTTTTTGAGAGTTTTCTTTTCATGTCTTTCAGCACAACTCAAGTCCTTGTGTGTTTTTTTTTTTTTTTTTTTTTTTCCCTGGGAAAGTTGGGTGACAGATACATCTTCTGTCTGAACTGCAGTTAGTAATATGTACGTTGAATACTGAAAGAAGAGGTACTGGAGTAAAAATATTGGGCTAATGTGAAGAGCAGAGAATCTGAGTTAAAAGTTCAGGGGTGATGTAAATGTAAACCTGCCTTCTTCCATGCTAGCATGTAAGCTTTTCAGCTTCTATTAAAATCAGAGTGGTGGAGAGCACTGGTCACCATAAAGAAATGAGCTCTGTGTTTGCAACTTCGTGCTGGAGCCTTTTGTTTGCATCTTTGTGTTGGCTACAAGATTGTATGTGACTGCTTGGGCTCTCCAAACAGATAATTCCCACTTATTGCTTTTGAACTACTTTGCTTAGAGTAATTTGCTATTGTAGCGAAGTATCTTCTCATGAGTAGGTAATTCCCTAGTATCCCACGTTACAAGAAGAACCTTTCTCTTAAACATTTCTTAACTCCTAAGAACTTCCTACATAGAGCAAAATGCTAGGGGCCACATCCTGAGGTAAAGTAAATCAGTGTTTTTCTAATATGCCAATGGAAACTGTTCATTTATGGCTACTGAACATCTCACTCTAGATACTGATTGAATCCTGTTTTCTAGTAAGATAAAAGCTTGAATATCTTCTGCTTTCTCTTCTTGTACTGCATATGCATATATATATATATATTCATTCTTTTAATAATAAATGCTGTAGAATCTTTTTTCCACTACAGAATAAAACCTCTTAAAAGCATTTATGGAAGTACACTCATTTGTTTATGCAAAATCACTGCCTTCTTCACTTCTATCTCATTTTTCACAGTGTTCAAATTAAATATTTTATTCATTGGTTTCAGTTATGCCCACCACGCATATTACTTCACCACGATGGAATGAGATTGATGTGCTGCTTTGTAATCATCTATCTATACATGCCATCTTTGTCAATAGTGGTTCATTTTTCATTTTCTTTGTCAGGAGGCAAGTGCAGGAAATCAAATAAACTAGTATAATACTGTTTCAAAATTAAGTTTATTATATGAAATTTGAAAAGTAGTAGGTAAATAATGAGAGACAGTTGGAATAAGTCCAGATCAGGTTCCACACTGTTAGCAGTTATGTATATTTTTATAATAATAATAATTATTTTTATGTCAGTGTTCTTTGTTTGATGAGCAAACATTACCAACATTAAAACACACTCAGCTTGAAGAGGAGTCTGTGACTGCGTTGTTGTGCTGGGAAATTAACTCAGTAAAGCTGCCTCATTTTCTGTTTTAGTGCTGCCAACTTTGTTTTAATCTTTCTTTTTAGCCATTCAAAAACTGTTTCTGAATAGGTTCTACTATATAAACATACAATATTTCACTTTTATGCTGTATAATCATACTGTAGCACTCTCTCCATCTTAGGTTCTACTAAAAGTATTCTTCTTGATTTAATATTAGTTCTTTGGAACAAAGACTTTTTTCATCTTTTACATGGGTTAGCACTGGATTAAGCTCTGACACATGGATACAAATATAACGAAGCTTGCTGAGGTATGCTCTTACTACAATGCAGTTATGTCATTGTACTTTCAGTGTGTTTTATGTGTCGAGGCCCCTGTCTTAAGAGAAAATACTGATACTGAAGACTTCCCTGAAAGATCTGTAGGTCTTCTTTCCTGATTATTCAATACAATACGTATGAATATCAGGATTCTAAATATTACTTTATTGGTGACTGTTAATTTTAGCAGTCATTTGCAAAAGCCTAAATTTGAATAGCTCTTTTAGTATGAGTCAGTGTGTCCTTAGAACTCAACACATGCTAAAATAAAGAGATGAATCTGATCTAAATGTAAGTATCAATGTGCCTTGTTCTAAAAGCTCCTAAGAAGAATTTCAGATTAGAATTTAATTATATCAGTGTTCCCAGCCCTGCCTAGTTTGATAAGGAACTCATCAAATATAAGTTGATGTGATAAGTTTTTGTATGTTCTCTCACTTCTCACTTGCCCATCAGCAGATGTCTAGAGCGGGGGATGATCGGTAACAAGAGATGAGGATACTGCAAGATAGTCTGGAGGGTGATTCTTCAGTGGGATTATATGTCACATTTGATGACAATTAATGCTGATATATTTATATATATATGATATATATGATATATATGTTTTTAATTTAAGATTTTAATGATTCTAGAATGCTGCATTGATTCAAATGATTGAATTATATACAGGAAGTGGTGGGAGTATCCCCTGCTTGCTTTTTGCATATTACCTGTAAAACACATTTATCTCTTGCTAAAGTGTGTGATCACTCGCATTTGGATTTTTTTTCTTCTCATTTTATTTTTTTTCAGCATTTTCTTCAGGCAACACAGAACCAAAATACAGTGAAATGAATACAAATATTCCTACTTAATTCCAAAACTTTTGGTTAATAAAGCTTGAAGTATCTGGCTAACAGTGCCAATCTACCATTTGTCCACATTCTCTTTCAAAACATAGCCTTGCTCATTACAACCTGGCCTGCGGTGTTCAGATAGTGTGGGGAGCAAACTATAACCATTTTACACATCCAAAATCACAAGGAAACGATTCATTTTTTTTACCACTGAGCTGTTCCAACTTTCCAAATTCCACCTTCCATTTGAAAGATACTACTTCAAACTTCTTATGCTTGAACATGGATGCTATAAGAGAGTTATCAGAGTCTCAGTTCCTGGAAGAGGAAAAGAACTGTATTTAAGATATTTTAGGTAGTTCTCTGGACAAAAAAAATTGATTGTCCACAAAGGGGAATTTTTATTGATTCCTTGAATTGCACTCTGTCAGAAATGTTTTCCATTATTTTGTCTCATAAAACTTACCCTTCATAATGTTCAACGTCTGCCACCTTTCTTGTATTTGTACTTAGAAGCTCTATTTTGGAAATCAATCTAGAAGGAGCAAAGGCCTCTTGTAATACTGAAGTAGCACAGTTGAATCACCTCAAATATAATTCCAGTCTTTAAAGCACTAATAAATAATACTTATAAATATATTTTTATGCCATACAAAATTCAGCACGTTTCTGTTCATTTGGTCATTTTAATATCTGACACATGTAATTTATATTTCATTTTGAGAAAGAAATGTCACGAATCATTTTTCAAATGTACGGATTATTGAAATTACACCAGCAGCCATACATAGCTATGGTTACTCCTAACCTCTGAAATTAATATTGTGTTTTGCATGTCTATGCTTACTTATTTCTTATTCCTCATGGTAACTGAAGACTGAGATACTAAATGTAAGCAAAAATATCACAATTTACCCTAATTGAAATTTTTGCTAGGTGCTGAACCTTGGCTTACATTCCTGCTTTTGGTGTGGCATCTGGAGTAATTAGCTCAAGTTCAGGGCCATAAAACTGTACCCTCAGCTCTTAGTGCAAAAGGGAGTTAATTTTTAAGAGCCTAATTAGCAGTAACAGTAGGCATTGTAGGGCTAATTGTGAGCTTTGTCAATATTATAAATGGAGGCCTTAGTCAAAGGGCTAGGTAGCATCAGTACATCATAACATTGAACATTTGCAGTGTGAAGCATACTGAAACAGATGAAAGGGGGAAGATGCCACGGACCTTAAAAACTACATGCTATTTAAAGGTAAAAATGGTAAAACCAAACAGATTCTGAGCAAGCTGCATAGCACAAAGAAAAAAGGTACGGTAGAAAGAAGATATCATGAACTTTAATAAAGACCTCTGAGTCTCAAATCTGGGCCTGGCTAGGTGAGAGCAAATTTTCTTGAATGTGAGTGTACAGCTGGACTTTTGAACAAGACAATAATAAAATTCAAGAATATCATTAAAGAAAATGTAAGTGTATATTCAAACGCAGTCATTTTTAAAATTTTGATTGCTTGTATAAATGAAAATATTGCTTTTATACTATTTTACAGTGAGATATATTTTATTAAATAAGTACTTTCCTTCATCCGTTTCATTCTTCTTCAGTATGCTTTTCAACAACTCACAACAAAACAAGAAAAATAGAAAGAATAGCATTATTCTGGCATGCAAGCCATGGCATCTGCTATTCCATGTGTTTTATGTCACTGACAAATGGTAAAGATTCTGTGTGCTAGTCTGAAGAGTGGCTCTGCAAAGGAATGACCTGCCACATGCTAGTGAAGTCACTACTGATGACAATACTATTGTTATCTACAACGTGAGATGCATGCAGAAGAAACCTCCCAGAGTAGAGAAATATTAGTGGAAGTGTCGTGTCTCTAAATGTAATGGTAAATATAAATAGCAGGGACATACTTGTGCATTTCAATGACAGTAAGTTGGACGGCTTTTCTCTTTCTCTCCACTGTTGATGTAACATATATTCACTACGCTGTATCTAAGTTGGGTTAGTTCTTAAGAAAGAGAGTAATGCAGCAAACCAAGTCCTTCAGAACCTTTTAACTCTACTGAACTAAACTACTACCCTAATCTTTTCCTTTGTACTGTAAAGGAGGATATGACAGAAAAAAGAATAAATCGTCACTAGGAAAACAATAATTTAGTTGTATCACTAAAGTTGTTTTCAGTTATTTACTCTTTGGAAGACTAATGCACCTTGACCCAAATCTGTCGTGCATGTTCTCACAGAGGCAGGTTAGTCCACAGATGGGCCATCATGGCCAACGCTCAGCTAACTTCTATTGCTGCTGCAGACAGTGGAGACCCACACAAGAGAAGGAGCATGAAGGAAGGAGATGGCAAGTTGAAAAGATGCATTCAGTTCTGAGGCCCCCAGCACAAGAAGGGCATAGACCTATTTGAGCAAGTCCAGATGAGGGCTGTGAAGATGATCAGAGGGCTGGAGCACCTCTCCTATGAAAACAGGAAGAGAGGTAGGATTATTTAGCCTAGAGAAAAGAAGGCCCCAAGGAGATCTTGTAGCAGCCTTCCAGTACTTAAAAGAGGCCTACAGGAAAGACGGGGAGAGACCCTTTATAAGCAAGTGTACTGACAGGACATGGAGTAATGGTTTTAAACTAAAAGAGAGTAGATTTAGGTTAGACTTTGGGAAGTTCTTCACTGTGATGGTGGTGAGACACACTGGAACAGGAAACCCAAAGAAGCTGTGGATCCTCCATCTCTGGAGGTGTTCAAGGTCAGGCTAGCTGGGGCCTTTTGCAACATAGTCTAGTGGAAGGTGTCCCTTCCTGAGACACTGGAGTTGGAACCAGGTGGTCTTTCAGGTCTCTTCCATAAAAACAGAAAGGTCTGTATATGTGGAAATTTGACATCAGACAGGGAGATCCAGATGAACTCAAGGATAGTTAGATTTTGAACAAGAGACTTACAAATTTTGGGCTTAAAGATCAGTAGTTGCTCTAAACCCTGGTTTAGGTGCATAATTCTCAAATTTTGTCAGGCTTTACTTTTGGAGCAGCCCTATTTAATATATGAAATAGTTATTGCATATAAATGTAAATATAATGTATAAAAAGTAACAAAACTTATATTAATTTTAAATGTTTTTTATAAAAATATATACAATAGAGAGCAAGAAAACTGTAAAGCTAGTGTGATATGTGACTTTGTTTTCGTGAAACTAACGCATGGGTCTGGTTTGATGGCAGTGCTTTCAATTCTTGGTGAGTTCTCAAGGTGTTCAGTAGAGGTTTTTGATTAAATTTTACTCTTCCTGTACTTCATCTTTCAAAACGGTTGTTCACAAATGTACATACTGCCAAAAAGCGATGACACAAATAAGACTTGACTCTGAGGTGAGGGACATTTCTCTCTGGTAAGAGAGGTTTTATAAAAGTCTGGTAAAGAGATGTGACCAAATTTTTAATTGCAATTCTTCACATTCCATTTGAAAATTCACAAGTAATGTATTCATGTTGTCTGAAAATGGAGTCACAAATAAACCAAAAAATTGATAATTTTTTTTGCAATCTTGAAACCTCAAATTCTTTTATCAGAACAAAAAGCATGGCTGCATATTCTTTGCTGTTCACAGGACTGTGTTTAGCCAGTATCTCAAAATGCATAAACTTATTTGCCGAAACATGAGTTGGCATTGCACCCTGGTTTCAGCCCAGATAGGGTTAATAGCGCACTGATGTCTGGTTGGCACTGAGGGTCTGGGCTGAGCCATTCAGCGGGAAGAGCTGCTGCCATGATGGTGTGGAAGGGGAATGGCTGCACTGAGAGCTGTGGGCTATGTGAGGCCCCTGGGCCACGGGTTGGACGTGTCTGAATTATTCCAAACAAAGGAAGGATAATATTTTCTCTGAACAAAATCTGTTATGTTGCAATTCAGATTTTAACTTGCCTTTTATATATATTTCCCAAGGATAATAATGATCACCCTCCCATTCCTAACAATTTTGAATGGACTGGAAATTGCTCTGGTGCATTCTCCTAGTTTGTTCCTAAACAAAACTGGTCTGGTTTTCCTTAGTCTTCCCTCATGAGTCATGTTCTCTAAAGTTGCTTTCAATCCATGGGACATGATATCATTTAGATGTTAATTTCTCGGTTTGTGTAATAGAACTTTAGTATATATAATTGATATTAGAAAAGCCACACTGAAATCTAAATATGACCCATTACTTTTCCCTTATCTGATGAGGCAGGTAATCATAGAAGGAAGCTAGATTGACTTGACATGATATGTTCGTGATAAATCCACGTTTCCTGTTTTTTATCACCATCTTATTCTCTTGTGGCTTATAAATGTCTTTCTGAAAAAAAATAAATAAAAAAATTGTCCTGGAATTTTTGAAGGAAAAATTATCCAGGGTCTGTTCTGAACCTTCTTACAAAGAGATGCTGTCCCCTTCTGAAGGGTGACATTGTGATTGCCCTCTTTATATCCTCAGGGAATTCTGCTATCTTTCATCAACTCCCTGACGTAAGTCCTACGATTCAGAGATTACTATGATCGCTTTGTTAAGTATACTTAATTGAAATTCATCAGAATAAGATAATTTGAAAATCTCTTTTGCACTGTCCTTTTCCATATGCAGGAAGACATGACTATTTCCTTTAAAAATGTAATTTAATTAAGAATTAGATCATAGTTAACATTTATTTGAAGATTAAAAGATGTTAGGTACCTCAGCCTTCCTTCAGTCACCTTCTTAACACTTCTTTTTATATCTCTAATGTGTAGCATATTTGTAGAATGTTTCCTTGTTGCGTTGCTTATGTTCTTAGTTAATTATAAGCCATTTTAGCCTTGCTGAGTTAAACTAATGTATCCGAGCAATTCTTTTCTATTCTTAAGAATGTGTCTTTGTTTTCATTCCATATGCAATTCCTTTTTGCATTTTAAGATCATTAAATTTCTTCTAATGCAGTCAAAGTATCTTCTACTAGACATCTTTGAAATAGTTTCTATTGTGTGTTTGGCATAATGCTTCCAGTAACCACTAGGTTTTTTTTCTTTGTTTCTTTCCCCCCCCCCCCAAAAAAAATTATCCATGCAAAATACCTCATCAATAAATTCCTTCTTTTCATATGTGCTTTCTGAGTGATGTTATTATTCTGTTACCCTCAAATTTCTCTTTCCAACAGTGCCTCTTAAACCCAAATTATTTTCTGGTATAGCGAGAATAAAATTTAAAATAATCATTGTCCATCTTCCAAAGAAAAGATTGTCTCCAGCACATACAGCAAACTGTCTGTGTCCCGCTGTGAACTTGTTCCAAAATACAGACATGGAAGTCATGATTGCAGTCATCAACAGTCTGCTTCTCTTGGGTTGTTACATTTTTCTTTGAATAACCATATCGAATAATGTCTTGTTGATTTAATAGTAAAGACATTGCCACAAGATTGACTTTTCTTCCTTTTTATCTTAACAAGAGCCATTAGGACTGTTTTTCACTGGATGTATTTGCTCTGAAATTCAAAAAGTACTCTTGATAAATAATGCCTCTACTACTGCATCTTTCATGTACTCATCTCTCAAGGTGTTTCTTTGCAAACTTACTATATTACGTTAGGATTTTGTGATACTAATTATACCAGTGAGTTAAACCTTTGGGTCATTCCTGTTTATTCTTCACGTCATAGCCAGATAACTAGAAGGTATTTCAAATATTCAGTTGGTTGCAGTGTTCTTCTTTTACTTGCCTCATAATTTCTATATATTTTAATCTCTCTTTCCAGACAAATGCTAGTTTCCTATTGTTCCTATAGGAGGGAAAACAGCTGAAGACTACACTTCCCTTTCATGTTCAGGATTTCGGAAACTAAGCATGCATTTTCACCGAGATGCTGCATTATTTGTACTGTGGGCTGAATCTCAATTCCCACTTCTGTCCTTAGTGCTACAAAAGCCAACCTTTTCCAAATTTTCTGTTATTTCTCCAGATGATAGTAACATTGCCCCTGGGTTAATGGCAGAAAAGAAGAGAATACACTAATGGACTTAGTCTATTTGCCATCTTTCCGTCTGATGGAACACAAAAGCCTGTATACATTTGATATCCTGCCTTCAAAGTAATGCATTGAGAGTTATCAGCTAGCCACAGTTCCAGAGATGAAGTGATCCTTTTTTTTTTTTCTTTTTTTCTTTTTTTCCCTTTTGTTTAAGATCATAAGAGAAAACTCAGTTTTCCATATCTGCTTTTGAGGAAGCTTTGGGCTAGACCTTTTTTTCTGATATGAAGGAAAAAGATAACACCAGGAGAAGTATTTGCAGTGATCTGGGTGAAGACTACATTTCTGTCTTTAAATGTAGAGATAGCCTGTGTGGGTAAGCCAGAGTGGTGCCAATTTACTGTTAAAATGAAGTTCATTCAGTGACTGTCTAGAGAAATTTTATTTTAAGATATTTCAGCAGCCTGAGTTTCAACATCTCTTGGGAAGCACAATACTGAAATATGGAGCTCTTCATCTTAAGGTCAGTGACTCAAATCTGCCCCTAGGTGAAAGAGCAAAAAAAATGCCCCTACGGGATTGCTTTTTGATGATATATATGGAATGAAACAATGGAATATAATCATACAGAGAGGTGCCCACATTGCAAAACTACTGTCAGAGTCAGCCCTGGTTGTGTCCTATTGCTGATAGCAAAATGGCCAAGGACAAAATAGGCATGGGAGCTCCACTTACTGCAAATTCCTTCTGGCAGTTGCTGAAGGTGAGTAGGGATGGACACACACATACTTTATCAGTGTACTGAGATTCTATCTGTAATTTCTTTGAGACAAAAGAAGCCATGTCATGAAGCTGCATGTAGCAGAGGACTCATCTGGGAAAAGCTATTTCTGTAAGATATCTGAAGCCCACCCACTTATTCTGAAGTGAAAGGTAAAAGTGACATGCTAAACACGGTTTAGCATAATCTCTTTTGGTAGAAACCTAGTACTGGCTAGCTGTGACAAAATAGCTTATTTTCTTGTAGTGCCAGCTGGTGTGATGAGAAGTAAAGTGGGATCCAGTGTAGCTCATTGTCTGAAGCACAGGCATCAGAAATAGAGCGCAGGACTCTAGGAGCTTTTAGCCTTAAGAAAGGGATCAAGCCTTACTGGACATTCATGCATCCCCAAGCAATCCTGTGGATCTCTGAGTTGTACTTGTGTATTATGCTTTGGTTTGCACTGTGGAGCAGTCTCAAAGTACATAAACTGGATTGATTTCCTTTGTATGAAACTCAACTGGGAGATGCTCTCCAGGAGTTCACCAGTGGCAAACTGGCAGTCCTTCTGTGAGAGCAGGAGAGCTAGTTCAGTGTAGAAAAGTACATGCAGTATAAGCAGCTACTGAGGACCTGATATCCCCAACAGTCTTTCACTTTACAAAGTCACTTCTGCTGTTCTGCTCTTTTCTGCTTGCTAATATAGATGTAGCTTAACTGGACTAAGGACTTCAAATATGAGAGGTATATTTAGCAGCTATACTAAAAAATTGCATGCAGTATGTGATTAGAAATGAGATGAAAAAAAATAATATTTTTGCTTGCACTTTGTTCAGAAGTTTTGATGCCTGTGTCATCTATATCAAAGGAAAAGAAAGAATCTTAGCAGATTAAACATTTTGCACTTGACATCAGTCTAGTTCTCAAAATGATGCAGGGAGTTCTTGAAATGACCTTGGAGACTATGCATGAAGAACAGACATAGTCAAAAATGCTTGTCTCCTTTTGAAGTCAGTGGGCTGAATTTGACCATCAACGTATCACAGAACATCACAAGCTGTCACACTGACTGCAGTCATTTTGGGTTGCTGTGGAAGGCATTTCTACAAATCAGTGAGATTGAAATGCTAGTGTTTTGTTTTTTTTTAACTTGGAAAATACAGCTTTTTCATTTCTGTACTAAAGATGTTTGCAGATCTGCTTTATTGTAGCAGACCTGTTAATTACTAAAATAATTCAAGGGTAAGATTAAAAACAAAAGGCAAGACATAATGAACTTTAGATTTTTTCCCTTTTGGTAATCCTGTGACAGTCATCTTTTATTCCATGTGAATAAAATTATGTCAGGAGGATACCAATCATCAATTTGCTGCAGCTAAAATCAGTACAGCTGGCAGATGAGTATTTTAATGTATTTCTAGATTAAGCAAGGCAGTTTCAAGAAAGCATCACGCAAAAAATTCCATCGCTATGGGTTTAAAATAAAGTCCTCATTTTGCCATAGCAGAAAGAATAGCTACCTTATGTTTTATCATATTGCAGTGGATTATCTTTCTAATGAAGCTTGTATTCCCCTAAGGCATTCTTGAGATATTTGGTGTTCAAAATTTTTCTCTAACAATGCAATGAGTGAATGCAAGAGAGGATTTTCCTTTAGTAGACTCGATCAGGAATTTTTTCCTAACAAATTAAACTGTAAATGAATGCAATTCATACATGTAAGGCAAAACAAAATGCTATATATTAATTTCAGTTAAATATTTTATTCTCGTCAAATTGGATTTTTGGTGAAGTTAGTAAGGTTTTTCAAAAAGGGAAAGTATAAGAAGTTTGTTTCATGTTTATGTTTGTTTTAATACCTCCTTTTTTTTTTTTTTCCTCTGCAAATCCTTAAATACCTTCATATAGTACAACTTTAGCTGGACTAATACAGCTGGAGCTTAAGAGACTACAAATCAATACCCAACACTTCTCTGATGGAACTAGTTTTCCATCTTCAATTTCTTAACTCATTTATAGTCAAAAATTCCTCAATCTTCATGAAGCCCAGCACTGAGGGAGAACTAGATCTTAATTCCCCCTGAGAATTAGCCAGAATATAGTGTCATTAAGCATCTAAAAGGCCTCTGAATTGTATAACATGTAAAAAAACATGTGAACAGGTGTTGGGAGCATCTGTTTTTAGTGATTTGTACCAATTGTCAGAGGTCTGGAACAGATGAGATGTTTGTTCACACCGTTTCACAGAGAAGAACACTAAGTCTAGAACAGGAGGATATTTTAGACAACTTTACACTTTTCTGGGTCAATATGGAGTCTGCAACTGCTGTACACTTCCAGGAAATTCAGTGGGCCCCTAGGCAAGTACAACTGCTCCTAAGAGTTTATCCCACAGAGTAACAGATCACACAAACACACAGGTTTTCCTTCTTCTGTGTTCAGCAAGGGTTTCAATCGCTTAATTGCAATCCATCTTGTCTCATTTTATTGTACTAAATAGTTTCTGAAGTTCTTCAAATAAGCTAAATATAAGAGTAGAAAGGCTCTGGATGACCTTTTTACAGGAATTTTTCCTTGCATGCCTCTCTGGGAGGAAGGGCAGGGCAGAGGGCATTCACCTTTCCCTTGGTAACAATACATTTCTATAGAGAGAACAGCTGGTTGTTTTTTGTGCTCTCTCACACTGCTTGATGTATTTAAACCCTGTTACCTACTTGTATGCTTTTTTTTGGGGGGGTGGCCATTAGGAAATGGCCTCACTTCCCACCCCACCCCTACAGAACCTTTTCGTGGTCTCCTTTTTAGCTGTGGCCCTGCTAAATCATTTATGTTGAGATTGCCTTCTACGTAAGTTTCAGAGCCATCCATGTCCTTGTTGAGGGCTGTCTAGTATTTCCTCTCCTTTCCCCAAAATGTATGTTAGACCTTTTCAAAGATGTACTCAGGGTTAATCCTACAAACTATATATGTAAGTCTCCTTCTGATAATAATTTCCTACCCTTGTTTTACAAACAATAGCATCTAGTTCTCAAAACTATGTATGGTTTGTGGTATCCCATGTTTGGATGGGTTCTTTCTGGGGACAAAATGCTAGTTAAGATTGAATATAATTTGTATCCAATTAAATCCCTGTGGAAATTCCCCAGTTAAATTAGGTCATCTTGATCAGCCACTATCTCTTTTTAATCTCATTTCCTGTCTTCTGCTAAAGATATTATTTCAAAGGCAGATGGCTTAATAGCCATCAAAGTGTTACCATTAGAATAAGTAAAACTACATGGTTACACACTTCAGAATGATCTGATGTGGTTAAATCATAGCCTTTCACATTTTGTCCAATTCTGTCACGACACAATGTTAGTAGTTTTGTGCTCCCAAGTCATCATTTGCTTAAAGTGTGTATGTAAGGAACATATAGAAGAGGTCAGAGATCAGGCCATTAGTCAAATCTGCAGACAGTACACAGTTATTTAGAATAACCAGAGTCAAATTTATACAACATGCAGTGAAGTAAGAACAAGGTCAATGAATGCTAAATAATGTACACCGAAGAGAAAAAGGACAACAGCTTATTGGCCTGCAAGAAGGTGTCAAAGCCTGAATCTGATTAACCCAGCCACACTGACCTCTTCCTTTAGCAGATAGATCCCTATTTATTGATGGTTTAATTAGTTGTTTTGCCTTTGACACAGCTTCAGAAGAGCACTTCTGAAACCATTCAGACACCTTAAAGTCCCTATCAACATATCTGACCACAGCTTTTGTGAAGGTATCTGCATAATGTTGTGGACAAATTAATGAGGATTGGTGCTCACTGTGGCTCTGATGATAAAAACAAAAAAGATACAGAGGTGGATAAGGAAGAATATATAAATTAATGTCTGCTGTTATCCACACTTGAACTACTACACAGAGGCTTGTCATCCTACCTTAGGAAGGATATTGTTAAATTAAAGGGCAATCAGAAAAAGGTTATAGCATGATTAGTATTTGAAAATCTCTCTAATGACAAGGCCAGAAAGATGGCAGTGTCTATTTTAGGAAGACCTGTGCAAGGGACAAGGAGAGAAAACTAAACAAATAGTTTAGAAATGATAAAAGCATTCTGCTCTTGCCACCTCATTAGAAAAGCAAATATATATTTCTGAAATACAGTAATCTCAAAACTTGGAAAGGAAATACTTTTTCAGACCTGGTAGAATTAAACTATGGGATTTACAGGGTGTTCCCAGGAGTTTTACAAGAATAAGGAGCTTTGCCTCTGGCTTTTCCCTTTGTATGCCATTTTTCTGCCTTTAGAATGCCACTTGGATGGATTTTTATTAAAGGAAAGAGCACACACTTGCAAAAGAGGTTGAAGAGAGAATATGGTCTAGGCCAGGCTGTACATGGCAGTCAATAGGAAGGTTTCAGTGGGTTTCGATAACCGGGAGAAGCACAGTGAGGGTTTTGCTTTGGAGCTCTGGTGGAAGCCCTTACAGCTGGGTAGAGCACTTTCAGGCTCTGAAATGAAGAGCCAAAGCCAAAAGTCCCTTAGGGGAAGGGAGTGGGTGGGGGCTGAATGCACAGCAGAGGATGGGAAACAAGGAGTAGAAAAAGATGCATGGAAAGCTTCTTGGGATGTGAGGTGTGGGGAAGCTCAGACAAATATGGATGGAACATCTCTCTATAGGGGGAAGACAGGAAAAGGAAAGCAGGGAACGAGTGAGGGTTTGGACTGAATGCTCAAGTAGCCTTGGTTTCATGGAGAAGGAGGGAGAGGGCTGCCAGTGTCAGAGGACAGGGAAGTCTGCAGGTATTTGGGAATGTTTGATGGGGCCTGGGGTTGGCCTGAGATGGAGCTCCGGGTTTTGGGGCTGGGGGATAGGTTTTAAGATACCCTTTAAAAATTTTGTGTTACAAGATCTCCTCTCTGCTACTGTGGAGTTTGCCTCTTCTGTAGTGCCAGTCACTGTCTTCAGTTAAAGTAATGGTCTATATTACAGGTCTGGGTCAGTAAAAACATTCTTAACAACACTGTGGTACTAACTGAAAGCAGAAAGTGTGTAAGTGTGTTAATTTCACTCAAAGGATGGCTGTTAAAGATGTCATTCCAATCAGGAGTCAAGTCAGTTTACCTGTATTTCATTTCAGCTGCAAGAGCTGTTCCCAAAAAGGTGTGATTGGGTTTCCCTTGCTCATGTCTCTGAGTAAGGTTAGTGAATCTTTTCTGAATGGTACTGAAGAGCTGGAGAAAAGAAAGGCCTGATTTTTGGAGGTACTGCATGATTGTGTATCACGTTGACTTTAGCTGGAGCTGTGGTAGAAGCCATGTTTCTGGTCATAGTAGCAAGACCATGACTGCAGTGGAATTTTTCATTCACATGAAGGCTCTCTCTTCAAAGATATCATTTTTAGGTTGGAATATTTCACAAAAGTTTAAACTATCTTTATGGAATTACATTTTTATTAGTCATGAAATAGATTTTTGGTTTTTTTTTTTACATTGATTATTTCTTTCCAAAAGCAATTAAGTGATGCATGAAAGAAAGAGAAGTAACAATTAAAATTCAAAGGGTGTAAAGAATAATTATTTGAATTACAAAGATCAATCACATTGTAAATTAAATCCAGCTGACTCAGAAATCCCTTACTACAGATTTGATGAATTATTACTTCTTGTCTTGCTATCCTCATTTAGGAATGGGAATAATCTGTATCTCAAAGTATTTCTTGTACAACATTTGGTCTAAGAAATAGTTAATTTATATTCTAATCTACTGAGAATTCTGTATTTGCTGAGAATTTCTTATAGTGAAGAAAAACAAAACATTTAAGATAAACACATCAGTGATCTGTGAGTGAGATTGCAAGGAATGGGTTGAAGTAAATGCAGGAAAAAGCAGCATCTTCCTCTAAAGACTTCTTTTATTACCATTTTTTGGGGGGGTAGAAAACTGTTTTTGAGGAATTTGAATTCTCCATTAAGATTTTTTGTTGTTTTTTGTTTTCAATGAAAAACCACTGTGAAAATATCAGTACTTTAAAGAAAAAGAAAATACAGTCAATGATATCTTTTGGACAAAGCCAACTATTTACATCAGTGTCAAAATATATCTTGGTTTCTACAGCAGGCTGGAATTTGAAGGCCGCACACAAGTCTTTTCCCTGCTAGCAGTGAATGTAACGATCAGTAGTTTTCAAATTAGACTATAGATGCTAAGGCGCTCTCTGAGCCTGTCCTGATTGTCAGCAGAAGAAATCGTTAATTAACAGGTTAGCCAAGGATAGTGGTGAAGGAAGCTGCTGGTGAGAAAGGCAATTATGCAAAGTTCATTGTGAAATGGAGTCTCCCAAATCAGCAAAGCATCTGGAAAATTAAACAGTGATGACACTTCACAAAATGCCCCTGTTTTGGCTGTTCTTTTCACACTGATAACACCTGGGAGCCCTTCTCTGGATTCCAGGGCTCTGTGGTGCTAGGTGCTGCACCGGTCCTGCCAGAACTGAGGAGCTTATTGTATGATGAAGAGCCCCAGGTACAGTAAGGTGCGCTGGGCTCAGGTTCTGCCCCAGATATAGTTGTGGTACAGATATCCAGACTAAAGCAGCAGAGAAACAGACTCAAGATTCTTTCAAGCTCGAAATAAGAAAACAGATGACAGCCGTGAGAACACAAGGAAACAGAGAGAACTCTGGTCACCTTGACAGAGTTATCTCAGCCTACAGACAGCCTAAATACTTTCAGATGTTATTGTTTATGCTGTGAATACAGGTTTTACATAGATTAAACTCTATTGCTAAATAGCAATAGCAAAACATCAGATAGTGGGCTTTTTCTTATTGGTTTTCCTTTGTACAGTCTTGGTGATGTTTATTTCTCTAGCACACAATGTGCTTAGATTTACTGACAAGTAAATGAGAGATTTTAAGTTCTTATAAAAGAAATAAATGAAAGTAATGTGTTATTCCACTGATTCATGGTTTGGTTGCTCTCTTTTTCTTTAGGCGATTATCAAACAAATGTAATGTAATTTGAAAGAATAAGCATTAATGAGTGGTAGCAGCTCAGAAAAGATGAGCCTTTACGGCTCATATATCTTTGCTATCAGTAGCAGTGCATGATCAACAAACAGGAGAAGGCAGGAGTACTACTATTCTTAATGCTTAGGTAAACAATTTTTAAAATACATATTGGCAATCTTCATGCTCAGCTAAAGTTTAGTTGCTCATGTATTTAGTTTAACAGCAACCTTCACACTAACAGCATCTTCTCCTATGCTAAATGCTGTGCTTGGAATGTCACAGCTATGCAGTGCAGAATCCTGTAAAAAAATATAGAACAGACTGCAATTTAATAGAGCTCTGCATAGAATATCTTATTAAAAGGAGGATATTTATTTAACATTCTGCCAAGCAAAGTAATACGTTTATTCTTTCCTGCACATACAGCTTCCTTTGCCATTAGAGTTCTGCATGAAGATAAAGCCTAAAACTATCATTTCAGTCAATGGGAATTTCTTTATTGACTTATGAGAGCATGTTATGTTCTGCATCAGTATAGCAAAATAGTCTTGTAATTTTATCTAGGCGAGGTACTTGCAGCCAATTTTGCTGTCAGTCCTACTACATCTGTTTCTGAAAAAAATCTGAATTTGTATTTATTAAAGTTTCCTGTAGTTCTCAGTTCATGAATTGAAAAACAGCACTTTTGTTAGCCTTTTGAGATACAGAAAAGGATGGTTTCTTTTCTTTAACTATATGTGTTTGTTTTCTCAGACATTTATCTTCTCTGTTTCTGTTGATGGACTGAATAAGCTGCTGACCAGTCTTATCAATTGAAGTAAATGGCAAGACCGCCTTTAGCTTCCGTGATTCAAGTAAGAGAAAAAAAGCAGCAACAGGAGAACTCAAGAAGGGAAGATAGATTATAAAACAATTTATCCAGTAATCTAATACTACATAATGTCTATACATCTATCTAATACTCTATAATGTCTACAACTCTTAGAAGGAAAGCTGTCTTTTTTAGAGGCTTGCCTCTGCGCTTGTTAAACGGGTCAATACATTGCCTGATCTTGCTGCAAAAGAGAGGTTGTTTTTAGTTCTCAAAAAAAAGATTTTTGGTTGACAGTGGGTAGTGAACAATGATGATTTCCAGACAGATTATTGTCAAGAAATGCAAAAGGTAGAACATCTCATAAATGTTTTAATAATCTTTTCAAGGACTGCAAGAAAATTTTAGCATGGCAAAACTCTATGTCCCCCAGATCAGCATAGATATTCAATGCCAGTATATTATCCTACTTTCCAGAAAGTCCAAGTATTCAGAACATGCTAAAAAATCCATATGATATTTCTTTACTCTCTGTTGTGGAGAACTTCAAGGGTAGCTAAAGACATTTGGCCATATTTCTTTTAATGTTCTGAAACTGTCTTAAAAGTAGTTGTTTGTTCTTCCTTCCAATCTAAAAATTGTCGATGAATCAGCAGCAATTAGAGGAAAGATGTGAGAACAGTAGGGAGAAAAAAAGATCAAACCCAGAAAAAAAATCATCATTAAGAAGGATTCAGACGCTTAGTAAATGGTATGCAAACTAGATTAATGAAAATGTTTAAAATTAGTAATCATGTGGCATTGAGAAGGTCTCAGACTTTTTAGTGGATAAGAAATATATATGAGTCCAGTTAATGAATAAATTTATTTTTACCATCAGCTCATTAAGCACACCAGATTGCCACTGCGTTCTGATAACTGTAGTTTTTGAACAAATTTTGAGTATATTTGTTTGTTTACTTGTTTGCTTGTTTTTAGTGAATGAGTGGGTGCATGTGTACTGTAAAAGGGTAACCTTTCACCATCACCCCCTTCCATTCTTAAAAAACATATATCTCAATACGGCTAGCAGATAAGTGCTCTTGAGTGTTGGATATCACAGCCAAGAATGTAGCATTTAATAACTCTCCACTTAATCCCACCTGCATTTTAATCATGGAGTTACTCCCCGGTGAATCAAGGTTGAGGCTTGAGTAGCAGTACTGCATGTTTGGAATGGCTGCATCCAAATTCTAGCCAAGTGATGTGTTTCTGATATTCTATAACAGATATGTCAGATAATCATCATCTTGGAAAGGATGCCAAAAGGCTCATTTAGTGAGTCTACCCATCTCAGGCAGGACAAGCTTTACCTGTGCTATTTCTGACAGAGGTTTGTTTCACCTGTACCAAGAAACCGTGGTGGAAACCTTTGCAATCTACAGTGACTCCAGATTATCCTCTGCAGAAATGTTATCATCCATTCTTTCATCTAGGTAATTATACATAGTTGAGAGCAACATTGAACTCCTGACCTTGTTAAACAATATAAGCCTTGGCAAATCGTATCTTATATTTGTATGAGACCATTTTGCATCCTAACCCCGTCCTCTATTGTGTGGACTGTTCTAACCAGCTTAGAGTCATCAGCAAATTTCCATGCACCTCCTATTTTTTTTTTTTTTTTAATTTGTGATCTTCACTTTCTGCCAGGAGTTACTGAAAATTAGCCTTCATGAGCAATTTTTCCAGTTTTCACAAACACTATCATATTTTGATCTTGAACATGATTTGTTTTACGATGGCATGAGAAGTAAAGACACCATCCTTATTCATTCTGAGATACTGAATGTACCCCGTGTCCCTCTTACCCATGTCCCCAGAACCTATGCACATAATCATTGAATCATCGAATCTTTTGAGCTGGAAGGGACCCTTAAAGTTCATCTAGTTCAACTCCTGTGCAATGAACAGGTACATCTACAACTAGGTCAGGTTGCTCAACGCCCAGTCCAATAAAACCTGTTAATAATAATAGCAATAATAATCATACCAATAATACCTTGTTTCTAGAGAAACAAATGCTGGCTTTGCAGTTCATGTTTTTTTCCAAGTCTGTTAAAATGAATTGGTTCAAGCAGCTTTCTAAGACCTGAAATCTAAAGGGTTCATGTTTTTGGGCTCCTTCATATTCTGTTTGAAAGATAAGCACTATGTTTGTCTTTCCTGGTCTCCTACTCTAATCTTCTGAGTTCACAGAGGTCACTCTTATTGCCTGTGATATCAAATGTCTGAGCTGTGTACCTATAAAGTGAATGATTAAGATATTTGAATGCATGAATACAGCTCTGCAGTTAATTAATTAACTTACTAGTTGTGTATGAAAACACTTGAACTTACTCAAAATTATGGGAAAAAATGTTAAAGTTTAACAAATGAGATTCTGAATTTCTATTTTGAATTCATTTAAATTGTCCTAACTTGGGAAGATCAAAGTGCTTTAGCCAAAACTTTCATAGAATCATAGAATTGTTTCAATTGGAACAGACCCTTAAAGGTCAGCTGGTCCAAATCCCCTGCAACGAACAGGGACACCTGCAGCTAGATCAGGGTGCTCAAAGCCCCATCCAGCCTGATCTTGAATGTCTCCAAGGATGCAGCATCCACCACCTCTCTGGGTATTATTCCAGCCTTAACCATTCTGTGATTCTATATTGAGAATATATATGCATATATATTTATGCCAAAGCAAGTAATCAATATTTGTTTCACAGTATACACCTATGTAACTCCTTGAAGTGTATTGATGGATATTTTGAAATAGTTAATGGCTTGTTTATTACCAAAAGAGTAAAAGATAATCAATTATGATTTTATATTCATTGTAGATTAGGAAATCAAACTCTGAGATTATGTCATGTGGTCTCAGTATCTGGTATTTTATAATTTAGATACAAAATGTCCACAACTTGTCAGTAAGTGTTGATTTACAGTTAACATTAATATAAATACGTAGCTGAGTGGCTTGTAAAAACTTAAAATATAAATTAAGTACGGTGATGAAATGATGAGACAGCTGGATAAGAAGAAAGGATAGAATAAGGTTTGCTGATGAAAATAAAAAGCTGACTGTGAAGAACTGAGAAGAATTTCCCAGTACTGAATGAACATATGATGAAGTGACACAAGATATTCAATGCTGACGGACCGAAGATATATATATATATCTTTATATATGTATATATGGGGGACAACCAGTCCTTATTTTAGAGGAACAGTGATGATCTCGAACAAGCCATTATCACTTAGGAGGGTGATTTTGGATATCTAATATATCTGCAAAACCTTCAGCTTAGTGTTTGATTGCAGATGAAGCAAAGTGTGAGGCATTGTTACAAAAGAAACTGAAGGAAAGGAAAAAGAAACATTATGTGAATAGCTAAATCTATATTCCAAACTGAGAATCTTGTTACGTAGTAGTAGTTTCCATAATACCAGAATGAGATGGCAGAAGCAAAAAAGGGTAATGAGTAGGCAAGAAAAGCTGATCAAAGGTATGAAATATCTTTCATTCGAGGAAATGATTGACCAGACATTCCCCAGCAAGAACTGATGCGGACATGATGGGTAGAGCAAAGGAAATAAATAAATGAGGTGAATTCATGGTCCCTCTTTTTTGTAAAATAATTAGGAGTTACTAAATGGAATGATCAGGTCTGTTTCGAAACAGAAGATAGTAACTTTTCACATCATACACTGGTCAACCGAAAGGCAGTTTGTCATACCGAAAAGCAGATGTTAGAAGCTTTCAGAACTCTGAAAAGCAAATGAACAAACTCATGGGAAATTCAGTCTGGGACTATTATTAAGAAGAAAATATCACTTCTGTATCAGGAAATCCTTGATCTACAGTTCACTGTGAACTTGCAAAAAGTACAGAGGTGTTACTTTTTTCTATTTACACAATTTTTATGTCCTCTCTTGAGTAGTATTTTTACCTTGAGGAATAACACAGGGGGCCAAGTATGGTTGCATGGAATTCTTTCATGGGTAGTATTTATCAGCGCTGAGCTATTCCCTTGTTAAAAAAAAAAAAATAAATAAACAAATCTGTATCCTTAATCTGTTTTCTTTTTCTTTTTTCCCTATATTTAGCTGAGAAGAGCTTAAGCAGGTTAAGAGACCAATTCACTCAAAACATAATTTATCAGATGCAATTAAATACAAATATACCTGTTGTGATTCCCTCAGTCATAGAGCACTAGCAGCTGTGAGAGCACAATGACAGTGTCACAATGTCCTGGCCACATATTCTTGGTTTCTTGATACTGGACACTGTTGGAGAGAAGATATTGAAATAGGTTCTTAGGTTCTTATGCTCTGGACCTGTCTTGTTTCTGTTCTTACAGGAAAGGTCATCCGATGCTATCACTGAGAACAAATTAAAAACAGATGACTTGGATGGTTTGCAGAATTAGGGATGCAATTATAAACATTTCCAAACCTTTATTTTGGCAATTCATATTTTTTGCTTTACAATTACAAAATACATGGAACAAGGCAGTGCTTTGTATTGCTTGCTTCTTCAGAAGCTGATAGCCCTGAAAGTATATGAGGATCAGAGAATGACATTAATAGGAATCACAGTAATTGCTTTTTTCAAGACTGTCACGCAGACTTTGGATATGAGAAGAATTAAAAAAAAAAGAAAGTGAAATATCAAGGTATCTATGAAGTACTATTAAACTGGAGAAATGTGAAGAGTCTCATTACTATTCCTAATCACCATATCATTTCTCCTACCTTTGCAGATGGAGCCTAGCAAGTGCTACAGAGTCCAGATGTTCTGCAGCTGTTAATCTCCCAGAATTCATCTCCCATGGCAGAAGCTTAATCCACAGAAAAGAGTAATGCCATTCCTACATGACTGTTGGCTGGAACACTTGTCTGGTCACGTGAAGATTTGCGTCTGAATTACAGTGGAACATGTAACTAATAGAGTAGGCAACAAATTTTTCAAATAAACTGAAATACTTGGAAACTTTCTAAGTTTCTAATTCAGTTTTCTGTTTTTAGATGCTTCTGACATTTTAGTAAGTGAACTGTCAACCACTAAGAAGTGATATATTTCAATATCTACTCTACTGTCTGCAGCTACTTCTAGTCATGGAATCATAGAATCATAGAATGGTTTGGGTCGGAAGGGACCTTTAAGATCATCCAGTTCCAACCCTGCTATAGGCGGGGACACCTCCCTCTAGACCAGGTTGCTTACAGCCCCATCCAGCCTGGCCTTGAATGCTTCTAGGGAGGGGGCATCCACAGCCTCACTGAGCTACCTGTACTGGAACTTGTTCTTTGAGATTGTGAAGATAATAATTCAACATATTATTATATATGAACTTGTGATACAGATGACTTTGATTTGTTATAAATCAGTAAGTTTTATGTGATTGGCATTGACTCTTTGAGTTAGATTATGAACTTGACAGGTAAAACCATCAACTTTGCATAACCATAAGAAAAAGCCACCATAACACTGTTAGTTAACAAGGTTATAGAAATGAGAGGGAAAGAGAACATTACTTTGTTAACGTCTTCTCTCTGTGCAGGAAAAGAACACTGATGGCTGCTAATTGGTTACTCAAATTCCAAGTGACAACAGAGCCTAGTTTTAAAGGTTTTATTCTCTAGCTTTAAAGTATAGCACATATTATCTATGATTACACTGTGATATAGGTATCTCTCCTCTTTATTATTTTCAGTGATTGTGAAGTTTCCCAAATACAGAAGCTCATTATGCTTCTGTGTTTTGCTTCTTGTTTTTCATCTGTGCTATAGCCAATGCTATATTTCTTTCCGGATACATGGCAGTCACAGATGTTCTTTTTCCTATTTATCCATGTGTGAAAATACTGGTCTATTGCCATTTTCTTCCAAAATAATTACTGAAATTATTTATACACCTTAATGATTAAACATTGGCCTAGTTTTGTGTTTTTGCAACGTCTACTTTCTACAAAAATAGAGTTTTGAAGTTGATGAGATAGAGCTTAATTAAGAGCTTCTAATATTCATTGTGAATACATGGGGCTGAACAGGCAGTCTTCAACAACTTTTAATTTTTCATGTGTGAAACTCCTATTAACAATGAAGCATCTGTTCTCTTAAAGGGAACCGTTTTTCACACATGTTGGCAATGGGAGTTCTTGTGATTAATTTAAAGCACAGGTGTAAATGTACTGTCTGCTTCAGGTGCCTTAATGACACTGCAAATCTGCTGTTTTTCTTTATGCAAATTATTTAATCTACACAAATCTGTTGGTTTAGATGCAGAATCATCAGTGTCTCTAAACCAAAGCAAGCTCCTCTGATTTAGGCACAGAACATGAGTCATATATTCCACTTATTCCCTGCTACAGTTACAAATGGCAAACGGCAGTCCTTTTAAGAAATTCCCCTGTGGTGCAGCTAGCAGGAGATTGCTTGATTGTATAATAATCAGATCTGACCAGATGGTGATGAGGCTGGATGCTAAATGCTTTTTAAACTCTCCTGCTAGGTTTTCTCATTCAGTAGTGGAGAGAACCAGCTTTAAGGCCCACATGATTTGAAAGACATCTTGCTACTAGGCACAGAGAAGCGCTTATTCTGTCACATGTAGCTACACTTCACATTTTCAAGTAACGTAAAGAAGGATCATGACTTAGAAAGTCAGTGTGTTCCTCACAGAAACTACCAGCCTGATAGCTTTGAAGGAGAAAAGTTAATTAGTCAGGGAACACACAGAGATCAGATGAGGGAAGTAGATATTGAAGTACTCTATTTAGCAGTGCTTCATCTTTGCCCAGCTGCATGGTGCCACAGCTCAGAAGGAAGATACCATGGAGGAAAGAAGGAGACTTACCGTGGGGTTCAGCTCATGAATGGATGGCCTACACTGAGGAGCTTTGAAGAGGTATCTACATGTAAAGCAGGTGTCTCTGCTCCCGCTGTAGAGATGAAATCTGTACTGTCAGTGGAGTCCAGAGAGCTCTTAATCTCATGCACTGTGGTGCGGGTACCTTTGCTGTCTGTGTTAACTACAACTCCATCAGCTGGGATGGGAGACTGAATACCTGGCACATAGATATCTTCTTCTGGACACCTACATGTAGGTTCTCAAGAGCTGAACTTTCTCTCATCCCTCATTCCTGTTCAGTCCTTGCATGGAAAGGTTTGTAAACTGGTCAGACCACACTCAAAAGCATTTTGCAAGCCAGGGCTGATTCAGAACTGAATTAAATATTTGTTAGCTCAGCTGCTTGAGATGGATTCTTCTGTCTATCATGCACAGATTCTTTTAGATCGGGCTACACAGGACTTTGTTTGTATCAGAAGTTAAGCAGCTGGTTGAAATATTACTGTCTACAGAAAGCTTTACTTCTACTGCATCAGTTGCAGTCAGTAGTAGCATCCTCATGAAAATTTTTCAATCTATAGAAGGCTCCTGAAATCAATAAAAAATCTTATTGCCTCAAGTTAGCACGAACTTACCTTTACCTAGAACACAGTTTACTTCTGAAGCACTTTAGAATTTTTAACACCTGAAGTAAATCCAATTCCTTAAAGCAATTCTATCTGCACAGAAGAAACAAAAGCAAGAGAAAACAAGAAAACAATCAGAAAGTGTGGAAATTTAGTGTATTTTGGAAGGGAGCTGGGTCAAGTGGGATTACACATGATACAGGAACGAGCAAATCTGCATGTAGGTCTTGGATTTTAATTTATGAATAAAAGAAAGTGCTGTTGTACTTCATGCATCATATGTGTGATGTACTTGATTACAAAAACTTCATACTACAGATTATTTCCATTTACTATATTAATATTTTCTCCTTAGTGTCGAAGACTTAAGATCAGACAAGTTAAGAACTGGAGCATGAGGTCTAGTGCTGGTAACTTAACTTTGGGACTGAGTCTCCTTTAAAGTGATGGGCATGTTGGTGACCACATCTGAAAATCAGGTCTCCCAAGAGCAGGAAGTCTCTTTTAAGGAAGGTAAGTCATGCAGAACATGACATTTTGCCAGCAGTCTTTAGGTACCTCACCCTGTTAACCTTTTTTTTAATAACGATGCCATTTTCACATCTGGCCTTTCTACTGCAGTTTATTTTGTAACCTGACACTGGGTAGGATGTTATCCTTTAAACTTGTATCTTATACGGGCAGCAACTAATATCCCAAAAGAGATTTTGCTTCTTCATTTAGCAACCTCACCTTGACACTAGATTTTTTCTCTTTTTTTTCAAGTGAAGAAACTCATATCCTGTGGTTGCATGACTTGAATACTATTCCTTATGATTGAAATATATTGTGTTTCATGCAAAAACTCTTTCTTCTATAGTGATGGCAGGCTATAGCCCCAAGTCCTGTGAACCCAATTCATGCTAGCTCTGTGTCTTCTAGTGGGGCCATTGCTGTGATGTCTCCGGAGACTTTGTCTGCTGTCACTGCATGTCTTCCATGGGGTGTTCCTTCTCGCCATTTTATCCAGTATTGTTGATAGAATTGTACATCAGAAGTTTTCACACCTCCACACATGCCTGAGCTTGAGTCAACTATTTTATCTTAAACTGTGAATAAATCCCTTCTAATTCTCTGAGCTCTTTTTAAAAAATATTCTTCAGTTCCCCAGAGGAAAACAAAGGTTAATGATTAAACAGGGGAATAATCTAGTTTTGAACATTCTTGTTACTAAAATTTCTTTCACACAGGAGCTCTAGTCCTTGCTGCAGTTTTTATTCTCTTGCCTCTCCTCTCCTCTCCTCTTTTTGCAGTAGTGAGTCCTGAAGAAATAAGGAAAGAAGTATTCAAGAAAAGTTGAAAATGACTTGAGGTTGAAAGGCTTTGTATAAGATTGCTCTCCTATACAATAACTGTACTTCCTACAGTAACTCCTGACCCAATACTGTAATCGTTAATTGAATATTCTGGATTTTCAAAGGTGGTTGAAGATTTTCCTCACTATGATGCCAACAAGACCAGAGATCCTCCCATTTAGTTTTGTGCTCATTTTGATAGTATTGGCAGAGGAGAGAGGCCACTGGACAGCACAGCTGGCTGCTTGGCTTTGGCAGGTGAATCATTCATTTCCCAATCAGCATTTCCTATCTGACAGCTGCTACCCTTTCCTAGGGACAGAGAAGAACTGGCGGGGCAGCTCATGCTACCAGAGTTCCTGGCGTCCTTCTGAGTGGGCGTATCGTGTATGCATGCTCCTGGATGTGTGGGCTTGGGACCTTGGTCAGTGTGGGGATGTGACATCCTGGTGGCTGGCAGGGCAGGCAGCAGCTGCAGAGAACAAAACATGCAGGAACAAGATGTCCCTAGACAAAGGGAGCAACAGCCTCCCAGTCTGCCCCAGGGTGCTCTGTAAGCTGTGTAAGTACACCATGCTCAGGAAATGAGACTGGGCTTAGATGCAGAGTAGACTCGTGCTATGTTTCATCCAGGCAAGTGAGTGACTACAACTCCTGGCAGAGAAGCAAAGTAGTGCTGTGACTGTAATCCCCTTGCAGGGCTTGTGCAGGAAATATAGATGTCATACTTTAGGGTATATGGTGTGCCTACACTGTGCAGCCAGAGGCAAATGCTGTGCTCTGTGACCGGATAAAGGCTTATTCACTACATCCTGCATTTCCCCTTGTGAGTTAAATACACAACAACAGGACATACACAGCCACTGTTTTCCTGCCTCCCTGTCTTGTTGTGACTTCTGAAGTTCTGACATAATTTTTCTGGAATTAGAGTGTTTTTTCTCGTGGCATGATTTTAGCCTATTATTTGCAACAGCTGTGGCAGTCAAGCTCTGGCCTTTGTTAAGAGCAGAACCTTCAATATCCCCTCAACTTATTATCACAGACACTTCAGTTAAAAATAATTCCTTTCCCTTCAGATTTGTCATTCCCGTGTGCTACTCACATTCAGAGCTGACCCTTCTGCAGATAGAATTCCCTAATGCCAAAATTCTACTCTAGCAGTCTTTTTCATCTTTTTATTTTTTAAACTGCTGAGTACCTGGAGACAAGGTCTTCTATATCTCTTTTTTTCTTTCCCAAAAGCTTAACAGCTTTCCTCTTCCTTCCCCCCTCCCATAATCTCATGTGTGCACTTTTATATTTCATTTGCACCAGTCAATACATCTTCTGACATAATATGTGCTGATTGGAGGACTTGGTGACCTATCAGTCACTGAATAATTACACCCTCAGGAGGGGAAATTTCATAAGAGTAAAACATGTTTCAAAATGATACTCATACAACTTGTTATATACTTTAATATTTGCCTATGTATATATTTGGTGTGAAAGACCAGCAGCTGTGTCTGTAAGGTAAAGCAAACCCAACTCCAAGTATTCCAGGGAAAATGAGAATTCCCCAAATGGAAAATGCACTGTCTTCCAAAGAGAAGCAATAAATAAACCAGAGATGTGCATAGACTCGAAACTCCTCCTGATGGAAATAAGTGATTGTCCTAACCAATGCAATATTCAGTTCTGTGCACTGAAAAAATGAAAGTATTTGGAGGGTGCCTGGGGGCCATTAAGTCACAGCCTAAACCAATGATTGAGCACCTGGTGAAGGGACATAACTAGCCCTGGGAGCACAGGTGGAAGCAATTCACCTGTGTGACTGGAAAGGGTGGACTCTGGGTCCATCCCTCCCTAACCTCATTTAAGGGCTGGCAGCCAAAAGGGAAGTATTTTTATTTGGAGTGTGCCTTCTTTGGGAGTTTTTAGTAATCCCTGACCCTCAGAATCAGGTAGGTTATACTTTCTTTGTTACTAGACTGTTACTGGGTGACATAAAAACTGGTCGAAGGCAATTATATTTGCTGCTCCCCCTTATAGGGAGGCTTGAATGAATATCTTTAGCTAAGAGGTTTTTGTTGGCTAAGGAATGGAGGTGGGTTAATAACTTGCAGGTAAGTGGTAATTTTCAATGTTATATGTAGTTTTTCTAAGATCTGAAACGAGCAAAGCTGAAGTGATTGTTTAGCACTGACAGGAGACTTGTTGGGGCTACTTGTCTAATTGAAGGAGCATAGTGGAATAGGTAGGGCAAGGCAGCATGTGTTTCTCAAGCACAGAAACCATTTTTGTGAGAAAAGAAAAACAACTAAGTAGCTTCACCAACCGCTCCCCTAAGGAAGGACTGTAAAACTATTGAATTTTTGTATGAGATAATGAGATAATTGTGCATAGGAAAACACACATTGATTAACACCCTGCTCATTTACTAGGTTGTTTTTTTCTTTGTTATACAGTGTGGTTTGTTGATGCAACTGATTGATGCTTGACAGTAGAGAAAACTGATATCTGGATCATCAGAAAGTTTAGCTGACTTTTTCCAGGATCACAGATGAGCTTTTAAATCAATGCCTCATTAGTGACTCAAATTTGAATCTTGTCCCTGACATTCAGTTTCTGGCAAAGGCTGCAGGTATGTTAATCCATTTTAGTTTGACTTTTGATTTTTGGTTTAAAGTGAGCTCTAGGTAAATAAGTGATTGTTTTATTTAAGGCCATACCAAAAATTCCTTTGCAGTAACACAAGAAGTCTACATCTAAAACAGTGATAGAAGTGGGGAATAAATTCCATCCCACTACCAGAACCCCCAGCTATTTGCCAGGTTTTTACTAAAATAGCTGTCTACAATTCATTAAGGTCATTGGATACAGCTGTGTCTCTCACTGGCCGAAATTAAAGAATTTCTTCAGGTGGCCTAGCAAGTCACTTATGCTTTCAATTCTACAAGAAAACAAACTGAGGAAGCTGTGACAAAACTATCACGAAGCCAACTGATGTACTTTAGGGATCTCAGGTGGTGGGGAGTGCAGTTTCAGGTGAGAAAGTATGCTTGGTGATTGCCAACTCTTAAAATCACCAATGTGAAGAAGAAAACCAGTGTTTCTAGAGCTGTGGGAAATGTGGGGAAGAGTGGTGCTTTATGTCTGCGACAACCAGCGAGCACAGAGCAGAGAGAGGTGTAGCTGAAGTGGGAGAAAATAAAGGGGCTAATTAATTAGTCCTCTTCATGGAATCTGAGATATCAATCACTGATGCTACTTCAGTTTGGAATAGTATGTTGTTTGCTCTGAAATTAATGCCTCCTATTTATTTCCATGGAAATTACAACAGAAACAAAGAGTACAATCATGCTATTTGATATAGAAAGTTCTCAACTACAAAACACTATTTTCCGGCACAGTCATCACCATTAGCTATGCACTTTCACCAGCAATGAAAAAGACCCTGCATGCCATGCTTGTCAAAATTTGCACCAGCAGAGGTGACCCGCTGTCACTACTGCTGGAACACACCACTTGCCACCTCACTGTGCCCACATCTGCTGTTTGGTCTCCATTAACATTCAGCAAGTATTGAAGAATGTCAGTGGGTGCCTTTTTTTGTTTGTTTGCATGGAGGAATTCAATTCCACACCTTTGCTTCAGATGCCGTTTTGTCAGAGCTCCCCTCTGCTGCTATCTATCACACAGCAACAAAATGTAATGGAGTATTGCTGAGAAGATTGAGCCTCTATTTCCATACCACCAACATCCACCTCTGGTGTCATGGGTTAACAAAATAAAATAGGAGGCACTACTTCTGGAACAGCCCTGATAGGTGTGTGAAGAGTCCTTGCTAGAGCAATAAGACTGGGGATGTTGGCTACTTATAAGGTTTTGTAGACTTCTATAACCTGTTTAGATGCTAAGTAATTTCTCAGTGGAAACCCACCCAATTTTCTAACTTCTTGGCAGAATTATGTAAAACTCAGCACAGTGCCAGTAAGCAAATTATTTGAAATCAAAAAACTGTTTCTGATGAAGGTATGTTGTGACAACATTTTTTTCATAAGAGCTGTTGATATGGTTTTAGTTTCTGAATGGATTTAAGACATGGCCTCATAAACAGTTCATTACCGTAATCTTATATGTGGTTCTTGGGAAAGTTCCAGAAAACTACACTCAAGCAGTCTTATTTTAGCAAAGTTCACTAGAGCGTTAACAGATCATTAAACAGCAATTGCAGTTAACTGGTCATTGAGGAACCTTCCTGAGAATAGAGTATAGCAGCACCAACTGTATACTTAGCGGGGTTCTTTCTGCAGGCAGCAGTGTTCAGTGCATTTCAGATAAAGGTCTGATTTAAATTCCTATTATTTATCAATGGATGTTATTTGGAACTAATTTGGACTTTATACACCCTTTTTTTTTTTTAAGGAAGCTTTTAACCAGAAGTTTATTTTTAATTGGTGGAGGATCAGAGAAGAGATAATTATCGCTTGGGTCTCTTCTCATTAATCTTTAGGAAGGTGAAAAGATTTCTTTGGTATCTATTAAATAGTGGAGAAAGCTTAAAAATATATATTCAGCAGTAAAATTGAATAAATAAACTTGATAGTTCCATTATTTTTTGCTTCTGAGCCTTGTTCTGTTAAAGTTTTCCATTGGTGCTGTACATTAATGTTTAGTTTAAAGAGAAAAGTGTTCTAAAGAAGTCTCATGTTGGGATGCAAAATGTTACACAAAGAGATGGTTCATATGGCCAAAATAATATGTATTATTCAAGAATTATTTTTGTAATGTAATGATCTGAAACAATTTATTTTGTAGAATATATGCTGAAGTGACAAAACCCCCTTCATCTAAGCAAAGAAAAATGCAGATGTTGATGTTGCAGCTGCTCACAAGGAGTCATGCTGCCCTCTCTTTGTGCTGCACTTACTGGGAGGTTTATTATCACCCAATACCAATTACCTGCTGAAAGACAGGTCATGCCAATGTCCATGCTGTCTGGGCTTTCAGAGTACATGACAACAGAGCTAACACACAAGTTTTGGCCCCAGAACTGTGAGGCCAATAAACATTCTACTATTATGTGTAATGTGCATCTTTAGCACTGCTTGAATCTGGTTCATGTGTCATTAGACATCACATTTTCCTTGAGTTCAGAAATGAAAAAGACAAAACTGTATGATTAGCTCCTGGAGTACTATTAAGAAGCTCTGAAACACTCACTTGGAAGTCACCTTAATATCACTACAAACTGGTGCCCTTGGATTTTGTGATTTAATATAAATTTTCAGTGGGGAGAAGATTGCTAAGGATAAAACAAGTAGGCTTGTTTTTGAATTAAAGTAATGGATACAAACTTAGATATATTATGGTATATCTTTTTTTTTTTTTTTTTTTTTTTGTCTTAGTATGCTGGGCAAAAGGGTCAGTTTAGGCAGAGACAGCACATATATAGAAGACACTGGGGTTTACTGTGTGGAGAAATAACAATCTGATGTAAAAAAAAAAAACGGTATTTAAAAGAAAACAATACCATTTAAAACATTCTGATCAGGGGTTTGGAACATTTGTGTGAAGAATGCTTATTGGAATAGTGATCTTTCTGAACAGCCACCTGCAGGTACAGAAAGGTGGTTGGTTGGAGACTCTGAATTTTTCTTTCTTAAATTAAGATGAACTGAGAGACTGCTTCTAAAATTTTGACCTGTACAAATAAGCAGAAACATCATAGAACAGCTGTCTGTGCTTGCTTGGAATAGTGACACTACAGGCTTGGTCAGGTTTGCAACTTGGGCTGTATGTGACTGTGATCTCAGGGAAAAACAATTTTAAAAGGACAGTAGAAGATGAATGTGCTTATGTTTAGGTGTTTAGTGTTATAATGCCCTAATAGCATCTGAAGGCCTCAGGTAGTGTCTATGCCCTGGTCTGTTTTTGTATTGTTTTATCTGCAGTTCCCTATCATAAGAACATAATTATGTAGTATAGTTGAACTAAACTATAGTAGCCTATAGTTTAAATAAGACTTTCCATGCCTTTGCCTGAAAATAGAATTGTGTAACCTGCTGTGCCTTTAAGGTCCATGTAAATTGTGTTCTCTGTTGATTTACATGAGTAAACTTCTATGAGTTCAGTGTGGAGCGGTATTGAGGGGAGACTAACTCCTCCAAAGTCAAAGGTATTTAGGATTCTTAGTAAACTTTGTGAAGCTACACTTCATGCATTTAAACACAACTCTTTACACCTGTAAGGAAAAGCAATATGACTTAGAGGCATGTAAATATTGCAGTTATTCGAGAATAATGCATTTGTTTGTTTCAGTGTGTTATCTGATAATATTTGGTAAAACATGTTTACCTCTTTGGCATAAACATTGCAGATTTTATGTAATGTATTATGCATGGAACTTAGTTGGATTTTTTTTATTTTATTTGGATTTTGTTTTAGAGAGCACTTATCATGTGAGTGCAGTTCCTACCTTACCCTGAACATGGAGCTCACTTGTCTTCCAGCATAGGTAAAGCCTGTGAGATCTAAATCCATAGGAAACCAGCCTCTTAGTGTCAGTACTTGTGGCAATGTGTGCTTTCCTTTTCTGTCTCTTCTTCTTTCTTTCACTGTGTTTAAAACATAAAATAATACTGAACCTGAGGTGGAAAAACTATCTATGTGGACATAGCCATATCTACAGAGCTCTTACTGCACTGCTGATTGAAATTAAAGTAAAATTTGTTACATTAGATATTTTTCACCTGTACAGCTGCAGTAAATCAAAACATTCTTGCTAAAGAGGAAGAAGGATCTCATTTATATTACTGTTTTGCTACTGTACTAACTTGGTTATATATATATGTCAAGTGAGTTTGGGGAGAGAAAGTGTTACAGAAAGATACTGTCACACTCTTTAGGTTTCTTTCTGGGCCTGATCCTTAGTCTTGAGCCATGCTGATTTATAGCAAGTGAGAAGTAGTCTGAGTAATTTTCATTAAGGGAGTGATTTGTAAAATAGACTTAGAAAATCTGAGCTGACAGATGGACTTCCTGTAAACTATGAAATTAAAATACTAATGAAAACCAATGTCTTCTACTTGTCAAGTACGCTATTTTTGGTGTATGCTGGCTATTATCTTCTGTTGACAAAATGCCTATGGTACAAAGCTATATATACTGTAAGTATGGGGAGATATAATCAAAGCATAATCTCTATTTGTCACATTAAATATAACAAAGAACCTAATTAACTTCTAAATTTTACAAAACATCAAAAAGGAAACATTTGTCTCAAATATAAAAACAAAATTATTTAATTCCAGAATGCTTAAAGAAAAAAAGTTCTCTCAAGTGTTCTTGTTTTTTCAAAAATACCTGTATTTAAGCATAATCTTTTTTTCCCCTCTTTTTTCCCCTTCAGCTGCATCAGGTGGAAGGCAGGTCTTCCATATGAATAGCCATAGACAAATGTGTAGTATATCAAAGAAGACAAATGGTAGTTTAATTAAGTTTGACAGCAGAAATATTTTGATTTAGTTAAATCTAAAAATAGTTTTTTCTCCCTCTAATTAAAATAGGGGACAAAAAAAAAAAAAGAATTTTCAGGAGACTTCATGCAGAAAAGAGTTTTTTTAAGGAAGTTACATTTTTCATGTTTTTGATCAGCTGGTTTTCAGTTTACAGCTATTCTTTTAGGATGGTGTAGTGTATTGGCTCCTTTTTATGAAACAGTGCAATATATTACTTTCTGGTGACTATTCCACAGAGAGAAAAGAACTTATTACTGCTTCAGAAGGCTGAGTTCTCTTGAAGCAAAGTAGTAGAGGTCAGTGTTTCTGCTGCAGAAGCTTCAGTTCCTCAGTGAATATTGAGCGGTTGAATTTTTTTCCACTAGCAAGTCTGTTTGCAACTCAGGTGTTACAATAGATGTCAAATTACTCATTTTTCAAAAAGTCATTCATACTCTTAAGCTGACTTCTACCAATTCCCACAGCAAACTGTTAAAATGAGAACTATGGCCCAGAATTAGTTTTCTAATATCTGCAGGGTAATTATTTATAGTAGACTGTTAACATACTGAGCTTCCCTGTAGTCTTCCTGTTTTGAATTATTCCCCCTGAATTTTTCAAATTCCATAGTTAATTCTTCTTTCTCCATTCAAATTACTCTGCAAAAGTTAATACAACTGAAACTACGTTGTGCAACTTGAGAATGCCAAGGGGAGACAAGGACCACTTGGGGTCTATTCTCCTTGATGTTCTGGCCCACTTAGATCCCACTCCACAGTCACAGACTGGACACAATAAAGCTAATACTTTTTAGCCACTTTTTGAAATACAGAATATCTATAGTGGTATTTTTAAGCATTCAGTACTTCTGTAAGCCATGTATTAAATGTCTGAAATTGAGCCTTAAAGTTGAAGGAAGATGGTGATGAGTCAAATACTTCAATGAGAAATGGTTTACTTGGCATTTGTAGTAGGCATATGGGTAGAACTGAGTTATCTAGTTCACTGTTTCGCTCCTTTTATTTCTTTTTCATTCAGTATGTGTTCTGTTTCCTGCAGTACATGACAAATATCCTAGAAACGAATTGCATTACACAACATGTATTCATCTTGTTGCCTACAGGGAATCCTTTGGAAAAGTAGTCCAGAAGCATATTTTGCAGCTAGAAGGGAAAATGAGAGCCTTGCCTTGACTCTGGGACTTCTAAATGGACAGATTTTATTAGATTTCCTTGACTCTACATCCTGCTGTCTTCATGAAGTTGAACTCCCATGTTCTGTGGCAAAATGCACAGCAGAAGAAATGTTTTAATACGGTGGAACTTGTAAAGAATGAGCTGCTGGATACTGCCTACGTAGTGTCCTTAAGACAGTGCAAGTGTTGACTTTTTTTAGGGGGAATGGGCTAAAATATGAAAACTTGCGTGAGTGTTTACATAAGTAAAATTCACCTCCTTGACGCAAAGAACAATATTCCCTTATCCACAGTGTGGAATTCTCTAACAATTCTCAGTACAATGACTAGAAAATCTTACAATATGAAGAAGTGTTTTGTTCCATGAAAATAGTGAGGCATATTAAACAGATAAAAATAATAGAAGTGCTGAGGGACTCTGAAATAAATGGTTACTGTTAGTGAAATTATAAGTAACCAAAATGTGAATCTCATCTACTGTCAATCTTCCTTAAACAGAGGCAGCAATTCACTGAAATTCCTTATATGAAAGAAGATTTTTAAAGCAATTAATGTAAACCATTTCCAATCAAGACCTCACCTTTATTAGAAATGGATCTTTTCATAACAGCTGTAGCAATCCTAGATGTTTAGAATGAAAGCTGTTCCTAAAGGCTTTCAATATTTGCTCCATCTGTATAAGAAGGGAAAAATCTAAGTCAAACAGTGGAAGAAAAATTTGAGCTGACACTGATTTAAAAACTGATGTGAAATTTCAGTTCTGAAAATGAGCACATTTACCTCCCAGCGTAATTCCATTTATTCCTCTGAGCGAACTTCAGTGGTTGTTTGCAGAACCAAGACCTAAATCTGCAAAGTACAACTTGTTTCTGAGATTCAGTTCTACGTGAACTCATAAGTATTGTGACAGTCAGGAGAGGCCCAAGAGTTCTGGGAGAACATTGAATATTGAAGCCTTACAGTATCGTATTCTTTTTATTATACAAATAAAGGTTTTCAAGGCGGCTGAGAACAGTTTAAACCCAAATGCCTATTCTACTAATTTCTTCTCAATATCTATTTTGGTGTGTAAAAGAAAGGGGAAATAACACAGAGTATTTAGTACATCACTTAATGGTGTACAGCTACTGTGCCACAGTCTTAATGTGAATTGGATTGCAAAGCTTTTGGTCATTTATTTGCTATCTATGTGAATGAACCCCCTAAGTAGAAGGAAAACTAAAAACACTAACAAGGTTCTGTTTTGTTAAGTGTGCATTGCAACATAGTGCTCATGTTTCAATTAACTTAATCTGTGTCTTCCTGAATATTCCAGTACTCCACGAGAAACTCCTGACTGGATGCTTCCTGAGCACAGCAGCTTCCTTATTGCTGTCCTGTGCTGGAGAGATTGATAATAAATTCATAGGACTTGTATCAATGAGGTCTGAAAGGAAATGTTTAAGCAGGTGTGTAACCTGAAGAAACAATATGGTAAGGGTTAAAGGAATTGATTTATTGTCTACTGATAACCAAGAGTGTGGATTGACAGCTTTAAAACTGGTAAATACTGAGCATCATGCTATTTGTATAAACACCATTTGTATAAACAGGAGACTGGTGCTCCAACAAAAGCTGCATAAATTTGGAGATCTTGAAATATTCAAGTTTTTATTTTGCCTTTATTTTTACCCTGAAATTGCTATTTTTTTATCAGGTTTACTCAGATCATTAGTTTCAGATGTTTGTGTAGAGATAAAGAAATAAGGTACAAAGACCAAGAAATGCAGCATCTCAATGCAGGAGAATTTTATTTATGCTCCTGTTATTGACCATTTTTCCCCACTCTAAAATATTTCCTGGAAAAATATGCAAGCTAAGCAGAAAAGAATTTGAAGACCTGAAGAGTCTTGGTAAACAATGCTATAGTAAAGACCTTGAATGGTCTGTTTTCCTAAAGACTTCCTGCATGTGCCTCCTGATAGCCATTAACTTATCACCTTGAAAATTTTACATGCAAAGAAAGTTGCATCTAGAAAAGCTAAGGGGGCAAAACTGCTTAAGTACTTTGTACACTTATATACAATTAGCAGGTATATAAAACTAGAGCACTGGGGGGGGGGAGGGGGGAGGAGTAACAAACTGAAGAGAATAATTCTCTTCCAGATACCTCTTCCTCAGAGGATACAAAGAATTCTAGGTTATGTTTCTATTTTCATTATTTCTAATGGAATTTGTCTGCCAAGATCTACCTGTGGAATTGTTTCAGAATGTTTTCTATCCTGTCACTAAATAGTGGAGTTTTGCTTTCGGCTTTTTTGTATGCATGGTAGCAGCTAATCTATATGTTAAGAATGTAGTCTTGTAGCATGACTTGCTTTCTCTCCCTTTTGATTTAGAAGATGGAATTCGAAGTATCTGCACATGCCTCTGTACCTCTCAAACAACCAGTTTTTGGCAGTAAGTAGTAATCATCTGGGTCTTCTCAAAGAAAGGGATGCAAAAAAACCCCTCATTTTTATAAACACTATTGTTTAGCTCATGATTATAACAAAAGTAATCTTTCAAGTACTGCATGCTTCTTTCCACCAACTTTGAGTATGGTAGATGTTTGTGTCAGACTCTTACTGAGATTGTGCTATACAATACAATGAAGAACAAATATTCTTGGGATTGATGTTGAGTACGTTTTCCACAAAAATAACCAGGGTAAGGATGAATATTTCTTATGCAGATGATACAGCTTTTGTGATGGCCTTAACAGATTTACTTAAAACTAAGTAATAATTTCCAGAAAGGGAATAAGTTGATAAGAGATGCTTCCTACCTGAGGATCTTCTCAAATACATTCTTGCAAAGAGTTTGCTTTGAAGTGGCCTTTCCTAAGGAAATACTTCAAAGAGAATTTTCATCAAGGAATTCCCTACTAGCCTAGTACTCAGGGCAACATAATGGGCATGTTCATATAGAACAAATATAAACAGAATAGAGATATCATCATTAGATTTTTCACTAGCTCTGTGTGGTATTTCCAGATTTTACTATCTTGACTGACAGTGATGATTTAGAGTGCAAGTAAACTATTAGCATAATTAGATTAAACATGTCATGCTGCAATTAGAATTGTCTGTCAGACCATTCTTCATTAATATAACTTGTTCAGAACATATTGTCTGCTTCTTGATTCTCCTAGACTAATTACATACGTGTATGGATGCCTGGATTACTTAATTATTTTCATTGTTCACCATTAACATCTTACTGAACTAGGACCTGCTGTCACTTGGAAAGAAGCTGTGGGATTGACCTAAGCCTGGGAGAGGTGTTGGCCAGATGTCCCCCAAGCCAAAATGACAGACAGAGTAGGGAAGAGTTTGAAATGGAGGAATCATAAGTGGAAGGAGTTAACAGCCCTACTGTGAGAGGAGGAAGATATCCTCCAAAGTGTTCCTTGGAGGCAGATCTTCCTGCTTACTGATTAAAAAAATGTATCTGAGATGAGAGGGAGGTTGGTGAGGTTGAATGGGAAGAAAGCATGGGATAGTACATGAGTCCTTTTCTGAACAATTTTTTAATAACAATGTCATGCTCTTGTAGCAATCTTTTGATGTGATGATTCAAAGATCTTCACAAGCACTAACTTTCCAAACCTGCTCATGTAGTAAACTTTTTGCTACAGCTAGAAAAGAATTAAGTAAATATCTGTTTAGGAGAACAACCTCAAAAATTACATTTTTGGAGATATAAATTGAAATGTTTGTTAACCTTCCCTTAAAAAAAAATAAAAAAAATTGGGGATGAAAAATGCCAGTCAAAAATAAAAATAAAAGATGACATTAAATGAAATGTCAAAACAGAATGAGTCAACATTTCTGAAATATCTCCTTTTCTCATCAGTCTTCAACTAAAGCATTTTCCAAATATAAAATGAAGGTAATTTCCAGCTCCTTCCATCCAAACTGACATCATGTTACATTTATTTTACGACCTTACTATTTGCCAAGAATTTTTGGCCGGCATTGTTCTTGCCTTTCCTTGAGGGAAGTTTATGAAATCACTTTTCCCCATGCTGAGATGTAGTTCTGCTTCCAGGAAAAACTTTCTAATGCATGCAAGTAGAAACAGAAGCTCAGTACACAGTTGCACACAATGCTCTCAGTCTACAACACTGCTGTCTAGTTGAGATGAGCACATTGGAAAGGGTTTGTGTTGCAGTATAGCCAGAAGGCTTAATTTTTAGCCTTCTAAAAAAATATTTTTTTTGCTTAGCTGTGGTGAAAATGCTAGCATCACCTTTCATCTTAATGACCAAGTATTCACCTGGGCACTGTTATCCCTTCTAATCTGCTTTCTGACTCTTAAAGTAAACAAAACATATGAGAATTCATCTTGGAATTAGAAGAAAATGAATGCAGTCTGGCAGCTTGCTTCAGGTAACACCTGAATACTTCTTGGATATTGCCAAATAAAAAGCTAACTAAGTTACCTTGCAACCTGCAACATAGGACTTTAAATGCAGAGTCATTAATTCTTTCAGTTTGATCAATTATTGTATCATAAATATTGTATCAGACTTCTACTCATAAATAAATTTGTATGGTCTCCTAATAAGTTGGTCTTCCATGTAAGTTCTTAACTCTGTGGTAACTACCAGGCAAATCAGGGGACCTGTATAGGAGTTTGCTAGTCCAAATTTCAGTGGCTCGAGAATATCTGAAATTCAGTATGTCATTTGGAGAAATTTGGTTTCTTTTGACTACGTCTGACAGCAGCAGTGATATAAAGGAAATTATAACAATTTTTATTGAATATAAGAATTGATGTATTTCTCCTATGGTATCTTAAGTCCTTTTTCTTGTATTCTACATATAATATATTTCTCAATTCTGTGAAATAGAGTGATAAGATTTCTGTAGTTCTGTAATATAATGGGAGTAATTCATATAGCCATTAAAACTGGTGCAAAAAGACACATTTAAAATTCATCAACCAGCTTTATTCAATATATTGAATAAAATATTGCTGAAGGACTTTTTACATGAATATACTCTTTTAACATATCATAATTACATTCAGTGTTAAATCAGAAATGGTAGCTTGAGATGCTGTTCATATTACTTTTCTGTTCTATCAATCCTCAAGTTGCAGGAGGTGCTCTGGCTTTCCTACACCTGGACCTTCAGCCCTAATGAGAAGTGCTTGTGCTGTTTGTTCAGACCCCTTCTATGGGCAAGTTGTGTGAAGTTTTGCAGTCCTGTGCCTCAAATAATTTAATGAGTTAATGGTTTCATTGCAAGACTTTGAATTCAGACTGAGGGGGTAAAGCGTTAAGCTCATTTCCTGTACTGTTCTTCCTCTCTGTTTTCCACATTGTCTTCATTTTATTGAACTTGAATACTGGATGTGCCACACTTGAATATGCTATTAAAACTACACTATCCAGACGATAAGTGATATTTTTCATGTGACTTTAAAATGTGATCAGTAAATCAAAATTGAGTTTTACAAAGCTGAGATTTGTTTGCAGCAGTCACCTCAATAATGCATTTATTTTACAATATACAGCACATTTAATCATATATATAATTTATGGGTGTACCAGTTAGATCATCAGAAGTCTAACAAGAAAGCAAAGGAATGAGTGGCTGACTGCAGAGAAACTTTCCTTATGGAAATGTCCTGTCTTCCTATTCATGGCTTAAATAGCTATTGACTAAAATGCCCCTTTAAGCTTATTTTACACTAACATACACTTAGAAAAATACATTTATATCTTTTATTTTTTAATTTTTGAAATGGAATGGCGTTAAGTGCCTCTTCTAACTGCTTCAAATATACGTTGAATTTTTCTTCATTGTGGCAAAGTATTAAAGTTACAGCTTTAAAAATGAGGAGTTTCTGGATAGTCCTGGGGCTGTATCTGTCCTCAGCTAGAGACACTCCTTTACAGCAGGAGTCTTATTATCCTGTCTAAGTTGTAGAGTATCCTGTATGTTGTATTTGCCATTACAATAGAAAAATGTAGTAATTTTGGAAGGCCCTTGCGCTAGCTGTCAGTGACCTATCTTTAGGTCAATTAGGTCTCAATTTTTAAAATTGAAAATGGCTATAAGCAAGGTTTTGGGTTGTTCTCTAAAATATGCTACCTTCCAAAGTGAAACTGAAAATCTGGCTGTCTTCAGATTCTACAGAATAACAAAATAATAGGAGTTGGAAGGGACCTCTGGATATCATCCAATGGTTTTGGTTTCTTTCTAAAAAGAAATATTTTTCCAGATAGTCTTTGAAGTATCTTCATAGTTCTAAGATGCTCTTTTAAATTTACTTTATCTTCTTTGACCATAGCTGTTAAACTCCTTTAACTTCCAAATTATTCAATTCCCCCTCCACTCCCCCATCCCCAAAACAAATGAATGGAAAAAAAAAAAAAACCACCAAAAAACAACCAAACCAAGTAAGAACCAGCATAATTGTAATAACCCTGGACTACTCAACGTGTTTTGTTCAAGAATAAATGCCTTATTTGCCTCTGTGTGGGTTTTAAAATTTATTTATATTTTTGGTTGTAATTAGTCTTGCAAAACTAATTACTGTCCCCGAAATTAATTATTCCAAATACTTTTCTGAAATCAGTCCTACAGCATTATGTTCTACAGATACAGGCTTTAAGTTGACTATGTAAAGAGTTCATGCTTGTTAGCAGTGTCTTCCAAATTCTTTATTTTCAGCATTCTGAATACAAACAAGCAAGAATTCTACTGAGAAGTAATTCTGGGAAATGCAGGATATGTATATAAAGGGAATATAATTTTCTGGATGGAGACTCAGCTACTTGTCTAGTAAATTTATTGTCCCTTGCTGGTTTCCAGAGGAGAATCTCCATACAGAATGAATGTGGCAAAACAGGTGCTGCATCTGGAGAGGGCAGAAGAAGTCTCCCAAAAAGTTTTGTTTTTACTCTGCTTCAGGGTTAAGGATTTACAGAAGAGGCAAGTCATTATCTCCCTTTTGGAAATAGCTGACAATCGTTATCTATCCACAAGCAAATTGGCTTTTTGCTGATTTTATACGTCACTATGTTTCACCGAATATAGCTTTCAAATGCAAGACAAAGAAAACCTTTGGAAATCAAGTACAGCACTGTGACTCTACAAATCTTCACCTGTTACAGCATACCCTCCTTCTTATAGAAATAGCCTTCATCAGCAGATAGCTGAAAAGAGCAACTTAGGTTCATGGAACAGTATGTGGGAAGTGTCTCTGTTCTTTTCATTTTAAAGACTCTGAGGCTCACATTTCAAATACTGCTGCCTTTAGAATTACAGTTGTTAACACTGGGACTTCTCAGTCCCAGGGAATTGTGTCACTTAGGTTTCTGACAGCAAGACTAGAGAATTCAAGAGTAGAAAAGGAAATATCCATCAGAAAGACTATGCCACTGCCAAATGTTTATGCTGTTGAAGGAGAAAAATATCAGAGAGAAAACCTTTGATCAGAAATTCTGAGCTTAAAAACTGATGCATATATATTAATACTTAAGAAATGAAGAAAATTAGTATTGGAGAAATCCCCCTTGTAGTAGGTGCTAGTGGAATTGAAAAATGGCAAATTGGCATCATTAGGCAATGCAGAGGCAGTAAAGTGGAGACTTGTAAAGAACACAAGTTCAGTCTTACTATGAAGTCAAGAATGCTATGCCAGTTTGATCGGTGTTAGAATTCAAGTAAGTTCTTAGTGCTGCCACAGCAAAATCTTTCAATAGTGCTTCATGCAAATCTCCTACTCAGCAAGTCTCCCTGGATTAGAAAACAGGTTTCTGATCCACTGCTGAACTATGAAAATGTGGTTAAATAATGGAACTGAATATTGTGAGATATCAAGGGAGTCTTTGGTATCTCTTCTGATCTACTCATTCACCACTATTAATCATTCACACAATTTTCAGTGCATCTTTCTTATCTGCTAGCTAGATCACTATGAAGCGACAAGACATTTTCATCCCCCTTTCTGAACTCAAGTCTTAGTAGTACAATGCCTGGCTATCAGTGTGTCAGGCTGAACTGGGAAATTGCGCTTGGGAGCAGTGTTGGTGATGCTCTAGAACTAATAAAAGTCGAGACTCAGAGCAATTTTCTAATTAGTTGTAATGCTGAGATTCTGTTTAATTGCTTCAACATTCAGATGAGCAAAATGTACCTGATGTACCAAGGTACAGCGCAGTGAGTGCACTCATTACTGTTGTGCTTTGATATACGGATCAAAGGCTTCTTGCATCTAGAGATGTAAGCTGCCATTGAAGTCTATTCTAAACATCTGCTTGATCATGTGCAACTGATTATTTTATGTTTCACGTATTTGAGAAGTGCATTTAAGGACCAAGCTTACTCAGTGTTTATTGGTATGATGATATGAATAACTGCTGTACTATTGAAATCAGCAACGTGAGGACTGCTTATCAGCCTCAAAGAAAAAACTGTATTATAGGAATAGAGAATATCCATGACCTTATGCTTCAACCATCCACATGTTAAAGTAAAATATGCAGAGCAATACTACATATATTTGCATATATTTCAATTCATTTTTTCAAAGGAATAATATATTTACCATATATTTCCCCATGTATTTATCCTATTTCTGTGGAAAGAAGCCTTAGGCATCTTCCAAATTAAAGAAAAGTTAATGAGCATAAAGTGTGTGAATACTTTGTATGATAGTGTAGAATAGTTTCAGTAGCAGTAATTAGGATAAATTCAATTGCAGGTCTTTTAGAGAATAAAGATGGTATTTTATTTGAATTTTGCTAGGGATTTACCGGCTCCATGGTTTAGGAAAGAAATAGCTATTCTTTCTTACTATACACCACCTATTTTGGTTCACCATGTATTTTGGCCTTGCATTTTGGTTCAGCCTGATGTTCACTAGTATTCATAGAGAGTGTGGGCAAGGAGTAGCTGAGAGCATGGGATGGTGTGTGTGTGTGTCAGTACCTAAGTTTGCTTTGTAGTGCTCTGGTTATCAACCCCAGGCTATTTCCACGACTCAAATAAATGAAGCCTTCTAGAGTGAACATCTTTCCTGTCACCAAAGTAATAAAGCTCTATCTTCCTTCAACCATGGCTTTGGGACTGCCATGTGTGAATACCTACCCGTGGGGCAGAATACTGATACCTATTGCCCCGGCCCAGAGCAGGACTGGTAAGCAGCAGGCAACCCTAATGCTACCTTGCATGCCACAAGCATGGAGTTTGTATCACCAGTGGAAATCCTGTTACAGGATGGAGTTGGTAAATGACTCTGAGGTGCTTGATGACATATGCTTACCTAGTGACAGGAGAAGTGGAAAGCTGATGAGCTGTGCTTAGACTGAATCTGCCGAATGTTTGTAATAACAAAAAATAAATCTCACCCCTGTCAGTGAAGGATTCTGCCAAGTAGCTAGGGCTTCTATTTTGTATTTTTTCATATAATCCTGTGAAAACCTCCTACCCTAGCAATAAATCTCTTTCCAGAATCTGTTGTGTCTTTATTTCCAATGATAAATAGTGTAAGAAAACCAGAGTCATGCAAAGAGTTCTAGTATGTAATTGCAAAGAAGTGGTGTGGTCTTTGCAGATTGTGCTTTGAAGTCTAAAATTCCAATTATTTGGTTTTTTCCTTGCTACATAAGCTCTTCATTATGAATGGATCAATCAGCATCTGAAAGCTGCCTTGAGATGGCCTCTTACATTGTCCTAGGTCTGCTTTCCATAAATTTACATGGTTTTGATTCTAGAAGAGTGAGAGTATGGCTTATGCTCTATATACGGCACAGTGCAGACCTTTGCTATGCCTGAGAGTGTTGTCAGTCCTGTCAGTGGACAGTGGTTAATTCTTGATCTAATGCCCTGTACCATATAGCAGGTGTCTGACTTACACATAGGAGACTGCTTTGACTCTACTTTGCAGAAATCTGGTCCCTGGTGTGTAGATGCAACCAGTCTGCCCGCAGCATGAGCAGTGATACCATCATAGGAAGATGCTTCTATATAACAGGACAGGAGACTGAATGGGGAATGGTTTCTCTGATCCTACTCTGTCTAAATCTGGTGTAATATGATCATCACATGGCAACTGCACTTTCTGTAGAACTGGAAATTTGAAGTTACAATTTTTTCCTAGTGTGTGAAGTTAGAACAGCTAAAATGCCCGTTTGAAGGTGGAGCTACCCAGACAATTGTGCGTCAATGCCATCTACTGTCATTTTAATGACAGCTCTTTTTCTATGAAGGCTACCAATCCCTGGCATTATGTATATCGTTCCCTCTATCATCTCCTGCTTTATTCTGTCTTGATTTTTATTTGATGTGGAGCTTTAAACTTTGATATAGCCATCTTATTAATATCAGCAAGCATTTATGAACCTTATTGTGCTTGCATACAGAAGAAAATTTTGGAGTGGGTTTTCTGGCATAAACCAACTAGAAATCTAGAGATTTTTCTTGTGTTTAAAATGTCCTCCTAGACTGCGCTGCAAAAGCAACGCACTTAAATCCCCTAAACCATTACTCTCCAGAGCTCTATTCTGTGGGATTAGAGGCCAGTGACAAATAATCACATATTGCTCCTTCAAAATGAAAGCCTTTTCCTTTTTCATAAATAAATACTCTAAAATGATCCAGAGATCAAAGACATTGATACATCAAAAATAAGGCCAAACCTAAAGTATTGGATGAAAGTAATTCTACCATTAGAAGGGAAGGGTCTTGCCTTTAACACTGCTAGCTATATCCAGAAGGGACTGCGTGGTTTCTATGATGCCAGGATTGAGACTTCTGGAGGAGAACAAATTTTCACGCATGGACAATAGATTTCTATTTAGTATATTTTTCCTATCCATAATACAGCTGTTTTACTGCCAGTAAATACAACTTCCTGAATTTATACGATGCAGATTAATATATCAAGAGAAATATTCATGTCAATCATGCATTTTTCAAAGCAATATAAAATGGATTATTTACTAAAAGTACATGCACTTAGGCAATTAATTAGCTGTGAATGTTCTGTATAAATAATCCTCAGAGCTGCTGTGCGTTGACCTTTAAAAAGCTGTCTTTAGTCTCAGCTCCAGCATCCCTGAAGACTGAACTAATTATATAGAACTAAACCTGAATAAACATCATAATAAGTAGACGTCGATGCGATGTGATGTAGTGTTTTGGTCAAAATCAGACTGAAATTTCAGTGTGTTGAAAAGAGAGTTAAGACAAAGCAGTTTAAAACTGATGCTCAAAATGAAAGGAGTGAAGTAAAACAATAAAGACTGGTCATAGGTATCAGCTTCAGCTTAGCTAGGCTCAATTGCCTTTGCTTATTAGAATGATAATATCAATCCTAGATAATTTGGGAATTTATTTCCAACTCTAGTGGACAGTTAACTGCTGACACTTTTACTGTTTTTTCCAGACAGGATCAAGAATTGAGTGAACTCTAGAGACTGAAGTAAATCACTGCTAATGATCCCTTTGATCAGAATTAAGATAAATTTCAGTTTCCACATTTGAAAGAGAATAAATTTTTCCAAGTCATAGTGACTGATCTGACATCTGACGCTAGCTATGGTTTGGATGTCTGACAAACTCTGCTTTCATTGGGAAACAAACGCATTAGCTTGAAATATTTATCTGGAAATGTCATGGATTCAGCGACCCCTCAATAAATCCAGGACAGGATCTGAGGATCCAGCTTGGTCTCTGTGCTGCGACTGTGCAGTAAGTTAAACAGACTCAGGAGCCTTTTCTGGCTCTAGGGCAAACTGCTTATATAATTTACCATGCCATCCTGAAGAGTGTTTAATTTTTCCCTCAATGTTAGCACTGAGGAACTGCCTGTTGGTGAGCAGTTCTTTCCATGTACCAGATGTCACATCTTCCCCGGAATTGTTTGGGGAAGTTCCAGTTAGAGTTAAAAACATGGCATGGATGATCCCTAGCTGTTCATCAGTACAAATACTTGGGTTCTCGGAACACTTAGTGGTATTGCTTCACTTGCTGGTATGGGTTCAGATCGACTGTGTCTGCAGGAATCATTATTTTACTGTTGCAGCCCACAGGTGGATTTTTAGGCAGAGTAGCCTCAGGCAAGGCTCTCATGATGGACTCAGCCAGACCTGAGGCTTGAGGTAAGTCCAGCCAGGTTAGCAGTGGTTTGCAGGGTAGATCTGCATCACTAGTCTTGGGCAACCTATTTACCACCACTGGCTATAAAGTGAGAATGGATGACCTACCAGTGCTTAAAAGGGGATTGCCAGTCCAGGTCCTGGACTGGATGCCTGCAGGGTACTCAGCAGCTGAGAATCGGAAGCGCTTTCAGTTCAAAGGGAGCTTGGGAAAGTTTCCATTTTATGGAGATGACAAAATTAAACAGTTTTTTTGAGAAAAATGTAGTTTTATGTGAACAAGAACACAATTTTTTTGACCAGAACAGTACTGCATTATCTTTGTAGAGATAACGACTAATCATAGCACAAATCTCTGGAGGTGAAGCCTTGTTTATTTTTCATCAACCAGTCTTTGAAACAGCTTGTACTGCAGAAATATAAATGGTGCAGTCGTTTTAATTAGGCTCTGCTCCTTTGTCTTTGTATCTCTTATTCTAGTGTTTTAATGTGTGCATTTTAACATAGTTTCACGCCCAGTGTTGATTTCCTATAAAAGATTTTGGACTTCTTTATAAAGCAGTTCATTTAACACGTGTATTTAGCAGCCACTTGTGTTACAGGTGCAGGGATTTGCACTGATTATCCAAAGCACCAAGAGAGTTCTACCGGGCCTTCAGGAAGTATAATTATTTCCTGATTTGGAATATTGTATATATCTATATATTTTTAACTGCTACCTGTATAAACATATTCATACACGTTACGTGCAACAATACAGAAATAAACAATCCTTCAGTGATGATGTAAAAATTAAAATCAGTATTTAGAAATACTTTGTCACATTACATGGGCAAAACTAACTGGAACTGCTACATATTCCTCTTGTAGGCAACAACTTAAAGACATTCCCAATGAGATTAAATATTTACTATTAGTAAAAATAGTTTTTGCAGTTATACAACCAATGTTAGAAGAAGAACTGTAAAGTTGTGTATAACTCATGCTTGGGAGCTGAATTTTATCAGGAGTAAAGAGTAATAGGTGAAGGACAGATAGTTTCACACCTTTTTCCCATGAAATTATTCCATTTTCAGTTTGAGATAGTACAGTTGGAAACAGAACATCAAAAATGAATTATGCTACACGTTCTTGTTTGTCTTTATATTGTATAATGTGTACTCAGAAAGGAGGCATTAGAGGCGGTGCAGGTTCAGAGAAGGGTAACAAGCACAATCAAATGTGTGGACTGTCTCTCCCAGGGGAACTGACTGCGCAAGCTGGGGCTTCTTGATCTGGAAAAGAAATGACTTGGGGAAAAAGACAGAAAAATTATGAATGGCATGGAGCAGGTAAAATTCAATCCAAGAGCGATGCCACCACCTGAAAGCAAGAAGATCCTTTCTAAAATCTGTCACTGTCTACTTCACATAATTCCAAAAATTGCTGAAGACAATAGTCTTGGACCCCTTGCAACAGGTGGCGTTATGCTGGCATCAAAATATAGTAATGTGTCTCTAGACAAAATAGCTCAAAGAAGACAATCCCTTGGGTTGGCACAGAAGAATCAGGTATCCTACGTGTGGCCCATAAACACTGTAAAATAAGGAAACATACAGTGAACCATGCAAAATAAAGAGAGGATGGGGAATGCTGAAAGTGGTGGAAGCAATTAACTTCCAAGCATCTGTAGATAATAAGCTTTTAGAATTTTTTTGGACTATTCTAATGCATATCTCTGAATTCTTGGAAACTATCTGAACAGACAGCTTGTCACTAATATCATAGGGTTTTAACTGTTATTAATTCAGCTATTTTAACTTCCAAATAGAAAGATGCAGTTTAACTTACCAATTTTATCCTTAACATGTTTTGAGAGGTTGCTCATACTAGCATATTTGAGTTTTATGTGTGTCTCAGCATTTCTGCAGGTTAATAATGTCCTGAAGGCTACAGGATTTCCTTTTGGTTCCAAAATTACATATGCATTATTGCAAATGAGTTCTGCCACAAAGGAATTCATAATGAAAACATCAGAGGGAATTAAAGTGCTTCTTATAATACTTGAGCTTGCTCCATTAATCTGAGGGCAGGATGAATTGAGTCATTATGTTCCCAGATGATATTAGGGACCAAATGGGCAGCCCTGTCCCAGCTTGATGTTTTTTTCTGCTGTAAGTATATTTTGCTGGGGGAGTGGGTCAGGTCCAGGGGCAGAAAATCCATCGTGGGTAATTGAAGTCCCTGAATAATGTTTTAACTTAAGTTTTAATCTTTATGCACAGAGACAGCAGGTCACTGTTAACTAGCAAGAGAAGCAGAAAGATTAAGAATGTACACAGTGCATTATTTTAAGGGGAGAGTGAAGAGACATAAGTATCTCTTACTGTAGAATCATTGTGCTTTAAAGAGCCGTCTTCTCATATTGATATGCATGACTTCATTGTAAATTCACTGGCATCTGAAAATATCTGAAAAGCATAAGGTAGCATAATATTTATAATAACAATGTATTTATAATAACAATGTCATGTTACTTGTAATTAGCAAGAATATGAACACACCAGTATCTTTAATTAAGCCAGCTGATACATTTGGATAAGAACAGAAAAGATTTCAAGCTAAAATAGAAGCAACAGACTTGAAACTGATATTTATTAAATAAATTAATAAAATACTTCTTCCATTGCACTCTACATGTGTCATAGGGAGATTTGAGTGAATTTTAATTTAATTATTTAACGAAGAAACATCTAGATGTCTTGGTTGTATCCCAAGGTGTTTTGCAAAAGAAAGGTCGCAACCCACTCAAATAATATTTTTGGTTTTAAGCAAACTGTTCTCATACTTAAAGTACCTCTTACATTTTCATGATGACTAAGGTGTATTTACACTGGGTACTGTGAGCAGATGCAATTCTGAACTTGTTGTCCTCCAGGTGGATGTGAGCTCACTTTCTCTCTGCTACAAGATGGAAAATCTGTGTAATTTAAGCTGGATGATACTACGTATGGATGTATCGCACTGGAAATCTGGATTTATTTGTCTGTAGTGTGGTCTGCACTAGTATGAATACACATTATCCAGACAGGAACTCGATGAGCTTGCACATGACCACAAGAATCCATAAATACTTACCAATTTACTTCATTGCATGTGAAAGTGATGTTGATAATTCTAAGAGGTGCTGGAACCATGCACACTGCATGAAAAAGTTAAATCCTTGTGCTACATAAGAATATATGTTGTTTTCAGGCTCTGTCTCCTGAGCTGGAGTTGTGTGGTCTTTCAAGAAGGAACTTGGAGATCCTTGAAGTCCTTTCTAATCCAAGCCATTCTATGGCATTCAGAATAACCAAGTTAACCTCTCACTTATGGCAATAAAACAAAAATATGATATTTAAAAGAAGAAAAGTAATCAGCTACTCTTTTTAATAATGTTCAGACTGAAAGACTTTCAATTTCTTAATGTAATAATGAGATTAGACAATTTACCATTTTCATTCAGACTTAATGTTGAGACTCTCTTCAAATCACAAATTCCAGGAATTTGGACTTGAAGGAAATCAATGCATATCATAAGACACACTGCCAGCAAAAACTACAAGAGTTGATTTTAAATATCAGTCATCCTTATGGAGGTGACACTTTTTTCAATACAGCTATACAATAGAAAAATCTTTGAGAAAGTGGGATCTAAGTTCATAGGAAATTTTGTAATTTCAAACCAGAAAACAGAAAAAGAAAAGGCTCCTGGGAAGTTTTCTGTACACTGAAATACACAGAAACCAACTTATAGTCTGTTTCATAAAAAGACTCTTGTCTTTCTAAATCTTCTTCCCCTTCTGCTTTCTTGCTTTCTTTTCTTACTTTTGTTGTCATCTGCACGTTTCTCTTTCTCTGCCTTTACCTTTCTTCCTCCTTTATCTTTCTTTCCACACATCTCTCCTTTGCTTTACCTACTTTTTTTTTTATGTGTTCCCTCTTACTGACTGCTAAAATATGTGCATCAATCTCTGCAGCTACTATTTGTGAGCCTCTTGCAGCCAATGGCAGTAGTTCTGCACCCACCATTTGCTGTGCTTGACTCCAGCCAAGGCAAACAGAAAAGAAGGCTTTGAAAACACCATAGCAGTAACCAGTTTGATCCCAGAGGCTGTGTTTGGATTGTTGGCTATAAAATCAGCACTGGAGAGCAATACAAGAAATTCATGCCTCCCAGTATCCAGATCTTGCTTTCCTCCTAGAATAAAGAAGAAGGGTGATATTTCAAACTCACAATGTTCTTCTAACTCAAGTATAATGTTACCACCTTTACTGACTGAGTAGGGAGACTGAGGCTGGGAGCACACGCTGTCCGAATTGTTAGCTGCTCTTCTGTCTCGGACCAGGAGGGATGAGGATAACACAGCACCAGGACTGGGGTTCTGATTTACTTCGGGGTTTTCATACAAAACAGTGATCTTCTCAAACGCTTCATTAAGTATGTAAGGGAGGAGAATGAGGAAAATAGCCTTCTATTTCAATAATTAACTACGATTCTTGTGTGCATTGATTTAAACCAGTGAACAGCATTCTTTTCAGGATTCAGGAATGATTTTCCTTCCTTTCACAGAAGGCAAAATATTTAATTGCCTTACAAAATATCAAGAGGGTTTTCTGGAAGTCCAATGCCATGAACTGCCAGGTGCTTTCAGCTGCCTTTGAACTCATGCAGAATTGAGCTTTACTGGCAGTGCTCAGGAACATGAGGACAGGCTGGATGAGAACATATCATGTGCTTTTTCACAGCTTGCTTTCAGTTGCTGATAGTTCTTGGTTCCCTCTCCCACTCCTGTGCCTCCAACAAGTCTGTGCCATTTCATTTCCTCTTTTCAACTGAAAATGCCTCATTAAGCATGCTTCTATTTTTTTTTCTTGAATCTCACACAATTATCAGTCATACAAAAAGCCTCAGTTTGGGACTGCTTTTCACCTGTTATCTATTTATGCCAGCCATGTGCAAACTTTGAAGATGCAGTTACAAATCTGTGGCCAGGCATCTGGATAACTGTCAAGAAGGGAACTGGTTGTGTCTGCCAGCTTTGGCATTGCCAGCTGCACTGCTGAATGTTCACAAAACCCAGCCCAAGCCAAACAAAGCCAATATCCCCCAAGCATCTACTTTTTTTTTTGAGTCTTCCTGTACTTAGAAGAGGAAGGAATTAAGTCTTCTGTTTAAACTCTTAGAGGAAAATAAAAATATTCCAGGCCACATTTAGAGTGGAAAGCTTCTGCACAAAACAGTTTTGGAACTGTTGGGAGATCTCAAAGCGTAGCTAAGATCTTGAAGTAGAGCTGAGAAGAAGTAATGAGAAGGCAGCCAGCTGCAATAAAACAGAAGTTACTGAAATGTAATCTTACTACAATTTTGTGTTACTGAGACAAAATTCTAGCTGATTTTCAGAGTTTTTTCCCCCAAATTGTAAATAATATAATAGTTATCCTGGAACAACCCTTGAAAAAAAAAATTAATCTTGGTTATTTTCCCTTTAGGCTAGGGCCATTGTTGCTAAGCTGTCCATTGGCTCCAGGATATGTAGCATTTCAGTCATCAGCAATCTGGCAGGTATTTTGTCCCTTATATTGATCCAAGAACTATATGCCCGGCTGTTTGTACCATCTGTCACACCAGAGTCAGCAGGGGGGACAAAAGGTGGCCAGCTGGTGCTATCAGTCTGCAACACTGTTTTAAGGGAGAAATACCAGAACCTGTGTCGAAAGGCATTGAAAACAAAGTGGCTCGGTGGTGAAAACAAATGCATTTCAGATGCAGTAGCTCATCTTTTCTGTCATTGTCTTTATGGTTATTACAGATAGACTTCTAAGAATGAAAAAGGTCATGGGGTGCCTAAAATGAATACAATCAGTCTTCATTATGCATACTTCTGCTTTTCCAAGGAAAGCAAAGTTGCCTAAAATGACTAGTGATAAAAAGCCGATCTATAATGAAGCCCTCAGCTGCAGAGAACTGGAATCAAAATGCAGTAGAGAGAATTTCTGGATTAATTTCTGCCATAAAACATTGTAACCAGCAAAGCATTCAGAGCTGGCCGGATACTGACCTCTGTTACTCTGCCCTTCCTAGCAGGTTTGTCTTTGGTAAAAAGCTATTTCACAGTCTTATGAATCTGTTGGCACAAATGTAATGCATAACCCAGTGGCACAATGCTTGGAAAGATTTTTTGTGTATCCAATGGCAAGTCAACCAGTATTTAACTGCACAGTGGTCAGCCAGGCCATCAGGCAATGTTTCACCCAGTCACACCCACAAATCAACCAAGAAAGATATTAGGAAACACACAGAGCTGCACATTAAAGATTTTGGTAAAGAGTGTGCTGTAGTAAATGTGCTTTAGAAGTTACTGCTCCATTTTGAAATTTACAGCCAGTCTATACCTTCTGGATTAGAAGCTGTGCCAACATAACATATGCAGCTGAGGATTGTGCTTGTATTCCCGTACTTGTTTTGCAAAGTGTTGCAATTTGGTTTTGACAGACTTCAATGATAACTGCAGCACTGAAAATAGAATCATGGCTCATCAGAAGATAGTCACTTTGCATATTTCACTGAGGCCTGTGTAATGCAGAGTGAAGACTAGAAAGAAAAATAACTTGTTGAAAATGAGGGGAAGCAAAGCAGGCTGCTTCTGGAGTTTAAAGATGAAGGCTTAGCTGCTATATACAGGAACGCTTAAAGCCGGGGACTTCTGCTCTATGGGCAATGTTGAAATTTTTTCCAAGAGTAAGGCATTCTATTAAAAATATGACCTTGTTGTGAGAAAAATCAGTGCATTCTGAAGAAAGCTGCGATTTTGATTAAAATAGTATTTTATGATATAGTAAAATATACTGAAATAGTTTTGATTATAAAACTACTCTTTCTACTCACCAGAGGAGCAAATCTTTCTTGTCAAATGCTGCTGCTGTTGAGAGACCAATGGTCCCTCAACACAACTTGAGAGCTATCTTTGTGTTTTAAGGGGTAGCAACCCGCCTCCTACGTGATCCTGAACAGAAGGTAATAAGTTTCCTATGAGGTGAATTTCATTTCATGTCATTCCAGGAACACAAGGCAGATTTCTCCTAGGGCAATCTCTGGAAAGCAATACTTCCAATTCTGCTTTTCTCTTTGACTTTGGGCATTGTTGCTGTAGGAATTAAACACATAAACAGGGATGCTGTGCAAAAGAATATATAAAGGCTAGCTCAAGTTTTGTGGGTTAGATTATGGTTAAAGTATTGTTACCAAGCAGAGATACACCTCTCATGAATGTACTTTGCCTAATAATCTTATTCCATATTATATCAATATTCAGATGAATCCATCATCCAAACTAATGCTTGCTTTCTTCAGTCTGAGTCTCAGAACAGATGAACGTTTTTTATCCTTGTCAATAAGAAAATTACTTATGTCACCCTTGATATTGAAATGAAAGTCGATTATGTTGCCCTTGATAGCCAAATGAACAGTCTAATATAAAGATTACACATACTGCAGTCTTTTAGAATTACCAGAAGTGATCTACTATTTTATATGATAAGTTACTAAAAGAAGTCAAGTGGAGAGCTGAGAAATTTTTTGGTTAAGTTAAATAGAGGGTTTCATTAGTAACTTATTTAATCTTGGAAGAAAACCATAACTAAGAATTGTAAGGAAATGGAGAAAGGCTTAGCTCAAACTCTTCACAAATTATTACTCTCACCCAATGGAGATGAGCAAGAACATAGGCTGAAGTTTTAGGGGAGAGTCCATCTCAGGATGCTAAAAGCAGGAATTAGTATATATATATATATATATATATGTATATATATATACACACATATACTATAAGTATTGGATTAAAAAGAGGTAGAACCATTATTTTGTGTCCCAGAGGATCTGGTAAAAAGAATACTGCTTTCTGGTGCATTTCGTCATTGCCAAAAGGGATGTGCATAGCACAGGTGTGGTAAGATCAAGTTCTGCTCTGAGAAGTTACCAGTTGTGAAGGTGCAACAGGTGACACAGTTAAGTTCTGCTCACCTCCTCCTGGTACTGCATGGGCTCAGAACTCCATGAGTGGGATATCTGACAGGGTATGAAAACTTATTTCTTCAAATTTGTGCACGCGGTCTCCTTGTGAAAAAGTCTGTGATCAGTAGTATTAATAGGGCTTTTCTTCACTTGAAGAGATGTCCTAGTAAAAAAAAAGAAGCCTGCAATTTTCATAGAAGACAGAACTGTTATGTAGAAGGGACGTAGAACATCTTTCAGAAAGTGCTTAATAAGAAATATGTATGCATCAGTGTTTTTCTTGTGTTCATTTGTGTTGCTTTCTGTATAAGAGAGGTACTATTTATTTTGTTAGAAGAAAGAAAATGTCAAACTTTTGAGCTCTTAGCCTTTCAGCAGGTGAGCTCACCAGTGTATAGAAGAGGTCAGCAAGCTGAACTTGGTAAGGACATTAATAATTTAGAATGCTTTGAGTCAGCATAATTTACTTCATCAGTTAGGTCATGTCACACTCCTGTGGCTTTTAAGTCCTGAAACATCATGGGCACTTGCTAGCACTTCTCTCACTGCAGGCTGGAGGACCATGAGGGTAATTTCAGTTCAAAGCAAGCTCAGGTGCTTTAAAATGAAAACAGAACTCATTTTTAATGCTTTTTGCTGAACAATGAAGGAATGCAAGTAGATAAGTGGGATATGATATTAATAAATAAAAATATTTGAATTATCTCTCCAAGCCAGTGAGGAAAACTGGTCATAGCTTTAGCTTTATTTATATGGTTTTGCTATGGAGATTTTCTGTGGTGGGATCTTGGGCTATAACACAGGTTCCCAAGGCTTTCTGATAACATGAAATACTAACTGCCAGCAAAGAATTTAGAAGGAGCACAAGGAATGCATTAGTTTATCTCCGTAAAAGTGAAATCCTAATGATACCATTTGCAAGAACAGAACATCTAGTGCCACTTACCAGCAACTATTTATTATTACAGCTATTATTTTTCAAGGTAATTTTCATGTATTTCAAGAACAAGCTAGATGAAGAACAAACACAGCTTTTAAATACACATTCATATCTTCAGCATCTGCTCTACTGACTTGCAGCTAGTAGGGCTCCTTAGTGTGCTTATGTGTTGATTCCCCAGTCTATTTTCCACAAGTCCCTCATTTAAGGTTCCTTGAGGAGCTCCACCGGTGCTCTTGGGTAACCTGCTCTGTGAGGTTTGGAGGCTGTATCTGCCTCTTTGATAGAGTGGGCAAATGTCTGGCTGTGGTGAGACACTGTAGAGGGTGAGAGGCCAGGGAACCCAGCTTTCTGTCTTCCTGCAGAGTGCTGCAGTAACCCCCTGGATGGTCTTGGATGTGTTGCAAGGTTGGTTCTCACCTCTCCTTTCCAGAGATAACCTCAATGACTTTCTTCTCTATTCCCAAATTTGTGAAGTGCACTTGCCCAAAAGCCTATGTAGCAATTATTTCTAGCAGCTCAGATGGAGTCTTATCTGCCAAGGCACCTCAGTTCAGACCTGCTTCAATGCTGCTGTTCCAGACTTCCTTCAGCATACTTGCTCAGCAGTGCAAATTTTGGTGAAAATTTGATGATTTAGAGAAGCAGATCAAATACGTTTTCCCCTGTGCCTTATGCCATGGCCTAAGAATGTGTTTTCAGCAGCGATATGATAGTACCCACTGAGACACCTTGTCACATGTCTATAAATCTCAACACAGTTTCTCCTTCACAACTTACTATTTTACAACTACAAATGTGCCTGTATGCTGTAGATGCCTACTGGAATGCCATCAATTACAATAGTAGCAGAAAAACACTGAGAATGTAACATGTTGCTCAGACATCTTAAGTATTAAGTTTGCACATTGCCTCACCTCTCCTATTTAGAAATCATAACTTCTGTTCCAGGAAAGGTGATATTCATGGGCTATTAGACTTGTTTGTTATTTAAGGTAATTAGTGAACATGGTCACTCGTTATTCCTTCACTCGTTCAGACGGCTTGGACAAAGAGACGTTTTTCATTTCTCAGTAGTTTGTATTAAAGCATCTGTCAGTGTTGCACTGAAGTAAAAGAGTAATATGAATGTGAAGGTAAACACTCAAATTTCATGCGCACATTGTCAGGACTGGCTTTCAAAATTCCACAATATACAATGTGCTACGCATTGATGAGGCAGGCTCGGTAAGTTACCTGTCCCTTAATAACTGTGCCAGTGTTTTCCCTGCTGTTTTGGGAATAGCATTTGCCTTGTTCACATTTATATAAGAACTGAGGTCAACTTAGTTAGCTTTTATGGGTTCTATACTCAATGATTATGACTGAATGCATAGCAATTGCCCTTTGATATTCTGTTAGTAGGACTGAAAAGGGGAAAGAAAGCTTGTTTATGTGCTGTACAATTTTTTCTGTGCTCAGAATGTCACATTATTACAATGGAAAGCCGACGCCAGAGAATATGTTCTCAACAAAGCAGGAGTTAACATCAAATCCTAAAGTAAGGCAGATTGTTTCAGGCAAACTCAGTAAACATTTATATTGTGCCAGTTCTGAAATCAGGAATCATTTTTAATATCTGACAATGGCTAAATTAGACAGTTTTCCATTACTGCCTAGAAAAGTAAAAGCATAATTGCTACCTGAGTCTGGTGAAATGGATTGCGTTGTGATATTTAACACATACAGAATGAACAAGCTAAAATTGATAAAAAGTAGACTGAAACTTTCTGCTTTCCCTCCCTTTACTTCTTGTTGTCTAGGAGAACTAGGTAATTGATACAAGTATTTATTGTAGAGGTTTGGATACCACACTCTGTATAATGTTTCTCTGTAAAATTTGTGTATTCCATCAGAGTTCACTACAAAAGTATTGATTAAAATCAACCTGATTCCCTATAGGTAGTAAATAAAAGAGGTTGGACCCTATCAGCAGCTGGATATCAATATTAGGACTTGGATATGCCAAAAGAAAATATAATTCTGGAATACCAGGACTACAGCAGCCTCCTCCAAGGGGGCTTGTCATTGTCTTGTGGGCTCAGAAAACAGAGGTTTTGAGTGATGGCTGATAATTTGGCTTGTGCTTTGTTGGTAAGGGGTTTCCTCCTCACCCAACGTGCCAGACTTGTCAGGTGTAAACGTGACAGTAGAGAAGAGACAACTGTCTCATAGGCTAGCTCTAGCCTACAAAGCATTGGCTGGACACACCTCTGAAATCCAGTCACTGGACATAAAAACAGGAGATTCAAGATTAGTATTGGAACTTCTCCTGCTCTACAGGTAATCAATTAATAGATGCCTTTGAGCCTGAAAACAATTATTACATGCATATTCATGCTCATTCAGATTCTCTTTGAAAGTGCATGGTCAGTAATTTTGTTTTTAACAACCTCTGAAAAGATGTGGTGAAAGGAAAACCCTATAAAACCATCCTACTCAAATCATCATCCTTGGTAGCTTTCCTGCTGGGGTCCTTGACAACCTTTTCCCAGAGCAAAGGATAGCTATGGTGACACTGGATATCTACAAGCACTGCTCCAAAAGTAATGCCTCTTATTTTGTTATACTGGCCCACAATGTCAGAGGTGGATGTTAGTGGTATGGCAGTAGAAATTGAGCCTTTCCACCAATATTCCATTACATCTTGTTGCCATGCAACAGATGGCAGCAGAGATGCACTCTGACAAAGCGGTGTCTGACATGGAAGTGTGTATGAAGCAAAGATGTGTCATTTAATTACTCCATGTGGAAAAAAATTGGCATTCACTGACAGTTACTGAATATTTATGGAGACCAAACAGTGGATGTGAGCACAGTGAGACAGTGAGTGGTGCATTTCAGCAATGGCAACAGCAACATGAAGGATCAGCCATGTTCTGGATGGCCATGCTGACTTTTATGAGTGCAGCATGCAGGCTCTTCTTCGTTGCTGGTAAAAATGCATAACAAATGACAGTGGCTATGTTGAAAAATAGTGCTTTATAGATGAGAATTTGCATTATCAAATAGAGTTATTGTGCTCTTTGTTGTAGCTTCCATGGAAATAAATAGGATGCATTACTTTAGGAGTGACTTATGTATGTATTAAAGCTGTAAGAATAATCTGACGGAAATAAATTATTTTTCATATTGATCTGCCCTCTCACCTTTCCGTCTGTTTTGTCTATCTAGAAAGAAAGGTTCTTTGGTCACTTCCTGACCAGAGTAATGTCAATAATAAGGTGCTGATAGACTCCACTAAACCCGGGGGATTTTCACTTAGCTGCTTTACGCAGCCTTGATATTTACAAAGCAAAATTTACCAATTATTTAAACAAGAATACAGGAATGAACAAATAGTTCTGCAGTCACTGAAAGGAAGAAGTTTGGTTTGGGCCCATGGTCAATTCTCTAGTGCCTAATAAGAGATTACTGCACACCTCTGACTTTCCCTCATGCTTCATTTTGACAGACTTTTTTCACAAGGCTACTGGGAAGATAGTATCTCAGAGACATTTTCCCCTTCGCAAGTCTTGTTTAAGTTACCTTATAAGAATGTATGAGAGGGAAGGCAAGAAACATAGGCAAAGAAAGTGATTGCATAAGCCACAAATTCTTGGAAAACTGTTTAAAATTACTCTTTTTGGAGGAATTTCAATTGGTTGCTCTTTATCCCTGTATCATTTGAGAGTGTTTTTAGTACTATTCTCAACAGGGAATTTTAATAGACCCTCCATTTTCTCTAGCAGCAGTTTTATAACATGTGACATTGTGAAATCTAATAAACATGTATTTCTTCACTTAGCTTCCTCTAACAAAAATTAGTAAGGAGGTTTGCCACAGGCTATCAGAAACCAAAGAGGGAAACCAAAGAGAAGAACTGAGGGAGAACTGAGGTCATCTCCCCAGTTCCTGTTGCTTGTCCTTTAGATGCACCAAATAACAAAACAGAGAGATCATACCTGTGTTTTACACAGATATCTGTATGGCTAAAAATGGCTCAAAGAGGCTTCCTAACTATGCAGAAATATATGCCCTTTAAGAGATTTAGAGGAGGACATTTTGTGGAACCAGTGCTTGAGAAAATGTAGGGTGTGTTCTATGCCCTTCCTGAGAGTCTTAAAATAAAGCAGGAAAAAATTAAGGAATGAATTAAAAGTTCTTTGAAAAAGAACAGGTGTGACACACAGAGATAATGAAGCTTCACAATGAATTGCTTAAAGATCTCAGGTTTAAAGACCTTTCGTAGAAATGGAGAGAGCAGCTAACAGAAAATTACCAATCTCTATTATCCAAATTACACCCATTTTGTTCAAGAATGTCTAAACTGCTAAGCTTTATGAAAATCTGTTATCTGTCTTCAGAAAGGCAAGTTTGCAAAATTTGACACTGATTACTTGTGTACATTTTGAGCACTCAATTCCTGTTAACATCAGTAAGCATATTCAGTGGGATCAGGTTACTGGGAAATCACAAAAAGCTGCCACGCTTCTTGGAATGTCAAGCAATTATTTGTACTTTTGATACTGATAATTTTCTGAAAAGTAGGATGCTTCTTGGGTATGAGTTTGTATTACATCCCAACAGCAAAAAGATGGAAGTAATTTCAAAGTGTTCTATCCAGTAACATGGTACTGAGGAGTCCTGAGGTACTGATCAAAACATGCAGGAGAATAAAGGATAGACTTGGGAACGATTTTAAGTGACAGCAATTACTAGACTTCAGTGCTTGGTTACAATAATATAGCCATTAAATCAGTAAGCTATCATGAAACTTGCCCATACTAGGATGCAGTCTTTTCTCCATGTGAGCTGGTTTAGAGGATAGCAATAGAAGATTCTCCTAAAGACTCAATTTTAATACCTCATTAATATGCTTGAACATTATCGTTAGCCCTGAAGAGGTCAGGCAGTTGGCCTGCTGTTTGAAGGTCCTTTCCAATTGTTCTCTTCCTCCTTCTGTTCTCTGCTGCTAAGTAGGTCTGAATTCCTATAGCCTAATAATAGATATCTCAGTGAATCTCCTAGATTTGAAAAGTGTAATTTGGCTCCCAGCACCCATGAACCCAAACTCAAGGCCTTCCAGTTTAAAACCACTACCCCTTTGTGCAGTCCTACAGTTTAAGACTGACCACACAACTGATAAAACTCATTCCAGGTGAATATGACTCTCCTAAATTTTCCTTCCTATAGAACAAAGATTGTGGTCCTGTGGATGTCAAGAGTGACAAAACGTGGAAAAAACACCTTGCACAATCTGTCATTTTTGCAGACACTCGCTTGAAAATGTCTGTCATCACCTAGAGCCAGGAGCTGGGCTCCCAACCAGTACCATAGCTCAGGGTTGCCTTAGAACTCAGTGTTTTTCTGGTCAAAGTCATACTTAAGTTCAGGAGTTTTAGATAGACAGTGACTTCAACATTCAAATACTGTCAGTATTCAGGTAGAGAATACATTGTTAACATTTCTTGAAGTTTGTTGAAAAGATAGTTTTTCAGTTACATTAAAAAAAGCCCCTCTAAAAGGGATATGTATATATATATTAATTAGATGTTTTTCTTTCACATTATAGAAAGAAACTGGAACTAATTTTCTTTAAGGTTTCAGAAGCATTATCTTTTTCTTCCCAGTAGATTGGGTTTCATCATTTTCAGTTTTTTCCCATTTCTTTTAGGCATCAAGGTGATAGAAACATAATACTTAGGAAAATCATTATGCAACTGTGGGCAGCCTGATGTACAAAATAACAAATCCTTCAAAATCAGAGAAGATCCAAAATTGATCTAAATTTTGATGTTTCTGCTAAGGGTAGCTCTCTAAAGGAATGGAATTACATGTAAACTGTAATTCCAGTTCCACTTCTGTTTCACCGCTTGATTTGCAGCTGAAATTGTCTGGAAAAGTTTAGATCTGGTTGGGGTAATCATACAGAACTGCATGGTCTTATTTGGACTGCAGATTGAAGCTTTTAAACACTTTTCCATGGTAGCTCCAAGTCTTGTGGTCAGTAACCGTGTAATATTACTGGATGCCAGTAATGTCAAATATTTCACATAGAGTTCTGATGGCATTTCAGAATAAGGGACAATAGTACCTTTGCAATTTAGGCACAAAAGACAGGCAATATTAATGAACATGGCTGAAACAAAAACTGGTACACATTCACTTGTTTAGTAAAATAACCCAAACTGTCTTGCACAAGTAAAGAAAAATTTATACAATCCCCTCATCCAATTAAAACAGTTTTTTGCTATAGGAGTTACAGAGAAACAATTCAGAGAACAGATACTCATCCCACACTATTTTGTCTCCTTATACAATCAGCCGACTAACCCAGCAGTTTTCACTGTCTTTATTCAAACTGCAGGAAGTATGAATGTAAAGTATTTGACAAAATTTCACAGGAATTAATGAAGGATAAGTAGAAAACTATTCAAAATATCCCAGAATTACTTATGAATTAGAAATATCTGTTTTCATCCTTGCAAAGCACTGATTGCATAAACTGCCTGCAGTTAGTCATTCCTCTGGCGGTCTATGCACCCTACTTCATTTTCTCATTGTGATACCTACAGTATATCTAGTGATATGGTGGATTTTTATATTTAAGTACTTAAATTCAGAGCTTGGATTATTCACTTTTTTTTTCAGAACAGCCTCTCTGAAAGTTGAAAATTCATTAAGAGCTCTTTTAAGCAATTTATGTGGCTAGAATTCATGACAATACAGTGGAATGGGAATGGTGTATATCTCAGCAATCTCCTTGCTTTCTAAATTCAAGAGTTGCACTGTTCTCAGTGTATTTTGGAAAGTTACTGAAAATGTAGTTTTGTTACCTGTAAGATGAGTTGGAAGAAATATCTCAAAAAACCTCACAGTATTTTAAAGGAAATTTTAGTCCTAGTGGGGCCAATCAAGGGATGTAGCAGTCTCACTAGATTTGCTTCAGTTTCCGTTTGAGTCAATGGAGAGCATCCCATTGGCTTTAAGTAGGAATTAGATTAGTAGAATTTATGAAGCAATTGTGTTTGGTGTGCATTAGGAATAGAAATATCTTGAGACTATGCCCTTTTCAAAGAAATCAAGTCTCTGTACCTTGGCTTCAGATTGCATACTGAGATAGAGTTCTTTCTTTTCTATTTAATTCAGGTAGTCTGTGTATGTTGTAGTGAATGGAGAGAGAAAAATATGTTCCACAACAGAAGGCTGATAAAATCAATAGTCTCACCCTTAGCTGCAGAATACAGTAAGCTGAAATATTCGAGAGCAGGAATTAAACTTGCACAGTGCTTTCAAATTACTGATATTTTAATCTTTTCTCTTATTGCCTTTATTCATGTATACATCAGGCCTTGAAGACAAATTCAGAAAAAAATAGCTTGTGGTGCTGAAACAAGTAGCTCCAGCTTTTTCTTTGTAAAAGAACAAAGAAGCAAAAATATATGTACAGGTTGGCTTTGCAAAATGTATCTCTCCATGGTAAAAAGACACATACTGTAATATCTGCAGCAAGAATAGCACCTTTTCTTTTCATCTCTGTTCCACAAAATCTATGTGTGAACTTCTTTTCTGTCTTGCCTCTAACGCAGCCTTCTAATTTAGCCAACCTTTCATTTACGGATGTGGTCTGAGTATGAAGTTCAGCCTATTTCCAAGCTCCTCGAGGGCTCAGAGGCAATCAAATCCATCTTTAAATGAAAATGATGAACATAAGTCCAAAGTCCTATATACTTCTTCTAATGTCATCAACTTCTGTTTTGCCTGCCTGCTCCCTGTCTGTGAAAGAGCCATACATCATTCAGCAATCTCAGAGTTTAAGGTCTGAATTTTATTGCTGTCTATTTTATAGGGTATGTATATGTATATATGTGTGTGTGTGTATTTATCTCTGTGGTTCACTGAGGTTAGAGGTGTGTCACTGTATTGAATTTACATGGCAAAGTCTTGGTAGTGCGGGGGCTGCACCAGCGGGTGCCTCATGTCTGGCAAAACCCAGAGTTCCCAGCAGCTGGAAGAGAGGAGTGAGAAACAGAGAGAAGCAGCCCTTCAGGCACCAAGGTCCATGCAGAAGGAGGGCAGGAGGTGCTCCAGGTGCAGAGCAGAAGTTCTCTGCAGCCCAGGACAGGCCCATGGAGGAGCAGGCTGTCCCCCTGCAGCCCATGGGCACCACAAGGAGCAGATCTCCACGTGCAGCCATGGAGGAGCCCACTGAGCAGCAGTGGATGAGGCCTGAAGGAGCTGCAGCCCACAAAGAGCCCCTGCAGGAACAGACCTACGCCGGAGCTACAGCCCATGGGAAGCAGCTCGTGGTGAGGCAGGAGTGCTGGGGGAGCTGCCGCCTGTGGGGGCAGTGCTGGAGCAGTGCCTGAAGGGTGCGCCCTTGTCGTATGGAGCCGTGTTGGAGCAGCGCTTGGAGAGCTGCAGCCTGTGGGAAGCTCGTGGGGATCAGCTCAGGAAGGATGATATCGTGTGGCAGGGACCCCTTGTGGAGTAGGGGCAGAAACAGGCATTGTGGGCTGCCCACAGCCCTCATTCCTCGTTCCCATGTGCTGTTTGGTAGAGGAGGTAGGTAGGAGGGGATGGATGGGGGAAGGTGGTTTTTGTTTGCTTTTAGTTTCTTGCTCCGTAAGTCTGTTACTAGTTTGCAATAAATGACATTAATCTCCCTTTTGCTATTTTGCCCATGACAGTAATTGGTGAGGATCTCCCTGGCTTGCCTCAACCCAAGGGCTTTTTTCATTGTGCTTTCTCCCCCTTGACCTTTTGAGGAGGCAGAGTGAGAGCAGTGTGGGCGAGCTGAGCTGCCTACCAGTGTGAAAATGTCGCAGTGTTCCTGTGGAAGCATCACTGCTTTCTGTGCTTGCTAGCACAGAAAGGCCTTACTACCTGTATTGAAATTTTCCTGTTATTTAAAGGACATGTGTTGCCTTAATAAATACATCTATCTGTCACAAACACCTCAGCATTTGACCTGCTGTTATAGAGGTGTAATGCAACATGGAGAGAACATAGGAGACCACAGCCTTTTCCCTGAGTTATCCAGGGACGTAGGGTGCAGATAGATGTACTGTTGTGTATCTTTATGTCTCAGCTCGATCCATCTTTGTTACCAGTTCCACTAAACAATCCAGAAGTCACAACTCTTGCAGTGAATTGTGACATATGAACTCATTCTTTTTACAGTAAGACTTTGAAAAGTCTTTAGTGTTATAGTCAACTATAAGCAAATGAGCTCATGAGCTTACTTGGAGATTACAGTGCCAGCGGGAGAGAAAATGGGGACAGCTCGGTAGGTCTGTGTGTGTTTTGGAAATCGTAACTTGACTATAATATTATACAGCCCTTAAAAAGCATTAAAAGTGAATAGTCTGAGGGCAGTCGGTTACATACTCAGAACAATTCAGTGTCTTCAAAATTATAGTGTTAGGCGTGTTTATCCAAACGAGTGATCTGATGGGATAACTGGATGAAAATTCCTTAAGTGCTTTATAATGGCTGTGGCTTGCAGAGTAAATCATACACATTTTAAAGTTAAAAATAAATTGAGCTCATGTTGCTAAAGAAAATACCGCTACTGTAGTTTTGGGAGATGTGTGTCCCCATTATCATGCTTAAATCTAATCAATAATAACCTAGAAAATATTTCTATTTTCCCAATGTGATTCTGAGCATTTTGAAACTGCTGCAGCTGATAAATAATTTAAATCCTTATTTATTTATTTTAACTATTTATTTTTATAAAAGATATAAAGAAATAATGATGTTTTTTAGTGTTTCATCCTCAACATATTAAAGATTGGTACTTGACCCTGAAATTTTCTTGTGGATCCACAGCAGGAAGAAGTGTCATTTTAGAAGACGTAGCTCCACAGATGAGGTTCATCTGCTCACTGTGTCAGGATAATTAAGACAGTCTCAAAATCATGACATGCAACAGAAGGTGGGATGGAGCAGCTGTAGGAATAGGCTTGAAATCCTGTCGTGGACCAAATCACACAAGTGTGGGTTGATTGTATGGGTTCAGATATAGATTCATGTCTGAAATTTTCCAGGCCTGCCTCTTCAGAAAGCAGAGGCCTTGTCTTTGTTTGGAAATTTGTTTGGAGAAGTTTTGTTTTAGAAATAAAGCCCTGATTTCCAGACTCCACTGCTGTGACCTTTTATGAACGATGACTGCTCAGGCACAATGTGTAGGGTAGGCTAGGAATGGGAATCAGAATCAGATATAACATTGACCCTTGGCTTTCCAGAGATCAACTCCGTGCCACAGGTAAGGGCAGGAAGTGTATTCTTTTGCTTTACTGATGCGGCTCTATTCAAAGAGAAGGATATGAAACTTTAGCTGAAGGAGGATCAAATCTGTCATATCTTATTAAAACTGAGTCAGCATCCTCCTTCTGCGCTTCTGAAGAAAATTCTGTTTTCCCTGTAGTATTGTCAGCAGTGGCTATGAAGCCCACTCTGGGAAAATCTACTGAATCCCATTTAGAGATTTACTTTATAGGGATGATAGCTTAAGGATCCTTCTTTGGCTCTGATATCACAGAATCACAGAATAGTGGAGACCATATGGGAGCTCTTATCCAAAACCCATGCTCAAGGAGGGTCACTTAGAACAGAGGCTCTTCAGGCATTGTCTGTAACATGAACAGAGGTTTATTAAAGGGGATAGCAGTTCTGTGCTCATGTACAAATAGGGCTTTCTAAATTTTGCAGTAAAAAAACCATCATTTATCTGAGAACTCATTCAAGGCTTTTGAGGATTACATTTTTAGCCTTAGATCTGTACTCAGGCACTGTGCAGGCGTAACTTCACTTCTGGTGGATTGCTCCAGTATGTTGTATTTCAGATCAGATATAATGTGTATCTAGAAAGTTAATGTCTGTGGATCTCAAGGGTATTGTGTAGGCTGATATTCTGAAAGCTATTCAACTTTATACGGAGAGGGTTCTACTGGCCTCAGTTCATAAGACACTGTGACCTCTTTATGCAGGAAAGGATTTACTCTGTTGAACTAGGTATACAGGTATTCTGCTGTGGAAATGATGAGAACCAAAACAACTAAGGAAGATGCTCTTTTGGAATATTACTGTATTAAATGCCTGCCAGGATAAAGTGGAAATGTGACTTCTGGTGGATGTTACCTTGAAGCACAGTGCAGAATTTAATGGATTCTTTTCTTTGACCCTGGGAAAAGTCCAACTATGTTCATTTATTTTTTCCCACTGTACGGATTCCTATAATATTAGCTCTTTGGATGCTAGCCCACTCAGCACTTCTTTTTCTTTAAAGATGTCTTATGTTGGTGTTTATTCTGTCTTCTGTCAGCACAAGTTTGAAATTTAGAAAAGATTGGATAGCACGAGCAGCAAATATAGTGATTACTAAAAGTGGAAAGCTGAAGTTCCCTGCACCTTGTAATTTGGCCATTTCCAAAGCAGTTAGATAAGAAGCCCTGTAAAGAAGTGATGGACTTTTGAATCCAGTATTATTTTTATTAGCTGTGGTTTCACTCTGTGGCATTGGTGGCAGTCATTACACATGCTCATTTCCTGTGCACATACTACCTGGAATGCCATCAACAGGAGAAGCAGGTTAGTGAAATAGTTGTTAATTTTCCACTATGAATGAGTGCTCTATCCGACTTGGTAGATTTTTTTTTTCCCTTTGAGTTCAATAAATATTTATGTCAGCCCTGCTGTCAAGCAGCACTCTCAGTAACAGACAGTTGCTAAATTAAGATATTTTCCTTGGCAGTAATGGAAAGCTAATAATGCAGTTGCCATATGCATGACTTTTAGAAGATTTGCTGTATAATTATCATGAGAGGCAGAACTGCAACTTCAAGAATAATAAAACATAGGGGCAGGCTGTGTTGCCACCAGTGAATTGAGATAGGACTGAGACAACTTGAAGAAAAGAGCTTTGCTTCCTCAGTAATGCGGTTTCACGGGGGCAGCTGTAAGTAAACTTGAAGTAAGAGGGGCAGAGGCTGGAGATAGTGCTGCAGACTGTGATCTGCTCACAGGAGTGTTTCTCTAGCAATGCATCGCAGAGGAGCTGGGCTCTCTGTTGGGAGTCCTGCTTACCCACTAGAAGGCTCCAGCACAGACAGACTTGTGCTAGTAAACAGAAAGTGCTATGCATTCAGACAAACCTGTTTTTTCCCTACCTCAGTGTCTCTCAGACTTTGTTGCTCTTAGTAAAATGGGCAGATAGAGAAGTAATGCTCCTTTTTATGGTTACAGTTCAGGAAAGAGATCTTGGAATTATCACTGATGGTTCTCTGCAATCATTGTCTCTATGTGTTGCAGTAACTAAAATAGCTAACAAAATATTGGATATCAGCAGAAAGGGTACTGACAACAAGATAGGTATCAACATTTTGCCATGGTGTAAAGCCTTAGTGAATCTCCTTCTTCTGTGCTGTGTGCAATTCTAGCCTCTGCATCTCAAGAAAGACATGGTAGAGTTAAAAAGGCTACATACAAGGGTAGACAAAATGATCAAGGATATGGGGCTCATCCAGGGACTGAAAGGGCTGGGAGTTCCTGCGACTGGGAGCACTGAGGGATCCTGGCATACACACTAACCTCTCTGCGTTTGCCTTGTGCAGAGAAGTGGCTGAGGTATCCTCCTAGGACAAGTTACCTCAAACTTTTCCTGGGTTCCTGTAATGGAACACAGTAGTGGAAAAGCATTGGAACAGGGAAACTACACATGATAGTAGAACATAATAATGGCAGCAAGGTGCAGTGGTGTGAATAGTATATTGTTTGATGTGGGGAACAGCCTGTAGAAAAAAAGCCAGCCCTATATGAGGACATACTAAAATGTCCCCCCAAAAATAGACTTTAAGTTTTTTCAAATGGGGTACTCACAAGATAACTCAGAGGGTGTTCTATGCTCTATGCAGAGTAACCAGTCATAGAATAGGACCTTGAAAGCTCTGAACTAAATACATAGATATTACCCATAAGAGCTTTGTTAATTTAACAGATACGGATTAAGACGCCTTGAGAAAATAAGTTACACAGCTAAAATGTTAGTGATATATGTATGCACATATATATCTACATGTGCACTTGTTAGCAGTCACACAGATGTATGTATGTACATACGTATGCATACACGTCACTGCGCATCACTAAGAAATGTCACATAATTTCCCCCAGAGCTGGGGGAGTAATTTGCATACAGCTAGAGGTAGTTCCATCGGTTGCTATTAAGAAGTCAACACTTACGGGATAAATGTGAAAGACCACTTTCCCTTTACTGCCACACACATGCTTGAAGAAAGAGATAATTTTTTAATATCCTGCAAAATGTTGATTTTTAAATATTACATGCTGTGGATAAAAAGAAGTGCTTATTTATTGCTTCTGTTTTGCTATGGCTGTTTGGCTCTTGAGTCTTTCAAACTCTTACTGCTCAAAGTAAAGAAAAAAATCCTATCCAGTTATTTACACTGCCAGGCTAATCCACAGAATGTCATTATATTTTTGAAAAGGAGTGAAATCCTGTTGTAGTTGATTTGTAAAGAAAAAATACTTTATTTTGAGGAAACCGGACATACATACTTGCTCATGAGGTTTTTTTTTGTACATAAGTACCTTGGGCTTAACAAGGAGGATGGATCCTGTTAGTCCTTCTGACTGTTGAGGATATAATGGCTTCTTAAAGTGAACGTTATTGAACAAGTTGTGCATTAGTACTGTTGCACACTACAGTGAAGACTGTACAGTATTTAATATAGTACACTGAATCTTGCTGAAATCCATGTATTACAAGTCATGTTTTGTTGTGGTGCTGCAGAAACAGCACTGGTACAAGCTAGCAATAACTATGGGGCCTTAGGATCCAAAATCTACTTTGGTCTTTGAATGGGTTATTCACGATAAGTAATGCTTCCACAAGAACCTGTGTGGGGTTACTGTACTAGGTGTAACATAGTCCTAGCAGCTGTGAAAGGTTGGCACCAGCTGGTGTGACACCCTTGCAGCTGGACAAAGACAATGCAGACATCTGGCAAGACTTTGCCAGAGCATGCTGCTGCCTTGAGCTGCTTGAGGCCAAGCACTCTGTTGCTTGAGACCAAGCTTGAGGCCTAGCTCTGTTGCTCGGGCTGGCAGAGACTGCTGGATTGCAAGGCACTGCAAACGAGGCCCCAGAAAAACCTGCCTCACTCCACACGTCTTCCCAGTACTGCCAGCTGTACGGTATGGTATGGCAGCTGTTATCTCCTTTCATAGTCTTCAGGTCTGCAGTTTATTTCTACAAAAACTGGAACCCCAGTATCTCCCAGAAGCAGATGTGATCAGCGCTGCTTTGCCTTCCTGCTGAGTTCAGTGGGAGTCTTGCTGTTCTACGTGAGGTCAGTGATTCACTTTGTCCTGGTCTGAGACAGTTGCGTCTCATCCAGGTTGGGCACAGGGCTTCAGTGTTTCCCCAAACGGAAAATAACATGGTGGCATAGGTATATTCTAATCTCCTCTTTTCTGTATCTTAGAAAAAGAGAAAACAGCTTCTTAATCTCTTGCAAGGTTCTCTCAAAACACTATTGCAGGTGTACAGGTAACTTCAAGGGTTATATTACAGAAAAGATCCTCTTTTACTGCATGGTCTCCGAGACTGTATATGAAATTGTTTGTGCTGTTGTGAAATAGATAAAAACAAATTGTTTCATTTTCTGTATTTACTATGGATTCACTATAGATTTAAAAGTATGTTAAGAGACTCTTGCTGTATAAGCAATAGTTACATGGGGCTACAAAGCAGAACTCGATTCCCCATTCACAGTTTTCTACTCTCCTTGTTATATTTATTTGCTTTCAATTCTGTGCTGAGGTGTCTGTGAAGATGATGTCTCAGCCCAGACAGAAGAATTAATCTGGAGAGTGGAGAAATTTCTTAATGTTCCGGGTTGCTGTCTGTTTACTAACTAACTAATTTCTCAGGAGGATAGGTAGGGAAGGGAGGAAGAGTGATTTAGTGATGGGGTTTGTTATGTAGATCTGAATTTCTATTTTCATTGAAAGAAAAGCATTTAACAAAATGTCTCATTAATGAATGCTTAAAGAACAGCCTGACATTCTAAACATTTCTATTTCACAGGAGTAAGGGAGTCCAAGGACTCTGGTTAAGCTTTTCATATCCAGAATGACATTCCTCCCACATGTCCTCCTACCGGTACCCTAAATTTACAGACAATTTCAAACACCTTTAAATACGAATGTCTAAGGACCTTTTTACAGACTACATCCTCTGCAAATTGCAGGCAAGTTTGTCAGAATTTTGTCTTCTGCAAGCAATGAGGATAAAATATGTATATCCATCACTCGAAAGTTCAAAAACTGCAATTCTCAGGCTTTTATTCACAATATGCACATTCAGGAATAACAAGCTGTGCATATACATCCAGTGACTACCCCAGAGAACTATTAGCCAGAAAACAAGACCAAATTGTTCTGGCTTTTATCAGACTTTCAGAATTTGTTCCATCAAACACATTCTAGCTAAGATTAAAGAAAAAGCACGCTTGCAAAACCACATGTTCTTTTAGACATAGAGCAGCTTTCCTCCTGAATTTTTGTATTTTAATCAGCTTTGTACAGTATGTTCAATCTTCCATGAAGGCAATTCAATTCCAAGAGACAACAGCTTTATCATGTTTTTTTTTCACTGACTTGAAAAAGCTATCACTTCCAAGTAGTGGCAGAGGAGAATTGAAAAACTAGAACTTATTTACTTAAGATGTCCCACCTTTCATGTGACCTTCCAATTATTTTAAAAGCAGCATAAGGAGCTATAACTGGGATAATATGTCGAGGCAAATTCACATTGCAGAAAATATCATTTATGAAACTGCTTGTTTCTGCTAGCTAATGGCTACACGCTACTGCTGTTTAAATCCATTACTTGGGTTTCCAAAACACAGAGCTAAGTGTTTCTCAGTTACAAAGGTGTGAATCCTTGATTATTCCAAACGCATCATTATGTAATAAGTTTTCTTACCGAGCATCTGTATCCTGCATGTTTTTATGCCTAAGTCTGTAAAAACTGAAATCCCGGCACACAGAAGAGGGCTGCTAGGTGCTGGGTGCTCCCCTTTTCCAGGAAGTAAGCAACTCTGCCCAGTCTAGCCCCATAGGTCCTCCTTCTTTCTTCTGACCTGGTGTACCAGACGTCATAGCTCAACATAGCATTATCTTATGCTCGGGAGAAACTTTTAGTATGATGGCCAAATGGCAGCTGACGGTATAGCAGTTTGCCTAAGAAGAAATAATTATCTCCCTAATTTTATTCTGCCATTGAACACTTGTGATTGTGCATCATCATAAAAGGTATGACACTACATGAAAGCGCATGCAACAGCAGAGTTCAGTTTGTTCCACATTTCGTAGCACAACTTCCAGTTAATCTTTAGTATCTTTGTTTATGCAGTTGATTGCAGGTGGCTCCTGGAAGTCCTTACCATCTCCGAACTGGTATTAGAGTGGTTTTATATGAGAAAGAAATCCTAATCTCTGATTTGGTCTCTCATATGGCCAGTGTTCCAGAACCATGTCCAAATGCCTCCAGTGATAGATTCCACCACCCCTCTGGGCAACCTATGCCAGTGCTTGATCACCTCCACACTAAATAAATGTTTCCTGATATTCAGAGGGAATCTCCCGTGTTTCAATTTATGTCCATTACCTCTTGACCTGGTACTGTGCATCACTGAAAAGAGCCTGGCTCCATTCTTTTTGCATGCTCCCTTTAGGAATTAATAGACACTGATGAGATCCACCTGACCTGCTTCTTCCCCAGGCTGAACAGACCCAGCCCTGTCAGCCTTTCGTTACAGGAGAACCTTACAGGTTCTCCAGTTCCTTCATCATCTTCATGGCCCTTTGTTGGATTTTTTCCACTATGTCCATGTCTCTCTTGTAGTATAGAACAGGTGTGTTCTCACCAGTCCTGAACAGAGGGGAAGTATCACGTGCTGTCAGTAATTCTCCTAATGCATGCTAGCTTTGCAGTAAGGGCATATTACTAGCTCATGGTCAACTTGGTGTCCACCAGGTTTTGTGTCAGGATGTTTTCCAGCTGAGTGGCCCCCAGCATGTACTGGTGCCTGGGGTGGTTTCCCCCTGAGTGTAGGAGTTTGCACTTCCCTCTGATGAACTACACAGGGTTCTTGTCAATCCACTTCTCCAGCCTGTTGCTCTGGATGACAGCACAACGCTCTGGTCTGCTGGTCAGCCGCTCCCAGTTTTGTGTGATCTGCAAACCTGATGAAGATACACACTACCTCATCATCCAAATCAGTAAATGTTTGATTCTTTTCCTGGCTCTTACAGGTACTGTTAATTTTGAAAGCTCCCGTTTGTATCATTTTCTTCTGCTGCTGGATTGCCTTGTCAGCTATCTTTATGAGTGCAAATCTAAACTTACAAGTAACTTTTGCTAGAGAAAGGTGAAGTCTGTGCATCAGACTGAACAGACCAATTCTAGCAAAAACTGTGTTTTCAAGTAGAGCATGCTACTCTTACAGGTCCAGTTTTTTGTCAGTGTTGTTGGAACTTCTTATTTGAGACCTTTTTCTTTTTCTGTCATAAACCATACATCAACTCTTCCAATATAGTGACTCATTATATTCCCCAAGGTCTGTCAAAATCCTAGCAAACACTAGCTTGGAAACAGCTCACGTCTGCTCCTCAGTTCAGGTTAAGATTTTACCTTCTTGCTTTCCCTTGTAAACAGCATATTTCTGCTACTACATTGTCTGTAGGATCTTGCATTAACGTCTACCCTGTAGAGACACATTCTTAAGAATGCTTAAGACACAAGTAGGATTTAAATCACCCATTCAGATTAATTCAAGTAAGCTCTAGTACACCCTATTGAATTGGGTACGTTCTCCATGTAACAGATTGGCCATTTCTTACTGGTTAGTGGCTAGTCTGTAGAGCTATATAGATCCCTGGCCTTAGGGGATCCATATTTTTTATAACAGATTTCTAGGTATGCTCTTGACAGACATAAGCTATTAAAACAATTTTTATGTGATCAGGTTTACTGATATGTATTTTTAAAATATAATTAATTTAGTAATATCATCTGTTCCAGATCATACTGCAGTCTGTTTCTCAGACTACTGTTGTAATGATGAAAAGTGAAATCCAGTCTCATTAACTCAAATACCTATTGGCACAGGCAATGATGTCAAATAGTTATTTTTATGTATTGCAACAGTACTTGTATTTATCAGCACCATTCTATAAGGAACAATTTTTTATGTATGATACAATCCATAGATGCCTAAAGAAGGTCACTAACTAAAGAAATTAATATTGTTCTGGGAGAACACCTAAGAGAGAATCCTGCAGAGCGGAGAGTCTGATTTCAGTTCTCAGGTAACTGGATTTTTTGCTACAGAAACCAAGCATTATAGCTATAGTCAAGATCAAGCTTAGAAACTTTTCATGAGGCCAAGTGTACTAGTGTATTATCCCTATAATTTTGTAATGCTAATATTATTGCCCATGCATATGTGTATGTATATCTATATGTATATATATATATATACATATAAAATCAATTCCTTTTAGAGTCAGTGGGAAATTTATGCCAGAAAGTGGGTGGCTGTTCGGGGGAACTATTAGAATTTACCTTGACAATAAATACTATTTGAATAACCAAGGCTTGTGACTGCAGAAGTTAGAATTCAAGTAGCTGTTATGAAAACCCTTTAAAAAAACTATAAATGACTGTTACGGGTGTTACCATATTAGCCTATTATTACAGATACAGCAGTATCTTTTATGTATTTTTGAGGTATAATAGGAGCAATTCTAAAGGCAGTATATTATTTTGAAAGGAAAATTCCTAACTAAAAGTAAAACTTTGAAGTAGTTTAACTCTTAATTTGTCTTGTGTCATTTGTTAAATAATTTATCAATGATTTCTAATTGAAAATTTCTTATCATAATTGTCTTTAAATATTGGTGGAAAATATTCTTTTTTTTTCCTAAAAAAATGTCTAAAGGAAATGAGTTTCAATTTCAGAGACCTTAAACAGTCTTTGGCAGGAGGCTACTGTACCCCAAAGGGATATTTAAGCATCAAATTCTAATAAGATGGTCTTTAGCACTGAGAAAAAAGATACGAACCTTGGGATACTTTTTGGACAATGTTTTTTTAAAATAAAGATGATAGCCCTTTAAGTGAAAGCAACTGTGGTCAGCACAGCTGTCAATGGAAACTCCCAGATTTGGTTTCAGTGTTCATGAAACTGTGGAATTGGTTCAGAGATGTCCAGAAAAAAACTGTATGAAAAAAAAATCAAACAAAACTTGAAATTAAATGTACATATAAAAAGAGATAATTGGGCAACTACAAATCGTAAGACCTTCAGACCTTCACCTCTGAGACATCAGCCTCGCCCATTGGACCATCTACTCTTTTCACTGCAGAGAAAGTTTAAAGCCTGAACAACATCTGCTTTGCCTTACAAAGTGCAGCTGACAATCAGATCATCACAGAATCACCTTATACCTTACACTGTTTTAAATCTAGCTCCTCTGAAGTCTACCCTCAATAACACATTAATGCTCAGTTCTTTTCCATTCTTTTCTCTTTCCTTTTTTTTTTTCTTTCCCTACAAGCTGCAAATAATCATTAACGAAAAATTATTTGGCTTCATCTCTGGATTTTTACCTCAAGGCTTGCACTGGAGAGAAATTGCATTTACATATTTTCTTTCTCTTCTGTGTTTTCAAATCTGCTACAAATGTGGACCGAAGAAGAATTTTGTAAGTGACATTTCCTGCTGCTCCATGCCTTTGGCACTTTGTGAAGAAAACAATCACAGTCATGTCATAATTGCCTAATTACGCTACTTTATGACTTGTCATCTAACAATATAAAAGACAATAGGTGAAAAGGTAAGATAGAAATTAAAAGCGTTGTATGGCAAATTTTACTTTTGTCTGTTGCTTCTTCTCAAAAAGCTCTTCCAAGAACTGTAGTATCTCTAAAACAGTATAGCTTGAGAAGATAGATGTTGGCTTTTCTTCCTTGTATTCTCAATTCATGGCTGAGAGTTCATTTTTCTACCGTGAGAATAAAGAAGAAAGAACGTGGATTTTTTTGGTAACGATCCTAACAAGAAACTCTAAATTATCTTGGCCTGGTTTCCTAGTTTGATCAATTATCTCCTGAAACTCATTTCAGGGGGAGGTCACAGGCAGACAGAAAACCAGTAGCTTAAGTGTGATGTTGTATTTGGCCTTGTTGATTTCACGAGGTTTCTGGGTAATATCACATCCTTAAGAGACTAACTTTAGGCTGTCACTGTAAGGGAATGCGTCACTGTCTTTTAAGATCTGAGCAGGCTGAAGAGGTGCATGCCAGGGTCGCTCAAGCAGCCTGCAAGAATCAGAGGCATGTGGCAGACAGTTGTATATAGCTTTTTACACTGTACGTCAAGCTAAAGTCTCCTTTTTAAAAAACTTAGGTACTGCATAGTACCAGCAGTGATACCTGGAAAAGAGAAAATATCTAAAGTGAAGAATAGCAGTGATAGAAAGGAAAATAAAAGAGAAATGGAAATATTAAAAACCCTTGGTGCTGAAACAATGTAGCAGTCATGGAAAAGAGTAAAATAAAGCTTTGATATCTAGATGTGGACAGATGAACTCTGAGAAAGAGAGTTTAGAAAAGTTAACATTTCTTCAACTATTATTAGACCTGGAGCTACAAAAGTCTTTGATAGTTTAAGCTAGGATGAATTTATGAGAATGAGGAATGCTGTGTTCTCAAGAAAGGCAAAGCAATTGAAACATAAAGGTTGCAAATGAAACTGTGAAAAGAAGGTTTTTGACTGACATTAACTTAGCAAGTCAGGTGTGAAACCTTGCTACATAGGCAGATTTTATTATCAGAGATTTGATTTTGATTGGAATCGAAGGTCTAAAATGATTGATGGACCCTGAGAAATCTTCTCAGACCTTGCAGGAATCACTCAAGAGAAAATGAAAATACTGAAAACCACTTAAGAAATGTTAGAGACAGCTACGTTAGACCTTGTCTAAGGGAACATGTAACCAGAAAGAGGAAAGGTGTGAGGAAGCTAAATATATCGGAGAAACATTATAGAGCAAATGTCAAAAAAAAATCAAAGTTGTAACTTGAAATGGGAAACCTGCAGGGCTCCAGACATGTCCACCACTAGAAAACATTACAACATTGTAGTAGCATTTTGTAAGAGCATGCAATCAGAACTAGCAGAATTAAACTAGAAAAATCAGCAGGCACATTGATGCTGATGTGTTTATCAGGATGGCAGTGGGAATGAGAATGAAGAAAAATTCTGTGTAGAAGTGTAGAAAGTGAAAAAAATGTACTTTACTGGAGATTTGTGAAACTGTTGTGAATTATTAACTGGGAGTTAATGATCCAGTAAATATTATATCTGAAAATATTGTAGAATATTGGAATAAGAAATATAAATACATTGAAAAAGAACCACTACCTCTTAGCATTTACAGAGAATACTTGCATTGTGTTAAAGTAAACATAAGTTAGTATCAAAACCTGTATTAAAAAGTGGAACTATTTATTTACTCTGAATAATGAGCCAATAATATGTCTTAAACGTGGCAATTTCTTGGCTTGCTTAAGAGAGTACCTAAACATCAGATAGGCATGAACAAATGTAATGGAAATGTTAAATAAATCAGAATGTCAGAGGACGCAGGGAGACAATTATCTACGCTAGCAAAGAATATATTTAAATGTTGAGTTTTCACTTTCCTCTGAGATTGCACATCCTATTTAAAACACAATAGTGTGTGTGTTAAATTTGTATTTGATGAATACAGAATCCCATACATTTATGTAATTATGTTCAATGGCTTTTCGTGTAACCCTAGGTTTGAACGTGTATCATAAACGCCTAGATCTCCTTAGCTGAGAGTCTGGTAGAAAATACTAACATCACTAAGGAGATTGCAGGTTAGGTAATCTGAAATAAGTCCAACACTCATTGTGAAGAAAGATCAGAAAAACTTTTCACTCCAGTCAAAAGTGCAACAGAAAATAGAGCTTAGGAGAATAAAGTAAGAGAGATTAGGATATCTCACATATGCAAGATACATCTCAGTCATATTAAGGGTATATTGGTTTGTCGATGCAGTTCATATTCATAAGAGAATTGCATGAGTCTAGAAGGCTGCAGCTGGCAGAAAGACTGCTCCTTGTCTTTATCTGAGCTCCTGTCTTTTGAGCAATTGGTTTCAGGACAAGAGGGAACAACTACAATTTATTCCTTTGGAAAGAGGAAAATGAAGGTGGAACAGAAAAAGCCAAACCATCTGGAAGTAAATTGGAAATGAAGGGTTTTGTTGAACCACTAATGGAAAGAGTTGAAGCTGCAAGTGAACAGAAATTGAGGGAGTTCTTTGCACAGCAATCCAAACTCCTAAAACTCCTGAAAATCCCTCTTAATACATGTAAAGTGGATAAAGGTGTTACTTTTAAGGCTTATATAGGAATGTAAACTGCTGCATTACACAATTTTCTGTTTAAGGGAAAGGGAAGTGTGCAAATATCACCTCTTTGAAATCTCAGTAGTGAAATGTTGCCTGAACCCAGGGGACATGAGAAGTTCACAGGCAATTACAGCCTGGGATTGCCACATAAACTGGATAGTCGTTATGTCAGAAAGACCCTTTCCAGATAGCATCTGTCTGAATGTGATCGCTTTTCTGAGACACACTGCACACAACAACCAGGTTTCAAAATACTGTCTGTGTTCTTCAGTGAGGCATAACTTTTGCTGCCCTCAAAGGAAATTTCTGTTAACACTGAAGCAACTCTGGAAATGTATGTCTGTATTTATACCTACTACTTTTTATCCACATGAAAGTATGCTAATAAAAGTGTAAACACAATCTGAGGAAGAAATCCTCCCCATAGATCCATTTTGCTTTGTGGCATTACTTTAACAAGATATTTTCTGGAACCCTTTGAAACTCTCAAAAATCTCCATGGAAGGGTTGCTTACAGAAGTCGCTGAAGGATTGTTGACTAGCACATGCATAGCCACTAAGCAAATAATTTGGGGATTTACAGTTATCCTTTTCTGTACAGCAAAAAACATGTTTCAACAATTTTTTTTTTTTTGTTTCCACAGTCCAACCAGAAAAATGTGTGCAGTGTTTGTATGCACATTTATATGGGCATAGATTTTTTGTGTCTCTCTGTGGAACAATGCTAGCTCATGGCTGAAGATGAGAGGAGAGGGTCTCAAGTGGAAAACCACAGCATCAGTTATAGGGGATTTCAATTAAATATGAGAAAATATTTTTAGCATATTTTATTTAACTTCTAAGCCACAGCTGATACAAAATACTTAAAATATGCTCTGTCAGACAGTCTGATTGTTAATGGATGTGTGTGACTGTGGCACTTTGAGGGGTATTTGAGATTATGGATCTGACTGCTCTGAAACTGTTCTACCTGAAGTACTGGACTTACTACTTTGAACAATTAGTTTTCAGTTTATTGCCACTCAACAATTCCCCTGTTACACTTAATACCTTTTTTTTGACAGCCATGCAAACAATGTTTAAAAAGCCACTCTGTGTGTGGAAATGAAGAGCAAACTTTGGTGTGCGGAATACCTTGCCTTTTGAGATGTGGCAAAGCGTTTCTTGTGGCTACACATTGTTGGGAAGAGATTTACTCATAAGTGCAGATTTTATTTACAAATCATACCTAGGTTCAAGTTTGCTTGTTTCCACAGGAGCCTAGAGAGGTTTCTGGTCATCTTCTCTTTTGATGTTTCTTCTCTTTTGACAATGTTGGCACATCTGATTTGCTAACGGACCTTTTCATGCAACATTTCCCTGTTTTGGCCATTTATTTTGAGTCTAAAATGATACAAATTTGTTGACTTAATCTCATGCTTTCAAGTTCTTCCTTCTTAAAGTCTGCCTGGAAAGAGCTGAGTTACCATGAATATCATTCATTTTTATTTATTTATTTATTTATTTTCAACAAGAGAAACTGATTGTTTGGAAGGACTGTTTAGGTGGATATACCAGCTCAAGACAAGGTTAATATGTTTACTTAAGTCCAACCCTACTTTAGAATTTGACCTCAGATCCTTACTTGAAACTGCATCGTTAAGCACAGAATAAGCAAGTACTTGTCTATTCTTCCAAACAGATTCCTAAATTGGATTCAACAATTTTCTTTTCAGTTGACAAAGAATTTAGAGAAATGCTTTTCACAAATTTTAAAGAAAAACAATATATTTTAACTAGAAATGTCAGCAAGCATGGAAAATAGAATTCCAGACAGAATTAGTAAGAAATGTTAGAATTATTTATATGAAAGTTACATACAAGCTGGGAGACTTTTCAGTTTGTATTTTATCCAACACAAATTAAAGTGAATGAGGTATGTAGTACCTCTGCAGCATGGTTTTTTGTGAAGTAAATGCTGACAGATTCCTAACTGAAGTATCATAGCCTTAATGTGACTGCAGTGCTACTGAATATGTGCTAACATGTGGATGGGTACATCTATAAGCAAGTCAGGAGAAAGAAAGTCTCTCATTTTTCTCTGTTCTAATTACCTTGGTTCCAGTGGATTAGAAAATGGAAAATGTAGAATTCGAGCTGAAGATGGATCAGAGCTCAATCGCCTGCCAAGTTAAGCCTGACAAATGGCAACTGTGTGTAATTAATACTGTCATCCTTCTGGACCAAAGGGTGACTGCAGTAACTATAGATTGTAATTGTCATCGTTGTCACATAAAATGCGCTATTATTAAGTTCAGGCTGAATTTTATTGCTAAGAATGCTCATAAATTGAATGGTCAGTCATTTAAATTACCAAGTAGAGAGCTCTGCAGTTAGCTCTAGAACTACTATCTAAGGCAATGTATTTGACTTTAGACCTCTGGAAACTATCTACATTCCTTAAAGAGATGTTAGACAGGTTGTTACCTATAATAAGAGAGGATGCTCTGACAGATGCACAGCATGCCATTCATATTTTAATAATCTCTACACTCAAATTTGTAATTCTTTTGTTGAAAAGCAAGAACTGCATATGCTGCGATAGCAACTTAAATATCAGGAGTTATTATCTTGTTAGTGCACTAGAGAGAATGAATGAGGCTGGTTTTGAAATATGGATGAATAAAATGTAGTTGCTTAAGATGGAAAGATGAAAGGGGATGAAAAAAAGTGATGCATTCAAAAGAGAATCTTGAGATCAAGGAGTTCCCCAGCAGGATCTGAAGTCTTTCATTCTAGGGGTAAATCACAGGTCAGCAGTGATTTCAAGTCTTTTCTATCTGATAACTGGATAAATAAAAATTTCAGAAAGGCTGATACAGAGTGGTTGTGAAAATAATTGTCAACTAACATATGAAGGTTTGAGGAAGTGAACAGTATCAGAAAGGAACTGCATTGTTCATCAAGTCCTCTTTCTTCCTATTAGAGATAACAAGTTCATGTCATATCTTTCATAAACTGACTGGCTTTTTCTTAATATTAGTTTGGGTTTTTCTCCTCACCATACAGTTGCTTCTTCAGAATCTGACTTTTCTAATGGTCAGTAAATATCTCTTTATTGCTCGCTGATTCGTGTGCTAGTCTTATCCTTTAGTTTAGATTCCTTATGTCCTTCTAGTATGACCTCAACTGTGTTTATAAGATAAGATTGTATTTCTACTTAGCTTTTGTTTTCCAGGCTAAGGAAGACAAGATCTTTTTCTTTAGCGTGTATATTTGATCTTCTCAATCTCTTTGATGTTTCCTATTCTGTCAGCCAGCTGGTGTAAACCAGCTCTGAACTGGGAGCCATATAACCTCTTTCTAACAGTGCTATGTTCAAACTAATAAGTGCTACTATATATATATATGTATATATATATATTCTTTTCCCCCCTCCTTTTAATAAAAATTCTCATTAAATTGCATACTTCTAACTTACATCCTAAAATGTTGCTTTTTATATCATGGATACAATGTAGCCCAAAAAATGAACCAAGAATTGTGCTGTAGACAAAGATAATGCAAATACTGGAGTGGCAAAAGGACAAGCAGTATTTTCTTTTTGAGGAAGAAATGTTTTTTGAGTTTGTGAGATATAAAAACAGTGTTTGTAAGTGAAAGAACAATTGCATTGTAAGTTTGAACACATCCTGTTTCTGCTGAAAAAATGTTAATTCCCTCTTTTGCTTAGGTGTAAGAGTAAGTATTCACAAGCTCAAATTGTAAGTTAAAACATTACCACGGCCAGGTGTCAGATGAAGATTACAAAGATTACAAGCAAAATGCCTTGATAATAGGGAAAAATGTTTTTGTATGGCTTTGTTGATCTCATTTGTTTTAGTATGATGTAGGCTTTCAAATCAAATGCTAGTAGGACAATGATATTTTAACAGGGTTGCTGAGTGATGTATCACAGTTAAGGTATTAACTGTATCTGCAGAAACGATTGTTCCTCCTCTGCCCTGTGCGTACTCTCATGCTCTCCACATAGTCAAAGTGCACTGACAGCATAATGCCCTCCACAGCCCATGAGCATGAGAAGATAAACTGAAAGTATTAAATTGCCTCCCCAGGGCTCCTTATTCTTTCAGATAAACTCTAAAACACTTTTGTGTGTGGTTTGTTGTTTTTTCTTTTTTCTTTTTCTAGTAAGAAAATCTCCTGACTTGATTTGAGTGAAAGAAATAAAGAAAGCAGTTAAAAATCACATTGTTCGTCACATAAACCGTAGGTGTTACACAAAAAGCTGCTGAATAAGATCCATTTAAATCATGGGATTGAGCCCCCGGCTAAGAACTGTGGTGGAATTCAGTCAGAGGAACATTCCAAACTGCAGTATTTAAAGGTTTGCTTCTATGTAAACTGATATGGATTGTAAAACTTTCCATGATTTTGGCCAAATCTTGTGTTTTAAAGTTAGGAAAATAACCCCAAACTGAGAAATCTTTCTTGCTTTCACCATCCTGACAGGACAGATATTCTCAAACTTTGACAAAACGTATTATTTTTATCTGAGTAAAATGATGTTTTGTGATCAGCTCCCATAACTTCACTGAATCAAGCATAGCTGTAGGGGAAAGTGACTAAAACTTCACAGGCGCAAATTGAGTCACATCTGCTGGTAGTAGACCTTAATTTGTTACTCCTGCTTTTAATCTCAGGAATTATGCAAGAACTGAATGGCATTAATCTTTCATATAACAGGAAGAGTATAATCAGAATGTACCCAGTACCAGAACTAAGCAATTTTTTGAATAAGAGTGTGTTGTTCCATATTTTCCTATGCAGTTGTAGCCCAGAGTACTTTTTCTAGGCCAGATCTGGGCATGGCATCTACCCAGATTGTGGGAAAAACTGAAATGAGTCTCAGAAAAGGAAGAAGTTTAATTTCATTCCCTTATCTTGCTGCTTGCATTTCTTATATCAGTGCAAGGCTGATGGTAAATCAGATATGATTGTCACATCTATACTTGCTTCAATGTAAGAAGGCTGCTGTGCTGGGTCATAAGCAAATGCACAGGAGCTAGTGATGGTTTAGGATTGCCTTGTGTTGGAAGGCTGCTTGAGATACAGTGCAGACTTGCTCAGTCAAGAGACAGTTCCTCTAGAACATTGCATGATCCTGGGGAAGATATACCAGTTATGCCATCGTGTGGTCTGACAGTGGCCCTGTTGCCAGAACTTCTAGGCAAACACAACATAGTGCTATAGGGCTACCACGAGCACTGGAATGGTCTCCTCCAGACTTCTAATGAGACTGCTCACTGTCACTGAGTGTTGAATTCAATAGGCAATGAATCAGGTCTACTTAATCCTACTTAATTCTTGTTACTCTTTCCATGTTAATTTCCCAAATTGAAAAAGAAAAAAAGAAAAAGGTATATTATATATATGTAAGTCACTCTGAAAGTCATGCCTCCTATTTATTTCCATGGAAACTACAGCAGATACAAAAAACACTATTACACTATTTAATTGTGAAAATTATCACCTACAAAACACTGTTTTTCAGCATATTCACCACCATTATCTATGTATTTAGACCTGCCATGAACAAGAGCCTGCATGCCATGCTTGCCAAAATCTGCACCAGCAGAGGCGACCCACTTTTGCTGTCACCACTGCTGAAATGCACCACCCACCACCTTACTGTGCTCACATCCACTGTTTGGACTCCAGAAAAATTCAGCAAGGATCAGTGAATTTAAATTGGTGCCATTTCTTCTGTATGGAGAAATTGAGTGATACACCTTTGCTTCATACACGCTTCCATGTCAGACGCCATTTTGTCAGAGTGCTCCTCTGCTGCCATCTGTTTCATGGCAACAAAATGTTATGGAATATTGGTGGGAAGGTTCAACCTCTACTGCCATGCCACCAACATCTGCCTCTGATGATGTGACCCAACATAGTAAAATAGGAGGCAGTACTTTTGGAGCAGCCTTTGTATATTCATGTAAACACGTACATGCATACATACATAACAACTTCAGTGATTCCAGATGATTACTGCATAGTATGTACTGCTAAGCACTGTTGTCTTCCTACCCACATACTAAAAACCCTTATGCTTCTATGTCGAGAGCAATCCATTACAGATACTAGTACCAATAACGTAGTATGGGTAGCAGCACCTGTTCAGCCTTGGGCCTTACCTACTTTCTGCTTTTTCTGTTACATTCACTGATGCTTCCACCTGTTAACAGCGTTAATTAAGCTGTGATTTCATTTGCTATACTAGGAACTTAATTCTAGTTCCCTAGCTGCTGAGGCTTTCTGTTGGATTTTGGGAGAAGAAGTGAGCTATTTAGGTGTTTGGAGAGTGTTGAATGAGTGCATGTCTGAAAAACTAAAAGTAGGTGCTGATGCATTTTGAAAAGCCTGGATGTTTCTGTCATCAACTCTATATGTGGGAACAGGCACCACAGCTGTTAGTGTAAAAAGATATTCTGGATGGGTGGGAAGTTAAGATGTGGAAAAAAACACAATCACTGCATCCATCCTTTGAAGTGGAAAGGTGGGAGGGGGAAGGCTGTTAGCTGCGGATAATGAATAGGCTATATCCAGATAAATATATTCCAGTTTATTTTGCAGAAAGAGTGAAAAAGTGTTGTGTATCTATTTAAGAGTTGAATGGTACTTATTGAATACATTCACCCAAGCTGTACAAAAGTGATTTTAAAATCATAATACATTGCTCCCTGAATAAAATAAAAGGTAAATGAGTATGTGGCATGAGCCATGCTGTGCTGTGGTACTAAGATGTAGCTAAATAAGGGAGAACTGAGAAATCCTTTTAAGGTATCCTCTTGAAAGCCATTCTTTCTCCATCACTAGGTGGTTGGATGTCATGGAATAATGCTGTATTTATACTGATTGGAATGGTGTGCCTAGTAATAATTTGCTCTCAATCCTTTGAATATTATAGTATTACCTACAATATCTGTTGAGCATGCTAAGTATAACTGATCTTCTTGTTCCTGGATAAGTAGACTAACAGCAAGGACTCTGCCTGTTGCTGATAGAGAGCATGGTAATTATTCTGTTTAAGATGAAGCACCATCCATGGAAAGGAACTGAGAACCTCACTACACTTATGAGAGTGATAAGAGATTTTTTCCTTCATTAAGGGAGAGATTAGAATGCAAATTACCCCAAAATGGAGAAATAACCAGTAATGGAAGGTGTCGGTCAGGTATGGCACGTTCAAACTGGTCTTTGATAAAAATTAAAATTTCTGCCTCATGCTCTCTGTTTTTGTTTTGTTTTGTTTTGTTTTCCAAATGCAAGGGAAGACTAAAAAAAATATGAAGCAGCAGAGTCAGCTGTTCTTTTTGTTTAGACACTGCTCCCACTTTATTTTTACATGCCTTTGGTTACATAGCCTTCCAACTCTAATCTGCCCTTCCCAAAACATCTTCTATATAAATGGAAAGCATTTCAGTCTTCTGGAAAGTCCTTGCAACAGCTTCTCATGAAGAGACTGCTGTGCCCCAGGGGGGACCAAGAGGATGGGAAGGCTTTCTGGAAGCGTGTAGAAAAGGGAAATGGGGGGCAATGGGCTGGAGGGGCCAAAAGCTTGCAGCCGAGCTGACAACAGGATTGCAGCTATTCCTCAGTGAGAGATCCCAACCACAGACCTTAACTGTTTTGTTAGCTAGGCTTGTCGTGCTGGTTGTCAGAACAATTCCTTTGTGTATGAATGCATTGGACATGCATACGCAGTGCCAGCTGAGCCTTCTGATATCCTGAGGGGGCCTTTCCTACTGCAAATAATTTTCCACTGAACAGAGGGTAACTTGAAGATTGGTCCTTATTTGTCCATATGGTAGCTGTTGTTTTCTTCCACTGTGGAAGTCTGATGAGGAGATTAGACACATTTGCTCAATACATGCTTAAAAGTATTTCATTCCCTGTGGTTTTCCTATCACTGGCTGTTGGAGACGTATATTCATTGAGAATAATGAACTCTGGTAGAAGAAAATGCTTTCAATACATAAGGCAGACTGTACACCGCTAAAACGTATCAAGGTCTGGGTGACATTTCAGACTACTGAGTATCTTGTTCCTTTATTTCAGTGAGGCAGGAATATAGGGGTCCTGAACCATCCATCTGTCACAGGGTGCAACCAAGTCTTTGTATCTGCTCCAGAAAAGATGGGCCTCAGGACAAAAATCTTTTTTTCTTTTTGTCTTTTTTTTTCTTTCCTTTTTTTTTTTTTTTTTTTTCCTTCATCCTCCAGGGCCTTTCTGAAATGAGCTTAAATGGCAAGAGGAGATCTACATTTCCCGGTGTGACTGTAGGGTACTGAATTTTAAATGATGAAAAAGTGTCACAGATTTAAGTAGTTGCTGCCTTTGTATACACAGTCAGCAAATTTTAAGGGGGGAAGATAGGGATCTGCATGATTGCTAGGTTGTTTGTCTAAACCAGAGGACTGAAGCGTGAGAGAAATGCCTTAGTTTTGATGCTGAGTAGCCCACCGATGCTGCTTTGCTAAATCAAGAGTAAGTGAAAATTGCAGATGTAAAAGCACAAGTTTTTTGAGAAACGCTGTTTCTTCTTTTTGCCAATTCTGGGATTGTCTTCAGTCATTAAGCAGTTGACTGCAGCTTTACAGCTGTGTGAATCCCACTCAATTCCCACAAACGAGCAAGCGATTCTCTCTGTAACACACCCTACCACAGACTTTGTTTCCTCCCCTTTCTGCCATTTTTCTCTGTTCTTTCTTCGCTTCTTTCCTTCATTCTCAATTATGATTGTTCTTTTTGTCTCCCCTTATGAATTTTGCATTTTATATCTGTCTGTTTGACTCCCACAGTGGGCCTGATACCGCCTCAGAGCAATTCCTCTTCTGTGATATTTTAGCCAGATGCTAAAGCTATCCATTGGTGGAAAACATTTCATTCACTGTATGAGGCAAAGAAATTGTAGGGTTGAGGGTATGTGTGAGTATGCAATTAAAAGTAATTTCCTACGCTTTATTTGGAGCATTTCAATTAAATACAGCAACAAGAATTTCAGCATCTCGTAATTTTGAATTCCTTGATTTTACAGTCTTTGTAACCCTAATGTTTCTTTAAACTGAAGCCTCCTTTTTTATTTTTTTATTTGTTGTGGTGATGTTATCTTACTCAAAATACATACAGGCAGAAATGCAAAAGCATGCAGTGTATAATTACTATCAAAGAAACTCAGTGTAGAATCTTCAGCTTCTTTCAGGAGAAAAGATGCTTTGCAAAGAAAAACAAGATCATGTAAAGATTTAATACATCTCAAAGCCAACACAATTTGGTTTGATACATGACCCTTTTATTTTGCTGCCTTAAAATGTCTCCCTCCTGCCAAAACCATTTGTTACCTCCTTCCTTGGGGAAATATGCAAAGACATGCAGTTATGCTCAGGCCTCCCCGCTGGAAGGTTTTTATTTCTATCCTATCAGCCTCTATTCTCACCAATCATTTTTCTTTTGTTCTCAATATCCATTCTTTCCAGTAATTCACTTGAGCTACAATATCTGAGAAAGACTGAGTGCCACTGTAATTTAAAGGAAAAGATCTTTTCAGGCTGATTTGGTTTCAAGCAGTTTTTTTGTGTATGCGTATGAGAGAGAATGGTTTGCAGGCTCCAGACAATTAAATACACTAACCGAAGATCATTTATCACTAACTAATCCATACAGAAAACACTTTTATTTTTGGCACCAAAAAGCACCAGCTAACATTGGATATAGTTTCTTGTTGAGTGACAGTATAAAGCTCAGCTATGCAAGTACATAGCTGTTGTTTGCTGCAGCTGTGACAAGAAGGTGTCAGGCTGCAATAGAAGTGATAGAAACCTGGAGTGAAGCACTGATGACACCAAAATCCTCAGTCAGTGCCACTCGCTTCAGCAGGGCCAAGGTTTCTGCCCAACAAGGACTCAGATGACTTTGTAGAACTACAGGCACACTGTTGTGGCCATAGAGGAAATGAAGCACCTTCTCTACGATAGACTAGACAAAGCTTGACAAGTAGGACAGGCAAAGGATTTTTTTCTAGATAAGCAGCCTGGACTGCAGCAGGTCCAAACATCTCCAACTGCAGTTTGTCGACAAACTTTGTCATTTTGGAAAATGACATGAATGTGACAATAGAAGAGCAGTAGAAAAGACAGAAGTGATGGATTCTGTTTTCTGGATTAAGTTTGGATTAGTTACAATAAAGCTTTCTAGCAGCAGGAGCAATCTCCATTTTTTCTAAATCTGCCTCCATCTGCTGAAGAAGGGAATACTCATTTCCAATGGTGGAATTCTCTTCTTTACCTCCCTAATATCACCTTTATTGAGCATTGATCAAATATTTGCCTACTATAAAATCATAGGTAGACTGCTTTGTTGTCAGTTATGAAGAAAAATGGATTAAGTCTGATGGTCTCATAAGGAGATACCCTTCAAAATCTTATGCTACAGATCTCCGAAGGCAAAGGCAAGGATATTTTTTTGCTGACCTAAGGAAAAGTACTATGGGCAGAGTTAGTACATGTTTACTGGGACAGATACTGAACCATAATTAACATTTTTTAAGGACTATATGATAGAGAGGAATGACTTCACTTGTCACCATGGGGCTCTAAGTTCCAGACAGGAGCAAGAAAGAGCAATGATCCTGAGTGCTATTTTAATGTCAAAAGTTTATTCAAAAATTATTGTGTGAGGGAAAAAAAAATACATAGGACAGTCAAGGCAGGACTTTGGAGCTTATTTGGGGGGATGGAGGAAATATTTCTTCAGAAATATGTTAATGTCATGCTGATCTCTGGACAGGCAGACATGAAAAATCTCCAAGTGGATCTTTTGAGTTCTTTTCTACCCATCGCACAATATTTCTGAAACATGATGTCTCCTCTCCACTTTTTTTTCCTTCTGTTATCATTCAAATTAGGATAAGGGTTCTTTAAACCTGTAGCTCTAGCACCATCTCGTGTAAATAATAGGGTCTGCTCTGAAAGTAATGCCTCCTGTTTTATTATATTGGCCAATGTCATCAGAGGTGGATGTTGGTGGTATGGCAGTAGAGCCTGAAACTTTCCCTGCTACTGTTCTGTTACCATGTGACAGATGGCAGAAGAGTGGCAGTCTGACAAAATGGCATCTAACAAGGAAGTGTGTGTGAAGCAAAAGTGTGGAACCGAATTCCTCCCTGTGGAAAAAATTGCACACATTGATGTTCATTGTTGTCTACTGGATGTTTATGGAGACCAAACAGTGATGTGAGCACAGTGACAGCAACAGTGGACCACCTCCATTGGTGCAGATTTTTATGAGTAGAGCATGCAGGCTCTTGTTCATCACTGGTAAAAATGCATAGCGAGTGGTAATGACTATGTTGAAAGATTGTGTTTTGTAGCTGAGATTTTGCTCTATTGAACAGCGTTATTGTGCTCATTTTATCCGTTGTAATTGGCATGGAAATAAATAGGAGCTTTAGCCCCAGAAAATAGTTTTGGAGCGACCTATATAGACAGTATACAAGTAAACAGGGAAGTGAACTGGAAGCAAATTATCCAGTTTTACTATCCAAGCAACTCTGTTCAGACCTATCTCAGTTTAAATTGCAGTCAAGATAACAAAGATTAGAGTTATCCATCTACATATGCACAGGGTCCACCCTATACACATGGCTAGAATCACAGCATTGGCGATGCTGGATTTCCTGACAAGGGACCCATTCAGCTCACATTCAAAGCCTGGAAAGGAACCATCATGTATACCATGCAACTCATTGTGGGTTGAGACTCCTGCTGTGAAACAGGGTGCTCTTTTTCATGTCAGTGCAGATGCGACATACTCCCATCTGTCATCTGTGCAAAATGTTTCAGAATCCCCAGGTAAGAAGGGCTATATGCACAGAATATATTACAAAACCAAGATTGCCCAGAGAATGACAATTCAGCTCTGTCTAATTGTAGATATGGAAATAAGATCTCCCTTGCTGACTTGTAGGTAGAACTAGATAAGTTTTTTTTTCAGTGGAAAAAGTTTGCATCCAAATGAGCAGTTCCTTTGAAATACAAAGTTTTTTTTTTATTATTTTAACAATTTTCAGTGAAAAGCCTTCAAGTATTTTGTTTTGATAATGTTTAAATCTCTTTTATATTTCTCTTTTATATCATACATTCTAAGTGTGTGTATATATATATCACTTCAGAATGTTCTGACAGTTTTGAAAGAAAATATTCTGATTCATTTTGGAAATGGCTCTTTGAGGGGACATAAAGAATTTGCTTCTCCCACAAATCTCTAAATTTAAACTTTTGCATTCAGATCTGGGACAAAAACAAACACTGAAATGTCAGAATATCAAATATGATAGAAATTCTTTTTTTTTTTTTTTGCCTTGTAACATTCTGTTTAGATTACCCTGCACAGCATGTGCCTTACTTTACTTCTTTATTTAGCATTTTGAGTTCAGAAATAATCAGTTTGAAAAGTCTGAACAGAGATTTGCTTCTGGCCCTGGTCTGATGGGCTTCAGAGCACCCATCACTCAGCTCACAGGTCTTGAGATACAAACTTGAGTTCAGCAATGGGAAAAAACTGGAAAAGCACAGTGGAAAAAAAGTGATGTTTCCCATTTAAAAGTTTTTGTAATTTCATAGCTGACTTCTTATTCATCTCTTCATTTTCTTTTGTGCCTGTAAAACAAGACAGATGAGATTCTACCCTGTCCCAACAACTGCTGTTTGGCACTGTTCGCAACTGAGTTTTTCCTACATGTTGCAAAACCCCACGACTGAATTGACCAAGAAACTGAAGCCTTGTGTTTGATCTAAACAAGGACTTAATGGCCGGTTCAAACTAACAGAACTTCAGCCAGCTCAAAATCAAGGTGATTTTAGGTATTGCTGCCTTAATGAACACTAATCTCCTACCCTTTGGAAATAAAAAATCCCCACTTTGAGCTCCAGTGTTCTCTAAGCCACTAACCAACAGCTACTGTGCATTTGGAAACATCCTTTCCTGCAGATACTTGTGGAGTTTTCAGGCTTTTGCAGTTCTGTTAAGCATTCTTAGTTACCAAGTCTTTCAACCATCTTTTATATTTTATTTTTATTTTTACTTTTTGCTGTCTCATTTCCTGTAAGGAAAGAAGAACACGATGCCAAGGAGATCATAACATTTTTAGCATTTGTCCCCCCATTAAGATAGAAACATCTCTATTTCTCGCTATATTTCTGTCCCTCCTTATTCTTTATGGGCAAATTACTCACTGTAAACAACTTAGGATTTGCACTAAACTCTACTAGTGTTTCAGCTCTGAACTTCAGAAGTTTCCTTGAAGAGGAACAATTATCTGAAGTTGGTCTGAAATCTGTCTGTTCACATTTGAGTGGAACTAGAGAAAAATAGCCACAAGAAAAATTCTATACTGACGTCTCCTACCTCAGCTTGGTGCTCTTTTAAACTTACCTTTAAAATATAGCTTCTTGGATCCAATTTTCTTCAGTCACCAAAAGAGAAATCAAGTCTCATTACGCTTGCAGGCTAATTACTGCTAATTTGTGTGAACATGGCTAATTTGCTATCAGAAAAGAGATAGGGTAGTTTCAGTGGATGAAATAGGTTGACTTCAGGAGAAAAGACCTGGAAATAGTTATGTAAAGTAAGGGTTAGTTTGAACACTAACTATTCTGGTAGTAACGTAAGTACCAAGATCAGTGAAGAGAAAGCTTTCAAGTATTCACAGAGAGGTTTTGCCTTTGTGGACAACCAAACCTGCTTTCAGTCTCCCGGACTTGCCTTAATGTACCTTGAGCCCTGAAGCCAGCAGGATCCTGTGCTGCTGTAAGCCTCAGCGTGGAGCTCTGGGTCCCTGGGAAGAGTGGGATTGCTTCCCGAGTCTGAGTCTTTGTAGTGCTGCACTGGGGCCTGTGCTTTTGAGAGGTGGGAGCACTTGAGCCCTCAAAAGTAAAGCCCCCTCTGATGCACTGACATACAGGTCAGTCCCAAATTCAGATTTATCTAAAAAAAAAAAAAAGAAAAACAAAAACAAACAAACAAACACACACAAAGGTAAGAAACATAAACAAACAAAAAAATCCCAGTCTCTTCCCTCCAACCTATCCTTGTAAATTAGCCAGATTATGAACTTTGCTTTTTGCAGTTTAGCTGATTCTTTCTGTCTCTGCACAGCCATTGCCAGCCTGTAGCAAACAGAACCAGAAAGTGCAGAAGTTATCTGCTTTTAGACACTGCTCATAAGGATGGATATTTGAGGTCTCCTGCTGCTAAGCAGTAGATTGTTGTTCGTGCTTGGTATATCGGACTATAAATTCACTGAAGGCAACTTGGAAAACAAGAAGTATGTTCTCAAACACGCACAAGCAGTGTCTGTGTGAAGTCTTGAGTGTTCTCCACTGTCAACATGTTGTCAATAAGTTTTGGGAAAGCAGTATAAAAATAATCAAACATAAATAGTGAGAAAGAAAAGGGAACGGTACTGCACCTGTGACTCAAAAATGTGCAAAAGTAATTGCTTGAATTGATTAGGAAATACAGAGAATATTGCATTTATGGAGATTTATTATTATTATTATTATTATTATTATTTTGTATCCCAGGGATGACAGCTTTGGTTAATAAGCATTGTGTATATCATCAATAGAAAACTGTTGTTATCCCTAAAACATTGCCTGCTGCATAGATGAGCTTAATGTGCTATAAGCACAGTGATGCTGATGCAAATTTAGGATGCTCAAAAACCAAAATTTAACTGGAGAGTTGTTTGTTGGGAGTATCTTTATAGACACAATCAGAGCATCTGTCTATACCTTACCTCTCTGTAAAGATGACCCACCATGGAGTACATGTAGCTCCCACTTAGAGGTAGATGGAGCTCTGGCTGCTCGCAGTGGGCTTTTGCATCTCAGAACAGAGGAAGTGAGAGAAGCAAACTCTCCCTAGGAAATGGCTTTATTCACAGCGTTTTTGATGGAATAGTAATAATATACTTAGCTGATGAGATTACTGTTTTCTCTTTATTCCTGTTATTCAGATAAATAACTGACTCTTTGTGTGACTCATTGTGTTACAAAGCAGAAAAAGCTCACTAGGTTTTTCTCCATCATTATGCAACAGAAAAATGCAATAACTCAGGCTGATAGGGAGAAGGGTCACACCTGCACACTCAAGAAGCCCCACTGAAAACCCAGCTCTTCCATGGAAACTACAACAGATACAAAGAGCACAACAACACTATTTGATAGAGCAAATTCTCAGCTACAAAAAAAACCCTGTTTTTCAACAATAATCACCACCTTTAGCTATGCATTGTCACCAATGAACAAGAACCTGCATGCTGTGCTCGTAAAAATCTGCACCAGCAGAGTTGACCCTCTGTATCACAGTTGCTATGATGGTGCTGTTGCTTGGAAAATGTTGCCCACATAGTCCATCTTTCATCAGCCCAAACAGATGGAAGTCAGAAGGCGTCAAATCTGGACTATCTGCTGGGTGTGGTAGCAGAGTCCAGCCAAGATTCGCAATGTGCTCCACAGTCTTCAAACTGGTAAAGGGACTTGATGTTATTGTGTTACAAGAGAAATGTCGTCATCTTCTCTGGCCTGACCCTGGGAGTTTGAGCCTTCAGCTTAGTCAGTGTTGTGATGTGGCGGCCAGAGTTGATGGATTGTCTGTGTTCCAGGAAATCCAGAAGGATTGCTCCTTTCCTAACTGTATGGGAACTGTTGAGTCACAGCCTGAACCACTGATTAATCACCTGAGGCAAGGACTGGGTCAGCTGTGGGAGCACAAGTGAAGGCTCCACCCCTCCTAGACCCCATTTAAGGGCTGAATACCACTGGGGAAGGATCTATTTCTGGAGATTCCTCCTTTTTGGAGTTTTCCACTGTGAGCATGTATCCTCGGATATGGGTGAGCATTTCTTCCTTGTTTCTTTTTCACCATGATAATCTTTCCAACTATAACACCTGTAAAGTATTGTCTTAACCACACTCCTCTTCCAGCTGTACACTAACCCAAAAGACAGTGAACATCATTTTACCTGCTGAGGGCTATGCTATTTATTCGATGGAGAATTCACACATTGCCACTCCATGGACTGCAGTTTTGACTCTGGCTCATAGTGGTGACAACATGTCTTGTCACTGGTAATGGTGCAATCCTGGAAACTGTCACCTTCAGCCTCGTATTGTCTTAATAGATCCTGACAAACTTTCAGACAGTATTCTTTCTGTTCCTGTGTGAACATTTATGGGACTCACCTGGCACAGACTTGTGATATTCTAAGATTGTCACCATGGTTTCCAATGCACTGAAGCCAGTATTCAGCTTTGAACATAATTCCTTGGTCATCATCCGCTGATTTGCCTGGGTGAGCCAATCGAGATGCTCTTCATTTTGTGGTGTTACAACTGTGCCATGGCTGCCAGGAGCATGGCTTGTCTTTCATGTTGCTGTCACCACTGCTGATATGCACCAACCACCTCCTCAACATGCTCACATCCACTGTTTGGTCTCCAGAAATCATCTGCAAGCATCAGTGATTGACAGTGGGTGCCATTTTTTCCATGTGGAGGAATTCAATTCCACACCTTCGCTTTATAGGTACTTCCATGCCAGGTGCCATTCTGTCAAACTGACCCTCTGCTGCCATCTGTCACATAGCAACAAAACTTAACAGAGTATTGGTGGGAAGGTTCAGCCTCTACTGCCATACCAACAACGTCCACCTCTGACATAATGGGCCAACATAATAAAATAGGAGGCATTACTTTCAGAGCTGCCCTCATTTATGTTGCGCTACAATGTACAGATATCCAACCACTGTACTAAAACTGTATGAATGAAACAGTATGGCCTATATGTTCTTGTGAGTGGTAACAGATTTTTTTTCTTTTCATTTTGGTAGAACTATCAAGGAGGTAATCCTTACTCTGATAAAACTACCAAGTAACAAAATTAAATTTTACGGTCTCTAAAACATAATTACAAACTCCTATCCAACTTAGGGGGGGGGGGGGAGGTAAATCAATGAAGGTGTCCAACAGTAAAAAGTGACAGTATTCCTACAGGGCTTGAAAGCTGATATCTGAAAGTGTGTAGATGAGGCACTCAGGAGTTGGATCTCTTGAATAACACCACAAAAAAATAAAAAACAAACCAAAATCTGTTTTTACTTGTAGGAACATCATTGAAATGTTGTGAAAAATGATAGATAATAATTTAAAGCCAATAGGACAGAATTTGCTTGATATTTACTTGATGTTCTCTTACAACATTCGTCACAACTGACCATATCTGTAATGCTTTTCTTTCCACCATATTGGTAGAGTTTCTATCTGCCACATTCTGTCTAGGTTACACCAAAACTAGTGTTGCATATGGGAGTAGTAAAAGTTACCACAGACATGATTAAATAGGTTCAAACTTGAAAGAAAAATTGTAGACTTCATTTTAAGGAGAATGAATATCTTTTGGCTTATGAGAGATAGGTCAACTAGAATGTTCATGTTCTGAACATTTTGGTAGCCTTTGGACTCATACTTTCCCCAGGAACAGATCTAGAGTGGGGATGGCTAAGAAGATTGTACACTTCCTTTGTTTGCCTGATTTTGAGATCCCACCACCAAACTGTGCTTAGCATTTGCTAGCATTTTAAATGCTGGCACAGACCAGCTGTCCTCTGATGAGCTGGTTCTCAAAGGTTCCATCTCCACTGATGCATACAGCTATCCAAACTGGCTGGAACACAAAAGCAGTGTTTATCCAAATGATATGCCAACAGAAGAACGCCCAGCACTGTCAGGCTATCTCAGTTTTTATGCACTGAGGCTAGGGTGTCTACCAGAATTCATGTTATGTATTAGGCCCGATTTCTCTGCACCTTCAAGAAATCTCAGCTACTCTTTCGAACAGGCAGAGGAAATTATGCCGATAATTTCTTTCTTTGCACAAGACCTTAAAACCTATCTAAAGTGTGCTAAAGTTGCCAGCCACAAGAGCAGCTGGAAAACATGATTGCTTTAGCAGCAGGTGTGTGGAATGGGCTTTTGGGAACAGCCTGCCATTCCCTACACTTGGGAAATGCTCTCTTGGATGCTTTGTAAGAGAACAGTTACCAGGAACCCAACAGCCCTCTTTTCCTCAGCCAGACCCCTCTGCTGATCACTGTTCCCCAGGAAATTTCCCTATTTTTTTTTTTACTGATGCAGTTTGGTTTGGTGTCAGTCTACTTTGTTGTGTCAGAATGATGCAAAGAAGACTTGGCAAGGCAAAGAGTCTGTCTCCCATTCTGTGTGCACGGGTGTGTGTGCATGTGTGTACGCATGTGCTTGTATTACTACAAGAAATGGCCACTGGCATAGGGGCAATATAGCCACAGATATTGTATTTCCAAAGCTTTATAAATAGGACAAACATTTAGAACTGATAACATGATCGAGAATCAACGTAATTTTCCAATTTGAGCAAAAATCTTTTATTACTTATATGCCATGTGTGCCCAAAATTAAAATAATTCTGTTACCAGGATTTACCTTTCAGCTAGGAACCGAGGAGACAGCTGAAGAAAGTTTTGATTAAAAGACATCTTAAATATTTTCAGGCTGGCAGTCAGTGCGCGATATCCATGGCCACCTGCGTAGTATTTGCAGAAATTAGAAATCTTACTGTAATTAGGACTCATTATTACTTGGGACTGAATCGTCAGGCAAAGTCACCTCTAATTCTGCTAATATTTATTGCTTCCATAAGTAAGAATTTTATGAAGGATTCTATATGTTACAGGAGCACAAACTTATGTATTTGTGGGAGTCTCTGTGGCGCAATTGGTTAGCGCGTTCGGCTGTTAACCGAAAGGTTGGTGGTTCAAGCCCACCCAGGGACGAGCCACTCTTTCTGGGCTGTATCAAAAGAGAAGTGGCCAGCAGCATGAGGGAGGTGGCTGTCATTATCCCTCTCTACTGTGCTATAGTGAAGCTCCACCTGGAGTTCTGCATCCAGGCCTGGGGTCCCCAGCACAAGAAAGATGTGGAGCTTTTGTTTTGGAGAGGGCACAGAGGAGGGCCAAGATGATGATCCCTCTGCTGGAGCACACCTCTTCTATAATGACAGGTTGAGAGAGCTGGGCTTGCTGAATCTGGAGAAGAGAAGGCTCCAGGGGGACCACATTATGGCCTTCTAGTACTTAAAGGGAGCTTGTAAGCAGGAGGGAAATTAACTTTTTACACAGGTAAATAGTGGTAGGGCAAGGGGCAATAGTTTTAAAGAAGGAAGATTTGGATTAGATGTTAGGGGGACATTTTCACTGAGAAAAAGATGAGACACTGGCATTAGTTCCCCAGAGAGGTTGTAGACACCCCACCCCCCACAGAGATGTTCAAGGGCAGATTTATGGCCCCCACACCTTTATGGCTTTCTGCGTCACATCAGGTGGTATGAAATAACCCTGGGCCTAACTCAGGCCACCGGTCTTGGCTCTGCCTCGCCCCCCACTGTCGTGTTATAAAGCCAGTGGTGCTTCAATTGCTCAGCATCAACCAATATATCATTGTGATATTAACAGTGTACCAGCTGAAACCTGGATAATGCTTCTTTTGCAATGTTTATACAGCTTTGAAAGTCTGTATTACAGAATTTTAAAAATGTATGTACATCATTAAATCTTGGTGAAATCCAGGTAATGTTATTTTGGTAATGTTTTGCTTTTCTTTAAGGAAGCCTTGTATGAAAGATTCAATGTGTTAAGTGAATGCTTTTTCTATTCTTGTTTCTTTTTCCTGATTGAATACTTTGAAAGGCAGTAGGGTCATCTGTGTGCCAACTTCAGCTGGTCTGCTATACTGAGTAGAATTCAGAAAGTGATTCTCAGGGTGGATTTGAAACCATTACTCACTTATGGAACAAACTGGGGCATTGTATCCTTTTGTTTTCTGTAGATGCTAATGTAAAATTTAGTGAGAAGTCTATTAACCTGTAATCTGATTTCTTTATTGATTTCTCTGATACACTTAATAAAACCTTATGTAAGAACACAACAAGTGAGGAAAGAATTGCACAAAGTTCAGATTATTATTTTTTTTTTTAAAGCCATGGTACCAGGGAATGATTCTTGTTTACAGAAACACTGAAAATGATTGTTTAAATTGCCTTACTTTGTCCCACCCCTGACACTCCTGAGAGAAAAGACTATGGGATTAGGACCATTTTGAGTCCTGCAATGAGACTATCTATCAAATTGCCTGTGAATAGAAAGTAGTGGTTTGGTTTCTTTTTGTAATGGGTACCCGTAAAAGCATTATAGCCTTTAAATACTTCCAACTGGAGTTTTGCTTTCCACTTTGTGTAAAGGAGCTTGTCATGGCACACAACCACACTGCCACAACTATGATAACCCCCTGACCATTGGTGGCAGTTCTAATTCAAGGAAAGAATTTCTTAGAGGAAAGAGTGGACAGATTTTTTTGCTGAGTTCCTCTAGCTGCTCTGTGTGGCAGCTTTGTTCTTGGAAATGCACGTGACTAAGGACCCAGCCTGCTCTGCAGCTTTTATAAGATTTCAGTAGGCATAATCACACTGATAAGCTATGCCTTATCTGTCCCTAGAACTGTAGCTATTCCTGATATTCTGACTAAATTTGTTTGCTCAGGACAGTACTGAATGGTGGCTACTGTAAATAGTGTTATGATTGAGGAAACATGGCACTCTACCATGCTTCAGTTGTGGCAGTAATAATACCTTTTCTGAAATAAATCTTTTTAAATATTTTCTAGGAATTTGATGACTTCAGAGATGGACATAACAAAGTTACAGAGTGTCTCATGGAGAGGAGCAAATGGGAAATCTGCTCAGAAAACTTAGTTAGGAATTGCAGCAGAAATGCTAAGTCATGGCTTGAACCAGTGATTGAGCACCTGGGTGTAGGGCAGGGCCAACCCAGGGGAGTTCAGGTGTAAGCAATGCATCTGAGTGACAGGAAGGGGTGCAGCCAGGATCCACCCCTTCCCAGATCTCATTTAAGCGTTGGCAGTGGAGGCATGGTTATCTTGCTGGAGATCTGTGTGTACTTGAGGCCTTCTGAAGGTAAGCAGTAGCTTTCTTTTATTTCTGTGCCCATAGCTGTTACATTTGAGCAAATCCTCTCTTGCTGTAGCCTAGGACCTTGCTGCTCTGCTGTTATTGCTGCACTTTCCATCATGTTACTGGAATCTATTTAGAATAGGGTCAGATTTTTTTTTCCAGAATTTGTTTTTTTTCCTATTGCATGTGCCTCCATGTCATTCTGTAGTAATGCTATATGTAAGGTATTTTGCTGTAAAGTTTTTTTTTTTTTAATCAACTAGCTATAATTCTAGGTATACCACACATGTGATGGATGTATCTGACAGCATAACAATTTGTTTTGTTGTCAGCCTGAAGTTAATAATAAATCCACTTGTTTAAGATATGCAGTAGTTGAAAACCTTGGTGCCAGTCACAGTACCACAGAATGCTTCTCATTGGAGAGAGGTAAAAGATGCATATGAGCTGCAAACCATAGGGGCAGCTAGCATCCACAATTTTCTCTGGAGAGAAACAAGCAGGCAGGAAGTGGTAATGCTCATTATTTATTGTATTGAGGAATTCTTAACTTATAGTCACTTTCTCTTTCACATTAATATTTCTCATTTGATAGCATGGCGAATTTGTATTGTCAGTTCTGTACATGTATATTGCAGATCTTATGATATCCGTTATCACTAGATTGTTCCACACTAATGTATCATTAGGATTTGTTGTCTTATGCTTTCAGTATTACATCTGATAATGTGTTGGCATTTTAATCTAGTAATTTTTATGCCTTTAATCCATCACACGTCTTAATATCCTTGGAGTTTACTAAACATTGTCCAAGCAAGTGCATTCAAAGGTTAACATCTCATTTTAAGTTGGATAATAATAGATAAGAATAGGACCATATGAATTCTGTAATTCATATATCCTCTCTTTTACTTTCTCTCTCTGTAAACTTGTGATTTGTTAGTCATTTTGTATCATTGGTTTTCTGTTAAGTGACTTGTATTTAAAGTATTTTAAGCCATTTTCTATCTTATTAAGCATTGCTTCTTAATACTGGTATGGTCTAGATATTATATAACTACTTCATATGTTCAATTTTGAAAAAAATAGTTTGCATTTCTGTAACTCCTCCTTAGAAAGGGAAGAAAAGGGGGATAAATAACTTAGCTTTAGCTATTCATATCTTTAAAGAGTACATTCTCCCCTCTGCTTTTCCACAAATATTCCTTCAGCCTTTTCTTGGAAAGGAGAGATGGAAATAAAAATATTTGGAACTATTTCTTGATTGATTCCATGCTATGGAACTTCAGAAGGCTACTCTGCAGCCTATTTCTTGAAGTTTTTGGGACACAAACAAAAAAGTATCCCAAAACTACTGCTGTCTTCAGGGAAATGAACTATCTTCTCTACCTATAACTGATGATTTGTGGAGGAAAGGAATTAAAATTTTGTCCTGTAGTTTAGCATTTTATCTTCTGGCTTTTTTTCATTTATTTCCTTTGCTCACAGTGCTGCTTTTTCCCTGGTGTGNAAAAGATTAAGGAGCAGAGGGCAAATTCTGTACAGTTACACTCTGAGTTCACATCTATTTCCACCTACTGTCAGAATATTTAGTTGTCATAACAAAAGTTAAGCACAGGGACTTTATCTTCTCTTTGGTTTCTGGACATGCATGATATTCTAATGAGTATATCTAAGGCAAGTTTTTCTTACCTCTAAATTGCAAGCAAAAAAGTAAGCGATATTGTTTTAATGAGTGTAGTTGCAGAACACATATGCAGTTGTTCCTGGGAGTTGCAATGTAACACGGGAATTACGTGAAGGAAAGTTTAACTCAAGATGTTTTATTCATAAAAAGTAGCACTTCTTGCACAAAAGTCACATGCATAATGGCATGAGGAATGATGTGTTCAGGGTTGGCCCCAGCTGGCTGCCAACCGCACACCAAGTTGTTTACCTCCCTGCCTTGCATCAGCAGGCTTGGGGGGGGCGGGGGGGGAATATGAAAAAATAGGGAGATCAATTACACCACAGTTATACTCCATCTCTTCAGTGATACAACAAGCAGAGCAGGGTGGCTGCAGTCAGGACATAGCAGTTTATTTCTGCTGCTCCTTTTCATCTGCTCCATCACAAGTTGGTGGTACAAAGGAACATGGGTTAGTGGGCAATATTAGTGGTAGGTGGACAGTGGGACTAGACAATCTTAGAGGTCTTCCTCCAACCTTATTCTATGATTCTAAGACTTCTATGGGCTGCAGACCCTCCAGGAACCACTGCTTCATCATTGAGCACCTCCTCTTCCTGTTTCTTTTCTTCCTCTTTCAGTGTTTTCTGCCCTTTCTTAAATATGCTTTCAGAATTGTGCCCCAGCTTGGCTGACGTACCAGCTGTGTCCTGCAGAGGGGTTTGTGGAGCTGTATGAGATGGAGTGTCTGCAGCCCCAGCCTATCCTCGTGGAGGCTGCACCTGTAGCCTCTCTGTTACCAGCAGACTGCCACCTACACCCAGTGCGGGTACACAGCGTGAATGTCTTCATTAAAACTGGTAGCACTGGTGATGGTGTCCCCTTTGGGAGGTATTACTGGGGACTTTCTGGGAGCAGTGGATGCTGATAAGTAAAGACAAAGGCTACAGATAGATTTCCTAATTTTCCCAGCGCTGGCGGCACAGAAAATGAAATGCTTGCTTTCCTCACGCTTTATATTTATGAGCCAAACACAGCTGAAACAGTCCAGAACTGGACACGTAAGATTTAGTATGGGCTATTAGATGGAGGCTGCCATTCCTCCGTAATTATTGTATTTTCTATTTCATGCCTTTGTAGTTATGCTTGGAATCATTAAACATGAAGCCTGCACAGCTTATCCTGAAATGATTGTGTGCTGGAAGTAGTGTTGCTAATTGCTATTACTGTTGCTAATGGCTAAAGAAAGACTAGTAGGATCGCAGGAGGAAAAAAAGGAAATTGGGTATTTTAACCAGACTAGTGCAGATTAAAACGTAGCTAATAAGCCTCATGTGAAAAAGCTTAGATTTGAATTACAAGAAAATGACATTTGTGGAAACTAGTATTTCATTTACAGTCTTGTTTGTTCATCACTTTATACACTGGGACTGTGTTTTAGGGTATTCATGATAATAGTAGAAAAAATACAATAAAAGGTTTTTCATTTTTAAATAAGATTCTAAATGTTAAATTAATACAGGTTGCATCATAAAAAATTGAAAAGCTTCAATTTTTTTTTTTTGCATAACCTAATATGCGATGGCTGAATTTGAAGATTTTTCTCCTTTTGTTATGGAAGTAGAAGAATAAATTTGAGTTCTGATCTAACACACTTTTCTGTTTTTCTAATTTTATTAGCTTACCACAGAGTTCTGCTTTGTGGTATGTAGCAAGATCTTCATTATTTTACATCTATGGTTTGTTGCTTATGAAGGAACATAGTGATAATTGGAAAACCCAATATTATTTACAGGATTTCTGGAGTGAATTCACAGGGAAGCAAACCACATGACATCTGGATGGTGGGAGGGATACTATAGAGCAGTAGAAGTAGCTGTTTATGAAATGTGCTTTCAGAAGTATTTTCTATTGTCAAAAAGATCATTTTGTACGTTACCAAACATCTGTTTAGAACAGCTGGATAGATAATTTTCCTGTGAAGAAATATAGAAGAGTCAACCCTCGAAATCCCTGAGGATTGACTCCCTGGAAACTTGAGACATGAACAGAACAAGGCCTCGTGGAAATTAATGTTCCCAATAGCTTTCTGTTTAAAACCTCAAAATGCATTTCTCAGATCTTTCACAATAATGTAATAAGAATCATTTTGAAAAGGATTTGAACTGCTAATTAGTGCTTTGTCCCAACTGGGTCTTCTGTCTCTGCTAGGCTTTCAGAGCACATGCAGATATTCCACATACTTTTATTTTCTGGCATGAATGCATCTGAGAAATAAATGCATATCTTCATGTAATTATATGAGGGTTGCTTCAAAAACAATGTCTGCTATTTTATGTTGGCCCACAACACTGGAGACAGATATTGGTGGTATGGCAGTAGAGACTGAACCTTCCCACGAGTATTCCATTACATTTTGTTGCTGTGTGACAGATGGCAGCAGAGGGGCAGGCTGTTGAAATGGCATCTCAAGTGGAAGCACACATGAAGTAAAGGTGCATCACTGAATTCCTCTGTGTGGGAAAAATGGCACTCACTGACATTCATACGGCCTAAGAAAATTTTTCAAACACTGAGGAAGACCTTTTGCAATTCTGTTGGCTGTGGGATAGGATTGCAAACATTAGAAATAAACAAGTAGAGAAAATATGAAAGGAGCTTACCAAAGCAAAAATATTCCTATGGCAAATTTCCTTTCTGAAAAAGGTGAAAGAGATAGGAAAACAGCAATTTAAAGAGAAATTGCAGTAGCGGAATTACAGTAGACAGAAGAAAGCAATGACTGGCTCAGGAGAAAAAGGAGTTGTAGCCTTTATTCGTATTGGATTTGAGTTCATACCTTGATGTCTAGAATGTGCTATATCCTTAGATGATCAGTGTGAAATGCATTGTTCAACATACGTCTCTGTGGGCAGAAACACAGGCACAAGCTTTCTCTGCTGCAGTCCTGGAGATGTGGTATTCACATAACTGGGCTGAGATAAACTTTCTTCTGAGGGATTCTTTTAGTTCTGACTTGATGATCTGATACCATGATTGTGTTTTTTGGACCAAAACAGTCACGTCTCATGAGGTGAGAGCACAGCAGGGGACCTACTTCTGCCTACAAAATGCACTCAACTCATCTGTCTAATCAATGGAGGGTTAACGGGATGAAGAGTCTCTCCTGGTTCTTCCCTTATGATGCAGTAGTGTCTAGCTTGCGAAGCTGGGCTGATCCCATTGAACTTACTGAGCGACTGAAATTGAACATCGTGGTATCCTACCTAGAAAGCTATCATTTTAGAATATGTCAATTTCAATGAAAAGTATAATAATGAATGGCATCTCACTTTTTTTTTTAATTCTAAGACTATGTTTATGTCTCTTCTGTGACTTATACTGGTACAGTCATGATTAGTTTTATTCTTGTAGTTAGGGCTGCTCAAGGCAATCCAACTTTTAAGTATAGATTCACCATGCACAGTACACACCAGGTAATACGATATAATTACCTTAATTCTGCATTTAAAAAAAAAATCTTTCTATTCTCACTGGGTACACCCTGAACTCTAACGTGTCTTCAAAAAGTATTTATTATATTTTCTCGTTGCTTTTTAATGTAATTTTGACATTAGAAATAAATCATAAGTTTGCTGTCATTAGGAATGAAACTAAATGCTGTATCACTGCTGCTGGAACCTTCAAGGGTAAATCAAAAGAACTAAGTAACAACATTGTTCTCTCTTCTAAATTGCTGACATGTTATGTTTCTGAAGTTAGATTTGTTAATAGAATTCTTGCAGAAGAGGAAGATTTCCCTGTTTCAGTTATGTATGAACTGTGCCCTGTGAGGTCAGAATTTGTCCATTCCAAAATGTGAAATGAGCTCGGTTAGTTCTTTGGTAGCTAAATTTATTGTGTAGATGTGACTGCTGAGAGCACCAAAACTTTTTCTAAGTATTTTTGCATTGCTTTGGTTCAGAAAGTCATTTCTTGTCTTTTGTCCTCTGCAATATGAGTCCTCATTCCAGATAAATTACTCTTTTCTAGAGAACAAATAGTGAAATTATTGTTGCTAAGGAAATGAACTATAAAATTTGGTAATAGCTTCAGACAAGATTAGTTACCTTTAGAGTACCTGAGGTAGGGTAAGGCCAAGTAGAAGTCAACTGTGATTTTTGATCATCTTCAAACTACCAACATCCTTTTGATTGAAAGTTGATGCTGTAGGTGACATTTTTTTTTGTGTGTGCTTAATTAATGAAGTAAGCAGTAGAATATTTTTAGGACACGCCAGACTTATAGGAGTGCATGTCCCACATCTTTGTGGGAGAACCTGCTCAAAATTTTACTTTCCAGGAAAGTTTCCATATCAATTGAGAACTTATTGAGAACAATTCTGGTGTGGGATGCTCCTGGCAGAAATGCTTTGATATTAATGGTAAAGACGCATCTGTTTCTAACACTGAAATTTAAGTACTCTGCTTTGGGATGAGGCCTGCAAATCATTCCTCCATCAGTATGTAGGACTGTGAGTTTAAATTATATGCTGTTGTGTCTGTAAGATTTTTAGGTTTACAAAAGATGCAGAGGAGTAAAAAAAAGTCCAGAGTGAATTCTGTTGTTGGTATGTTGTTATAAAGAAGCTGCCCTAATATGCAGAATAGTTACAATGAACTAGTTTGTTATTTAGAAAAGAAAATGGGGACATGACATTTCATTATTTTAGAATGGATATGTTGTTACCTAGAATTGCTTTGATTAATGAGGAAATAAAAGATTAATCTGCGATAACAATTACATTATAAGTACTAGAGTGAACTTCACGAAAGAGATTTATGAAGCTGATAAGAATCTGTCACATTGGTTAATGTATTAAGGTCTAGGGAATGAAGTTAAGACGTTATTTTTACTGCATTCTGTATTTGATTTTTTTCCATTTGTACATTGTTTCTGTTTTGTAGTCAGATCTCTTCATCTTTCCTTTATCCTTCACCCAGGCTTGATCCAGTCTCTTCCCATGCTGTGTCCATTCATGCATCTCATTGTGGACCCCATTATGCCCAACATCTTTCTTGATCTTTCTTAATCTGTCCTATTAGTTGTTTCTTTTGTGAGATCCCTTCCCTCCCTGTTGCTGATTCTCTTCCTTTGCACTGAAGAGTTACAAGGGCTTTATAACAGTAGACCCTTTCAGTGTTTAAATCTGATTCTTACTTCAGAAGCATCAAGAGTTGGAAGAACTGCACTCCTACAAGAGCAAGGTTTCTGTGATAGCTTATGAGGCAAAGCTGAAGTGTTGGATAATTAGGAAACTTCACTGAGACAGAACTGATTATGCTTTAGATGCCTCAGTTATCAGTGACATATATGCTGTACATCCATGAAAAAGTCACTTAGGCCATGTGGAAGACCTGAAAATGTGTCACTTGCTAGTTACCTTGTAGTAGGAACTGGCTTCTTAGGGGAAATGGACAGCATGGGCACTGTAATCTTTACATGTAGCAAGCGTATAAGCCCCAAATGTGGGTGGTTTGGAGGTGCACTGCTGTTTGATTAGCCATATGGAGAAGGTCAAGTGCTGCTTGCCTTTAGATTTGGAGACCTATAAATCTGATTTTTTTTTCTTTTAAACAGACGTTCAGGAAGAGTGTCATATGCATGCTAAGCTGATCCTGTGTTTCTGGATAGAAAAGCTGTCAAGAATACATTCTTTTATTTTTTTTTTGCAGAGGAGTTTGCCATTTTCCTCCTGATGTAGCATAGAATTGTCTTGGGTATTTTCTTCAAAATCAGCGATTTATAAGTAAACTGATCTGTCTTCTCTAAAAAAAAAAGCCACAAAAAAAAAAAAACCAGTAATAATAATCTGAAATGACTTCCATGATTCGTAAGAGAAATAAGATTGCTATATTTAAAACAAAATAGACATTTAAAATCTTATGTTTTTCACTAAGACTTGGCATAATCTTATTTTCACTGTTTTTACACACAGTGCAGTATAATATTCAATCTAACAACTGGCTATTTTGGACACGTTTTCTTCTGTGATTTTTCTTTTGAAGCGGAGGATATAATTACTTTGTTACAGGATGGACAGGGTGAGTGGAGAAGTTGATGTTAGATTCAGAATTTACTAATGTGTATCACATAGTCAAATACTTGCCTGTTTTGCTGGAATTTGCACTGCTTTTTGGGTAAACAGTGAAATGCATTTACTAAGTATATAAGACAGGCAAGATTTGACCTACTGTGAAATAAGTATCAATACTGAGACATGAAAATGTTCAGCCACGAAACAGATTTATGATGTCACCTTTCAGTACTGTGCAAGAATGGTTCAATCAAAACTAGCAGTCATGGCACACTAGAAATTCATATATTTTCAAGTATATATATCGCTGTAAACTTAATACGTGTGTGCAAGTGACTAGTGATTATCAATAACCAGAGGGCTATTGCACGGAATTTGCTGATATATGCTACAAAAACAAAACAACAACAACAAAAACCCCACAAAACCAACCAACCAAACAGCAGTGCCTGAGGTATGAGTTGCAACTCTTAGGGTGCTACCAAAAGCTGGAACTCTTCTGTGAGCCACAGGTTCCTGCATAGGAGAAGAAACATGGGGAGGTGGGAAAAAGCCCACCTTTTCTTTAGATAAGGGGCTAAGGGGGGAAAAAAGGATACTGACTTGCTGAAATTAAACAGCTGGTGAGAAGTTAAGAGAATTAGGAGAAAAAGTATAGTAGGAAGAAAGAAGGACGTGTGAAAAAAAACAAACACAAAGACAAAAAAGCCCACCCAAACCACAGCAAAACAAGACTAAAAAAACTAAGTGTAGAAAGAGGAGTCTAAGGAGAAATGAGGCCAGTATACAGAAGACTGTGAAAGGATGAGAACAGAAGGGAGAGAGAGATCTGAAGACAGAAGGCAGAGCAGAAGGGAAAGGACTGAAGATTCATACCACTGTCAGAAGGAGGCAAATCTGTGTGACTGACATTTTTCTTTCCAGGACAAGGAAAGAAGATGATGGACTGAAAGATGACGTTAAGACAAAGGCACAAAACAAATTTTAAAACAAGCTGCAAGGGAATTTGGCTACTGAAAGACTGCTGAGCTGTTTTTACTGGAGCTCATAAAAGTGATGCTCTCTCCGTGTGTTTTTGTCTAAATATCTCACAGCAGAAGGGCTATTTCCAGCCAAACATTTGCTGACTATTTTGAAGAGCTACTACAGCGTTTCAGTATGTCATCTTCCCTATAGATTAGAGCATTCCTGGGTGGTGAGTCTGGCTCACACAATGTTTGTCTGCTGTTAAGTTAGTTGAGCTATCACTGAACCACTTTTGATGATTCCTGATACACAGTCTGGACTTCTTGTGTTTAAAGAAAGAAGTGCTTTCTTCCTTCACTATTTTATTTGTGCCAAGCTTTTGGCCTTAACCCCATCTGTGCCATGATGAGAAGTAGCAGGTTTGTACACAACAGGTTTGTGTCAGGAGCCTCAGAAAGCTTAATATCTAAATCTAATGGAGACAGCACTGACTACATTTATATCAGTGTTTTATTTCAGAGTCCAATTCTGAATCACTTCTCTTGCTGATCCCCTGCTGTGTGTTGGCTTGGTTCACAGAGAGGTTTTGTTTTGCGTGAACTAGAATCCTTTTTGGGAAAAACTACCAGAGCTTCACTGCAGGTGAGAGCTGAAACATCCTTCAGCCTCTCCTGGATGTATATGAATACTTATGTCCCTTGAATATCTATGAACTGCAAAATGAGAAAGTTTGGTGACCTGTACTGCACTGAACACAGTTTGAAGAAAAGTTTCTGAATATCATGTCAATGTAGGAAATTGTGCAAGATACTTGCTTATGGAGACATTACTGTATCCTTCTTTCTTTTTTCATCGATTAGTAAAAGTGGATCATGTGCAGTACTGGGAATTGAGTTTCAAGAAGCTGGTAGAGCATAGATATTTCCAAATCCAGTGAATCAGAGACTGCATTTCTCAGAACACTTCCAGGTGTTGACCGCAGTTACCTGAGGAGTAAAAGCATATGTGTGTATAGCAGGTGATGGACACCGTGGCAGCTAAAAGCAGCCACAGATACTAGGTGACTGCAGCACCATGTGGTTTTCATTTGGAATTCAGCCTTCCAATGCAACCTTCTCATTGGCCTCTAATAAATCTGTATATTTATATCTATATACAGTGAGGTAGAAGACTGTCCAGGATAGGTGGCCCTATTAATGGCCCTACTGTTCCTTTCTTATTCTATTCCAGAGCTATTCCTGCTTCATAATCTACCCCCATATACAGAAAACACTGTAACCTCAATACCCAGCACAAGGACTATCAGGCGCTAGCTGCTGCTGTGCTTTGTTAAGGGATTTGATTCTAAATCTCAGTGTCAGTTTTGTATTCAAAACAGTAGCTTAATCTGGAAAGTTTCCTTCCTGATCTCATTTACCAGAAAAGCAATCCTGAGCAGTTTTCAGTAAGGCACTTTCCCGTGAAAATTCAGACTCTGACAACTGGTTTTTTTTTTTTTTTTTTTTTTTTTTTTTTTTTTTTTTTTTTTTTTTTTTTTTTTTTTTTTTTTTTTTTTTTGTTTTGTTTTTTTTCCCCAAAAGGCAATTCCCACATGTCTCTGGTCAGGGCAAACCACCTCTTAATATACCATTTGAACACTGCTCCCATCTCCAGTTACTGCAGTGCCAAAGGTTTTTTGCTAGACTGGCATTTGCCAAATACAATATAGTATCTTTAAAAGATCATATAATATCCCTTTCTCGGTGTTTTATGTGTTCTCTGACTATTAAATGCATCTCTGTAGCTTTTTCTCATTCCTGTTTAATACCAGGTTGAGCTATCACAGCCTTTCCTGGGATTTGGGATAATTTTACCTTCAAGACCTTTCAAAGATATTTCATGGTTTTCAACATCATCTTTCATAAGGTATTCACTTTGTGCTTGCCTGCTTTCTAAATAAACAGAATTGTAAATCTGGATGTCTGTCTGTCTTGTTCTGCTCTTTTCTGTGTGATTCTGGTGAGGAGCAGCTGAGTGAGCTGGGATTGTTTCCTCTGGAGAAGAGGAGGCCCGGGGTGACCTTATTACTCCCTACAGCTGCCTGAAGGGAGGTTGTGGGCAGGTGGGGGTTTGGCCTCTTCTCCCAGGTAACAGTGATAGGATGAGAGGGAATGGCCTTAAGTTGTGCCAGGGGAGATTCAGGTTGGATACTAGGAAAAGCTTAGTCTTTGGAAGAGTAGGCAGGCACTGGAATGGGCTGCCCAGGGATGTGGTGGAGTCATCGTCCCTGGAGGTGTTTAAGAAATGGATAGATGAAGCACTGGGGCACATGGTTTAGTGGGCAGTATTGGAGGTAGGTGGACAGTTGGACTAGATGATCTTTGAGGTCTTTTCCAAGATAATGATTCAATGATTCTATGCTATCCGAAGCAGGACACTTGCAGCAGAATTTTTTTTTTTTTTTTTCCTGACTGTAAGCTGTCATTAAATCTTTACCTTTTGGCCAAAATATGGGACCCTGGTGAATTATTTCAGCTGGAAGTGAAGCTGCTGATCTGAGTCCAGCTATTCTCCTATACAATCAGTTTATTTTTAAAAGAATATGCAGTTTTCTGATTACAGTGAAAGCTATTTTTTATTTTCTTGTGCACATTTTCCAACCCTGTCTTTAGTACGTTCTATCTCTGCTCCTAGCAGGATTGCAGTTATCAGGGAGGTAAACAGGTGATAACTGCTTCATTTTCTAGGCTGCTTCAGGGAAAGTATGCTCATGATGCTGTTGTGACTGCCTCTGTCTCGCATTCCCAGTACGGATGCATCTGCCCTTGCCTTGTCAGGATTGCCCTCATGGCTTCTTTCACTCTACTGCTTTTTTTTTTTTTTTTTTTCCCTAAACACAAAGGCGCAGAGCTTTAACAAAGCAATCCCTTAATCCCTGTGTTGATAGCCACTTTCAGGTCAGGGTTGTTGATATCAAATCAGGCTGCTGGAGCACTTGGCACAGAGATGGGAAACAGCTCAGGTGCTGGTGTCCTGATATATTTCGCATGGGCATCACCAAATTGTTGAGACAGATTCCTGGCTCTCTCCAGCTAGTATGGCTTAGTATTGGATGGAGTTCGTTGAGAGGTTATTGCCTTGCTGCTTCCTGTGTGTCTGGTACATAGATACCTGTCAAGTTGAAGAAAACCTATGATTGTTCAAATCAAGGGCTCACTTGCTGATGACCCATAATGCTTTCCAAAAAAATTCCTCCAGCTTAATTTTGTTAATCATCTGCGTGGAGTTTTAAATACTGGCATTCTACACAATCCATCTGTACAATAAAGACTTATATTAATATTACTCATTAAAAAAGCCTATAATTGGTATAAACCAGCCTTCTGGCAAGAAATCAATTTAAAAATATTGACTGTACTTGTGGAAATAAGGCATGTCCTTATAGTGTTTGGCAGCACCCTATTTAAGAGCACCTGCATCCATCTCAGCTGATTCAAACTTTATTTTACTCAAAAGTACTCTCTGTAAAAACTTCTCTTTTTCTACTCAAAAGAGACTTTCCTTCTGCAGTTATTAATACTTCAGTATCTTGCAATGCTTATGAGTCAATCTAAACTAGACAAAGCTAACTGTGCTTGCCTTCACGTTTTCCTTCAGTGAACTACTTATGCATAACTTAGCCTTGGTTATAAAGTTATATAGTGTCTGTTGTAGTTTAAATAATAATAAAGCTAAGTTTCTTCCTCATGTCATAAATGAATTGTATAAACAAATTGGTTCTAGGCCACTAACTCTGCAGTGCAGTACAAGGAATGGGCTCAAATCCAATGCCCCATGAAATAGATGGAAATTGATTCCAGTGCACCTACAATTGATCTCATGTTGCAGACAGGTGAATAGTAAAATGAACTTGGTGATTCTTGATGACTTACTTCTCTTCAGTAAATGAATATTATCTTACATCTGTGGAAACAGAAGTCAAGGAAGGGAACAGGTAGAAGACAATCTGCTTTTCTGTAGGAGAAAGAAAACAGATGAAGGAGAAAACACAGAAATGTTCTAGCAAAAAATAAAGTTTCTCTTTTTACAACCAGATTGTTTGAGTAGCTAACATACCTTTCGGTGAATAAATTTAATTAATAAAAGGTGGTTTTATGTGTGTTTTCAGAATACTGAAGAATACTTCATACAGTGTTGTGAGAATCAGTAACAAAGCTAGTTAAAAAACATTTGCTAAGTGTGTTCTGTTGTATCCTGAAATGTCTGCTGTTTAATTTTATATGTATATTATCACAGAAGAATGCTAATGACTTAACAACCTAAAGCTTGCCAGTTTGTGAAATCTTTATATTTAACCATGATACATTTTCTTGTATATTTAGCTGTGTAATCAATGCGAATGGGAGATTTTGGTCTTATGCAGCTGTTAGCTCCACTTAAATACTACATTTTTTTCAGTGGACAAATACATCTCTTCTTCACAAGCAAAAGAAAAAAAGTTCCCTTTTGCATTAGCTCCAGATAATTTGTTTTATAGTTCTATTTCCTTTAAGAATAAGTTTCTGAGAAGATATTTATTTTCATATCTAAATTGTTTAAAAATAATAATAGTAATAAAGTTAAATCATTTAATTTTCAAAAAATGCAACCAAAAGATTTTTCACTTTTTTCAGTTTTCTTATTTACTTCATTAATTTGAAGGTCACTATTCACCAACTTTGCCCAAAATCATAGTTAATTTTGTTCCTTCACTAAGCTGCATTTTTAGTAAATTCATTATCTGTAAAAGCAGTTCATCCACTTTTAGCAATTTTTATCTCTTCTCAGACTATTACTTCACAAATAAAAATATTGCCGCCTTTGTCTTCTAGTGTATAAGTACATCTAGAGATATTTTATGCAGTAGTGAAGATTTGTTGATAAGTCGTTTATATTCTGTATTACAGTTGAAGAAGTACTGATGCAATTCTCAATGAAAATTAACAATTTACACTTTAAGGTACAACCTTTTCCTTGCCAGATCTTTTATGTTCTAGTGTGTGATTTTTCTATTTTTGTGATCAAGTTCATAAGAAACACTTTCAACACTCTGTATCAACAGCTCTTCTTTTTACTGCATATGTTCACAGGTGGCATTTATAGAACAGATCTACTTTTTTGAGAAATAACCAGTCACAAACAGTTTTCCTCAAAGCATGCTAGCTAGTAAAGCTGAGAAAGTTTCAGTTCCCCAAGCTAGGTAACTTTTTATTTGTATGAAATCAATTATTTGGTAGAATGACTCATGGAGCTCTGTGAAAGATTATCCTATGAACATCTAATATACTATTAAAAAAAAAAAAAAGCAGACAGTTCTTATTAAAATTCTGAATTTCTACCTCTAACACCTTGCTGTATAAAAGGACGTATTTGTCCACTGAAAAAATGTATTAAGTGGAGATAACTGTTGCGTAAGACCAAAACTCTTCTTCACAAACAAAGGAAAAAAGAGGATGGGCTGATGGGCTGTAGGTAGGAAACATTCATGACTCTCACAATTTTACTTATAAGATGGTCTCAGGTATACATAAAACCTTAGTAAAAGGTTTTTTCCTAAAATGGAATTTCTAGAGAGAGTCCAGCAGAGGGCTACAGAGATGATGAGGTGCCCCATGACAGAACTAGGGGTAATGGGCACAAACTGGAATGTGGGAAGTTCCACACGAACACGAGGAACAACTTCTTACTGTGAGGGTGACAGAGCACCGGAACAGACTCCCAGACAGGCTCTGGAATCTCCCTCTCTGAAGATATACAAGATCCGTCTGGATGCTTTCCTATGTAACCCACTGCAGGGAGCTTGCTTTAGCAGGGGGTTGCTTTTGATAACCTTCAGATGTCCTTTCCAGTCTCTGTGATTCTGTGTTTGGGTGACCTAAATTCTGGTCAAGTTACATCTGTGGGAGTTCTGTCATGAGTTTGAAAGGGTTCGTGATTTCACACTCAATGTTTATGTCTAAGAAGCATTTCTTCACTTAATAAATGTAGAAAGAAAAACTGAGAGTTAGGAAGGCAGAGATGTGAGAGTAGGAGTACTTTCAAGATGGATAGGAAGAGGAGGATGTTCTTCAAATACAATCTGACTTGGATATAAACTCTTTCCCTTTCTTCTGTGTCCCTCCCTAGCCTTCTGCCTCTTAATTCATTCTCTTTCCTTTGTAATTTCCTGAACATCAGTTAATGCTGCAGTAGAAAGTGCCAAAAGTACTCATGAAGTGCTGTATTACTTCTGCTATTTCAAACACATCGTAAGGAAGTGGTTCAGAAAATGTTCTCTTTTAATTACTACAGGCACTCCAATTCTTGAGCAGGAATTGAAAGGGACCAATGTCCAATAGACCTAGCAAACTATTGCAATACATTTTAGAAATAGTGTGTCCCCTGCAAGACACAAATTAAACTGTACTCTAATGAATGTCTTAAACTTTCTACTTGGGATTAATATATTATTTTGTCTTCAGAGAAAAGTGGGCATTGAGTGAGCTTGAAATAGATTTTCTGTCATGAACTCAGCAGAACTCCAGAAAACTTCCGGAACTGATAGTTATTATTATCACAAATACTGAATGTTAAACTTTAACCATTCACTAATGTTGTGCTGTTTGCCATTTGCTCACAATTAGCACACAAATCCATGCAAAAATATAAGTAGAAGTATACTAATGCAAAAAAAAAAAAAAAAAAAAAGTAAAGAAATAAAGATTTAGAATTAAATGTACGTTACATTGCATTTAAAATATTCAAACACAAATTCAAATACTTGATCTTTGTTCTCAAGACAAAAAAAATGTGAAGAAAGGCAGAGCTTCTTGTCATTTGTTTTCACCCACAAGCGTTAGTAACATTCCATTTATAGAAGGTAATTGATTCAATATCTTTTAATTGATATTCATTTTTTCTTTCCTGCAATTTTCTTCACTTGCTATTTGTGAATTAAGGGATTTGACAACCTACTATAGTGGTTGGACTGATCATCTATACTTACGATGTCTCATTTTTTCACTTTTATACATTCAAAGATGATGAGAATGATAGAAAAGGAGATATTAAATTGCCACACATACTGTGCAGCTTTAAAATGAACCATAGCTTCAACAACTCGATGAAACCATAGTAGGAAGAGACTTTTCAGTTCATAAAGAGAAACTTGCATCAAAAATGAACATCTCGACAAGAAAGCGAGCCTTGGAAATAGTCCTATTTATGTGGCCTATTCAGTTGCATCTAGCTTCTTCTGTAACTAATGATACAAAAATGGAATTCCTATTATTTTTCTCTACAATGTAATGAAAGAACAAAACAAAATTGCTTGCACTGTAGATGATTTTCAAGTGCGGAGATATTTGGGTGATTCCTTTAACAAATAAGCAGTATAAGTAGAAAAAAGACCTTTTTTGTTTTTTACTTTTTTATTTTTCTGCTTCTGAAAATAAAGATATGTCAGTTATTGCATTGTGCTCCTTTTGGGACATGCTTGTGGGTGACACGATGCCTGGAAGATCTTCATGCAAGCAGTATACTGAGACAAATCAACATGAACAAAGTTCCAGTTAGATTCAGGCCAAGGTTCCAAAACAATTCTGAGCTATTTCATTCTCTTGCTTTCTTTTTGACACCACAGGAAAACATGACCTTAAAACTCTAAAACAAAATCTAATATGATTTAGGCACAGTTCTCTGGTCTCTCACAGGGAGAAATGAAAATGGAGAGCTGTCTGATTATGAGCAGTGAGTTGGAATTAGATATTTTGCAATGGCTGTTCAGTAAAAAATCACAGTAGTCTTCCTTTGCTTGAGCTTACAGCGTTCACACTGACACCACAGTTCCACCTAATAAGAAACCACATCAAGATGGGTGATCTAGTTAGCCATTTTTGTTCAGTCATATTGTGGAAATTGTATAAAATTATTTTTCTTCAATTCACTCACATTTCGTTCTTTCTCCTTTTCTTTCTTTCTTTTTTTTCTTTCTTTTTTTCTTTTTTCTNTTTTTTTTTTTTTTTTTTAATAGGAAGCATCACACCAGATAGAATATGCTTGTGAAAAGATTATTCTGGAAGTATTGAAATTGCTCTATCTTGCCATTTTATTCAATTTCAAAATTTAGGTTTAAAAAGTTTCACAGTACAAGATGTAATTACATCTGAAGATGGCTTCTATCCTAAAGAATGTCCATTTCCTGAACAAAATATTCTATTCAAAGCCAATCCCTTGCAATCATCATAAATAGCTCTTACACTGTTCATATATTATCCCTCAATCCTGAATTAATAAAGTTTGAAACTTTTCAAGGAACGATATTATGAATATTTTCCTGAAATCTTTGAGAATCTGGAGTTTCATTAAGCATTCTTGAAATAGAATCAGTTGCTCAGAAAGTTTCTTCTCTCTCTTTTTTTTTTTTTTTTTAACTGTAGATGAAACATCTGAGACAATTATTATTTTAAATATGGTGAGAATAGATAGTGGAGACAGGGCCTGTGAATTTTGTTTATAGACAGTATTTTACATTGTCTAAGGCTCAAGAATTCAGTGTGAGTGGAGATGTCATCTTACATACAAACATAACCTAAAGAAGCTGTATCTTTTGCTAGTGGATTTACCTTTAAGACCTTTATGATGCTTGTGAATCTTGATAATGATGACCTGAGAGACATTATTAGTAGATTCCAGATCATGAATTTTACAAAGCTACCTATCAAGTACATGCCTTGCTGTATAGCTTCAAGATTTGAGAGAAGAGGAATGAACTGAATGATGTGACTGAAGACAGCTAATTAAAAGATCATCAAACTCTCTAAAACATGTAAAAAAATCATTACACGCGAGGATGTTGAAGGAAGTTTTAATTTGTCATGAATGTTCTTTACACAATATAGGAGGCAACAATCACGCAGCCTAGAAAAAAAAGGAGAAAAATGTATTTTTAAATAGCTTGTAACAGTGCTTGAAGCCTTTGATGAATTTAATACAGCTGGGAATCTGCTTCACTGCAGATTCTGTAGATTCCTTTATTCGGCTTATTTGTTGATTGATAGTTATTAATGAAAAGTTTTCTTGAGTCATGCATGATTGATAGCGAGTTATCAGAAATAAAACAATATTTTTTTGGAGACAAACAACGAAGAAGAATAGTCTTTGTCTCCTTGCCACTGATTTTGTGGCATGTTGTACATTTCCCATTTAGAAGGACAGAAATTTACTTCCAAAATCTGAAAGCCCACCAGAAAGAACACGCAGGCAAAGCTTCTATTTCCCTGGATAATTCATAAGAAACTAGAACGAAGACCAGAGAACTAAGACAGAGAAAGCTCAAGGTGCTAAGCATTGAATACTAAGCATTAAAATGTTGTGCGTAACAGTGTCCAGTGTTTGTGTGATGTATCAGGTGATATATTTGTCAGTCTGAATCAGCAGTGGCTGAAAAATTGGTGCCACCTGTGACTCTAAAGTCATATTCAGCTATGTTTGTACTCTATAGACTGGGAAAAGAAAAAAAAGGAGAAGCTAATGTTCTTCACCAACCATAAAGACTGGGGTGCTTTAGGATGTATGTCTTCACTGCAGCATCCACCAAAGAGATCCCAGTGATGCTTCCAAATATTGCTATACTTTGCTATTCTTTCCCACTGTGTCAGTTTTATGGATAGAAGACTGTCAGAGCACGTAGCAACTTCAATAACCATTAAAGGCAAAGAAAGAATGGGGGGAAAAGGGAGAAAAAATAGTCCTTAAGATTTGATACATTTCTTATGTTTTCTTGGTTAATTTATTTCCTATGTGAATGAGATTTTTAATGAAAATTAGCAGAATATTTTTTTTTTCTGTCTTTGCTAGGCTTGTTTTCGCTAACTGAATAATTTAGGATGCCTTTTCTGAATTTCATGTGAAAGTCATAGAACAAAGCATTTATCAGGCAGCTAGATTAAATACAGTTTGAGTTATAGTGCTTTAATCTGTTCTGAATAAATCTTAAATGGTGTGATTGAGAAATTCAATTCAAAAAAAAGATTTATCTGGTTTGGATAAGGTGCTTCGATCTCTGTTAAACCACAGAACTCATGTGAATTGAGGGATTCCACACTGGGAAACTGCTCTGGGAAACAGAAACACATGGGTCTTAAACCAGGAGTGTCACAGGGTTGACTTGAAAAGAAAGTGAGGATATTGGTGTTCATTTTTGTTTTACACCTAAGTGGTCTCAGACATCAGCTATCATGTTTATGTTCTTGTGTCTCCACAAGCACGGTGGGGAATTAAATGTGTATTTGTACACATGTATTAATAGATGCACTGAAAATTCTGCCTGTGGTTCTGTCCATGTTTGCCCTCCTCTTGGCATGCTCATTTAGTTCAGAGCAAAAATGAACACTGCATGGATGCAGGGTGAGATAATCCTTTGCACCCATATAAAAACTATACTGCTGATGAAATCAAAGAACTCAAAGGGCCCTAAATTATTCCTTCTTTCTTCTTTCATTTTTATAAACTTCTACCCCCCCCCGCCCCCTTTTTTTTTTTTTTTTGTTCTGGAAGTAATCAGAGGCAGAAATGAATAATTTCCTTTGTGGCGCTTATTTACTCTATTCACTTTCAGAGTCACTGACTGGTTTCTTCCTCTCATCTGGGAACGGTCAACTGGTATTTCAGATAAGTCTTTCCTCTTTTTGATTCCAGTCCACTCTGTCTTGATAGTCTTACATTTCTTATTTATAGGTATAGTAAGTAGTAAATAAAGAGAACACGTTGTGATTTTGCACTATAAACAAGAAAAGAAATGAGAAAAATGTAGAGTGAGTAAGTCCATCCATGAGTTTGGGAAGAAAACTTTGGATTTCATTTGTAAGGGAAAAAAATATCCAGACAAAAACAAGTTATATGGAAGTGGTATGTATGTAGATAACAGAATTTATGCAAAGAAAGTTCAGAAATGCATAATTAATAGTTCCTTCTGACTTTTCAGCCCTCTACCCTCATACAGAAAAGATCTGGATACTTTTTATTTATAGACTTTGAAGAAGAATATAAATCTCTAAAACACAGAGCTGTGAAAGAAGGGGGTGGAAAAACAGTCCCAAAATTGTATTCATGAACGCAAAAAAAGGTAAAAATGAATTTGTAATTTACTGCAGCTCAGAGGGAGCAATAACTAATTCACTGGAAATTTACCCATTTTATGCATCTATTTTGCTTGCTTTAGTACTGTGCTGTTCATAAAAAGAGCATTTATTTCAGCAACTGTCATGTCACTTGGCATTTATGTGATCTCTGAGCTATGTGTGAAAATGCACTTTTTTTTCCAGTTCCAATTTTTATTGAAAAGTTATTTATTTTACAAATTGGTATCAAGGTGATTTGTTCTCTTGTCCAACTAGTTTTACTGTTCTATATTTATTATGCTTATTCTTATCACTTGGGAATCAGAATCATAAATCATTGATTTTGTTTTTCACATCCTCGTTCCTACCATTATACTTTCACTTCATCTCTGTGCACTGTTATCTTAATTACCACTTAGCTATTAACTGGGAAATTAATAAAAAACCATACTTTTCTATTATTATACATTTTCTTACCCTTGCACCACACATAAGAGGTGCTTTGGATTGTCCACTATGTTATGCACTCAACAGTGCCTTTTGATGATTTAATCTACTTTTTGCAGTTTTTATTATCTTTTGCCTATGTACTGTAGACTTCCACCTGGGAATCAGAGATGCTTTATGCACTGCTCACAGGTACAACCAATGGGGACATCATCTGTCTTGCACAACTTCCAGCATCAAGTGTGGGATGAGGGACATCAGATGCAAAAAAGAAGTTGAGAGGGGAAGTGCAAGACTGTCACTTTCTGATTAAGCTCAGCATTAAACAGAAACATGGCAAAGCTGAAGGTGGCTTTGCAGGTGCCTGTGGAAAGTCTGAGGTAGAATTTCCAGTCAGTGTAATTTGGCTGCAGTGTTCTACTGCTCAGTAGATGTGTGACTCCTCTCACACTAAGAGTGACTGAGTCAACCTCAATTTTCCAGTACGTTGCATCTTGTCTTTTCCCTTGGAAAATGTTTAGGAGGAGCTAGTTCAAAAGTTTTCAGGGAAACGTGCTATTCAGTACATTCTTATGAAACAAATATTCTCTAGGACTTTTCCAACTTGTGACTAAATTCCAAGGGAAACAAAGCAAACATCTGTAAGCAAATAACATAGTCTTGGGCCAGTTCACTTAGCTCATTTATCAGCTACCTGCAAGGTAGTGAGATGCTTGCCTTGGTCAGCCCCACGCTCCTGGTATCATCTTTCCTCACCAGTTAGATCAACTAAAAGCTGGAGAGAAGTGTAGAAAACGGTGCCTTGGAGGTGCATTTTTTCAGGGAAGTTCAGGTCTTTCCACCAAACCAGAATAAAGCTAAAACTTGAAATCTCAAAATTCTCCATTAAATGGAGAATTAAACTGATCTCTTTTCAGTGCTGTGGAATTGCTAAACGAACATTTTCTCCTGGGCACTGTGAGCAGATGATAGGATATATTTTCAACTAATTGGTAATGTGTTTGAGGAAGATTAGTTTGTCCTTGTGTAGCAGGACATATGCTCATGTGTAAGTCTGACGTCCTTATGAATTTGCAGCCTGTTGGCACTAGTTCCATTATTCTTTCCTTGATTAGCACAGGACAGCTGCTGAAGTTCACTGACTATACAAGTTACGGAGAATAAGATAAAGTGTTAAGTTTCTCCAAGGTTTGTATCAAAATGTGTTTAAATTCTTGTATGAAGTTTTGGTGAATATGGCACCAAACCTTTGAGGCTGAGAAGCGCTATGAGTGAAATTACTGCTTCACCTGCAGTAACATTCCTTCAGAGAGCTCTCCTGCTTTTCATCCACTTGTAGTATTGAATTCGAGAGAAGAATGACAACTGAAGATTCTTAGGGATGACATAAACGCACCTGCTGAGGAATTTATTCTCTATTTTGTCCTGGAGTTGTGGCACACTCTAGTCTAAAGCCTTTGTTGTCTGTTTTAGCAATTGCAGAGATGTGCTCTGGTGCCATATACCTCCTTTGAAATATCACATTTCTGGAGGTTCTCCAGGAACCACTTAGAAGGGAGCTAAGACTGTTAAGTAATCTCCTGGGAGGCTCACTGTAGCTTCCAGGAAGCATTTTGTTCCTACTTCCACCTCCAGGCATGCCCAAGGGGAACTGGAATTAACTGAACTAAACAGTTAAAATCACAAAAAAGAAACGAAACTTATATTTTGAACACTGTATATTAATTCAACCATTAAACAAATCTTTAGGTCTAATTATTTATCTACTCTCTTGTTGTAGCTGTCGGCACTAATATCCTTGTTTCTTTAAGAAGATTGGCATAAAATGGCAGCTGTTCATTTCTAATCTCAAACTTAAACTGTTACAGGGCTGTGTTACCCCTTCTTAGATCGCAGAGTAAGTGTCTGCTCAACAGCTATTGACAGGAAAATCTCATCTGTTGCCTTGGCAGTTTCGGTATATTTAGAAGCAGAGAACCCAGAGGTGAGTACGCATTGTGCTTGTTTATGGCTAACACCTTACTCAGGGCTGCTCAGTCCTGTAAAATATTCAAGGTTTCTCCCTTGCTTGAGGTAATTTAGTTGCAGTGTCTCTACTGGGCTCCATGCTTTGTCCTGACACTTTGTAGAATTTATAGGGAAAGGGTAATGGTGGAATGCAATCTAATTTTGTGAAAATGAGTTGGAATTACTATCTGCTGAGCATCATCTGTGAGACAAAGAATGGTGGCTGCCTCAGTGAGGAGAGCCTACGTGTGCCACAGGTAGTTTTTCAACTGCGCTCCTGTTCCCATGGAAGAGCTTTTTTTTGCATTCATTTGCAGTACTGTGTCAGGTGTATACAAACCAAACACCAANAAAAAAGCAGACAGTTCTTATTAAAATTCTGAATTTCTACCTCTAACACCTTGCTGTATAAAAGGACGTATTTGTCCACTGAAAAAATGTATTAAGTGGAGATAACTGTTGCGTAAGACCAAAACTCTTCTTCACAAACAAAGGAAAAAAGAGGATGGGCTGATGGGCTGTAGGTAGGAAACATTCATGACTCTCACAATTTTACTTATAAGATGGTCTCAGGTATACATAAAACCTTAGTAAAAGGTTTTTTCCTAAAATGGAATTTCTAGAGAGAGTCCAGCAGAGGGCTACAGAGATGATGAGGTGCCCCATGACAGAACTAGGGGTAATGGGCACAAACTGGAATGTGGGAAGTTCCACACGAACACGAGGAACAACTTCTTACTGTGAGGGTGACAGAGCACCGGAACAGACTCCCAGACAGGCTCTGGAATCTCCCTCTCTGAAGATATACAAGATCCGTCTGGATGCTTTCCTATGTAACCCACTGCAGGGAGCTTGCTTTAGCAGGGGGTTGCTTTTGATAACCTTCAGATGTCCTTTCCAGTCTCTGTGATTCTGTGTTTGGGTGACCTAAATTCTGGTCAAGTTACATCTGTGGGAGTTCTGTCATGAGTTTGAAAGGGTTCGTGATTTCACACTCAATGTTTATGTCTAAGAAGCATTTCTTCACTTAATAAATGTAGAAAGAAAAACTGAGAGTTAGGAAGGCAGAGATGTGAGAGTAGGAGTACTTTCAAGATGGATAGGAAGAGGAGGATGTTCTTCAAATACAATCTGACTTGGATATAAACTCTTTCCCTTTCTTCTGTGTCCCTCCCTAGCCTTCTGCCTCTTAATTCATTCTCTTTCCTTTGTAATTTCCTGAACATCAGTTAATGCTGCAGTAGAAAGTGCCAAAAGTACTCATGAAGTGCTGTATTACTTCTGCTATTTCAAACACATCGTAAGGAAGTGGTTCAGAAAATGTTCTCTTTTAATTACTACAGGCACTCCAATTCTTGAGCAGGAATTGAAAGGGACCAATGTCCAATAGACCTAGCAAACTATTGCAATACATTTTAGAAATAGTGTGTCCCCTGCAAGACACAAATTAAACTGTACTCTAATGAATGTCTTAAACTTTCTACTTGGGATTAATATATTATTTTGTCTTCAGAGAAAAGTGGGCATTGAGTGAGCTTGAAATAGATTTTCTGTCATGAACTCAGCAGAACTCCAGAAAACTTCCGGAACTGATAGTTATTATTATCACAAATACTGAATGTTAAACTTTAACCATTCACTAATGTTGTGCTGTTTGCCATTTGCTCACAATTAGCACACAAATCCATGCAAAAATATAAGTAGAAGTATACTAATGCAAAAAAAAAAAAAAAAAAAAAGTAAAGAAATAAAGATTTAGAATTAAATGTACGTTACATTGCATTTAAAATATTCAAACACAAATTCAAATACTTGATCTTTGTTCTCAAGACAAAAAAAATGTGAAGAAAGGCAGAGCTTCTTGTCATTTGTTTTCACCCACAAGCGTTAGTAACATTCCATTTATAGAAGGTAATTGATTCAATATCTTTTAATTGATATTCATTTTTTCTTTCCTGCAATTTTCTTCACTTGCTATTTGTGAATTAAGGGATTTGACAACCTACTATAGTGGTTGGACTGATCATCTATACTTACGATGTCTCATTTTTTCACTTTTATACATTCAAAGATGATGAGAATGATAGAAAAGGAGATATTAAATTGCCACACATACTGTGCAGCTTTAAAATGAACCATAGCTTCAACAACTCGATGAAACCATAGTAGGAAGAGACTTTTCAGTTCATAAAGAGAAACTTGCATCAAAAATGAACATCTCGACAAGAAAGCGAGCCTTGGAAATAGTCCTATTTATGTGGCCTATTCAGTTGCATCTAGCTTCTTCTGTAACTAATGATACAAAAATGGAATTCCTATTATTTTTCTCTACAATGTAATGAAAGAACAAAACAAAATTGCTTGCACTGTAGATGATTTTCAAGTGCGGAGATATTTGGGTGATTCCTTTAACAAATAAGCAGTATAAGTAGAAAAAAGACCTTTTTTGTTTTTTACTTTTTTATTTTTCTGCTTCTGAAAATAAAGATATGTCAGTTATTGCATTGTGCTCCTTTTGGGACATGCTTGTGGGTGACACGATGCCTGGAAGATCTTCATGCAAGCAGTATACTGAGACAAATCAACATGAACAAAGTTCCAGTTAGATTCAGGCCAAGGTTCCAAAACAATTCTGAGCTATTTCATTCTCTTGCTTTCTTTTTGACACCACAGGAAAACATGACCTTAAAACTCTAAAACAAAATCTAATATGATTTAGGCACAGTTCTCTGGTCTCTCACAGGGAGAAATGAAAATGGAGAGCTGTCTGATTATGAGCAGTGAGTTGGAATTAGATATTTTGCAATGGCTGTTCAGTAAAAAATCACAGTAGTCTTCCTTTGCTTGAGCTTACAGCGTTCACACTGACACCACAGTTCCACCTAATAAGAAACCACATCAAGATGGGTGATCTAGTTAGCCATTTTTGTTCAGTCATATTGTGGAAATTGTATAAAATTATTTTTCTTCAATTCACTCACATTTCGTTCTTTCTCCTTTTCTTTCTTTCTTTTTTTTCTTTCTTTTTTTCTTTTTTCTTTTTTTTTTTTTTTTTTTTA
>JACDJE010000079.1:279519-338383 GCA_016647715.1 Pavo muticus | reverse complement strand
TTTTTTTTTTTTTTTTTTAATAGGAAGCATCACACCAGATAGAATATGCTTGTGAAAAGATTATTCTGGAAGTATTGAAATTGCTCTATCTTGCCATTTTATTCAATTTCAAAATTTAGGTTTAAAAAGTTTCACAGTACAAGATGTAATTACATCTGAAGATGGCTTCTATCCTAAAGAATGTCCATTTCCTGAACAAAATATTCTATTCAAAGCCAATCCCTTGCAATCATCATAAATAGCTCTTACACTGTTCATATATTATCCCTCAATCCTGAATTAATAAAGTTTGAAACTTTTCAAGGAACGATATTATGAATATTTTCCTGAAATCTTTGAGAATCTGGAGTTTCATTAAGCATTCTTGAAATAGAATCAGTTGCTCAGAAAGTTTCTTCTCTCTCTTTTTTTTTTTTTTTTTAACTGTAGATGAAACATCTGAGACAATTATTATTTTAAATATGGTGAGAATAGATAGTGGAGACAGGGCCTGTGAATTTTGTTTATAGACAGTATTTTACATTGTCTAAGGCTCAAGAATTCAGTGTGAGTGGAGATGTCATCTTACATACAAACATAACCTAAAGAAGCTGTATCTTTTGCTAGTGGATTTACCTTTAAGACCTTTATGATGCTTGTGAATCTTGATAATGATGACCTGAGAGACATTATTAGTAGATTCCAGATCATGAATTTTACAAAGCTACCTATCAAGTACATGCCTTGCTGTATAGCTTCAAGATTTGAGAGAAGAGGAATGAACTGAATGATGTGACTGAAGACAGCTAATTAAAAGATCATCAAACTCTCTAAAACATGTAAAAAAATCATTACACGCGAGGATGTTGAAGGAAGTTTTAATTTGTCATGAATGTTCTTTACACAATATAGGAGGCAACAATCACGCAGCCTAGAAAAAAAAGGAGAAAAATGTATTTTTAAATAGCTTGTAACAGTGCTTGAAAGTAGAAGTATACTAATGCAAAAAAAAAAAAAAAAAAAAAAGTAAAGAAATAAAGATTTAGAATTAAATGTACGTTACATTGCATTTAAAATATTCAAACACAAATTCAAATACTTGATCTTTGTTCTCAAGACAAAAAAAATGTGAAGAAAGGCAGAGCTTCTTGTCATTTGTTTTCACCCACAAGCGTTAGTAACATTCCATTTATAGAAGGTAATTGATTCAATATCTTTTAATTGATATTCATTTTTTCTTTCCTGCAATTTTCTTCACTTGCTATTTGTGAATTAAGGGATTTGACAACCTACTATAGTGGTTGGACTGATCATCTATACTTACGATGTCTCATTTTTTCACTTTTATACATTCAAAGATGATGAGAATGATAGAAAAGGAGATATTAAATTGCCACACATACTGTGCAGCTTTAAAATGAACCATAGCTTCAACAACTCGATGAAACCATAGTAGGAAGAGACTTTTCAGTTCATAAAGAGAAACTTGCATCAAAAATGAACATCTCGACAAGAAAGCGAGCCTTGGAAATAGTCCTATTTATGTGGCCTATTCAGTTGCATCTAGCTTCTTCTGTAACTAATGATACAAAAATGGAATTCCTATTATTTTTCTCTACAATGTAATGAAAGAACAAAACAAAATTGCTTGCACTGTAGATGATTTTCAAGTGCGGAGATATTTGGGTGATTCCTTTAACAAATAAGCAGTATAAGTAGAAAAAAGACCTTTTTTGTTTTTTACTTTTTTATTTTTCTGCTTCTGAAAATAAAGATATGTCAGTTATTGCATTGTGCTCCTTTTGGGACATGCTTGTGGGTGACACGATGCCTGGAAGATCTTCATGCAAGCAGTATACTGAGACAAATCAACATGAACAAAGTTCCAGTTAGATTCAGGCCAAGGTTCCAAAACAATTCTGAGCTATTTCATTCTCTTGCTTTCTTTTTGACACCACAGGAAAACATGACCTTAAAACTCTAAAACAAAATCTAATATGATTTAGGCACAGTTCTCTGGTCTCTCACAGGGAGAAATGAAAATGGAGAGCTGTCTGATTATGAGCAGTGAGTTGGAATTAGATATTTTGCAATGGCTGTTCAGTAAAAAATCACAGTAGTCTTCCTTTGCTTGAGCTTACAGCGTTCACACTGACACCACAGTTCCACCTAATAAGAAACCACATCAAGATGGGTGATCTAGTTAGCCATTTTTGTTCAGTCATATTGTGGAAATTGTATAAAATTATTTTTCTTCAATTCACTCACATTTCGTTCTTTCTCCTTTTCTTTCTTTCTTTTTTTTCTTTCTTTTTTTCTTTTTTNTGGTCACTGGCCCATAAAACAATAACCAGAGAGATATAGCAAACCTCTGAGAGATCTACTTATTTAAGAAGCATTCATAAATGTTGTGTTTCTGATTACATGCCGCAGACCTCCTGAAGGAGATCCCACGCATCAGGTATGATCCCCAGATAATCAGTGACGTTTGGTGGAGAGGTAATGCCATTTCACTGCACCTGCTTTCAGATATACCATTGCAAACAATGCTGCCAATTAATATTTTTCCCTTGCCTCAGAATCTGGATTAAAAAAAAAAAAAGGAGTTTGCTGACAAAAATGTAAAAACACAGTCTTTTCTGTGTCTCACATTTCTTTATTAAACCTGGTACTCTGCATTCAGCAGCAGCTAATGCCTCATGCTTCAGAGGAAATTCAAACCCTACAGTTTGTGCAAAGCCATAAAATAGGGGAAGTATGCCTTGCAGAGCCTGCAGCCATCAGCTTATTCCCTGAAGCATGAGATTTGATTATATGTTTGTTTCTTGGGGAGAAGAGCTGTGAGTATTTAAGCTTTTCAGGCTGGAGATCATGCATTAGATTAACCTGGAGGAATCCAAGGCCTGTGTAGAACAGATTGTGGAATTCCCTTGGCAGAAATGAGCAAAGCAGCCATTACTAACATGCTGTCATATTGCTAACTGGAGCCGAATGACAAATTCATAGGAAATTATGCTTCTATTTCTGCTCTTGGGCTATCAGTGAGAAGCTTGAGATTTCTTCTGGATGTAAGTAGCAACCTTATTTCCCACATAGTTTCTACGTTTGTGTTATATTTGCAAACAGTGTACAGCTGTGCTGCGCAGCACTATCCACATCTCTACCTGTGGGCTTCATGCACGGGCTGGAAAGCAAGTGTTTTGGCTCTGCTCTTTCTTCTCTATCTACTTCTGATTCATCTTTCTTCTTTATCTACTAGGCAGTACAAAGAAGTACTGTCATTTTTAATTAGGCTTTGTTTTAAATTATTTGTGTCTGTTTGTTTGCACTGGATCTATGTAATTATTTTGCCAGGGAAACCAAAACAGACAGTACCAGTGGATCCAGTCGCACATAGTTTATGGCTGGTCCAAGCTTTGTAAAGAAAATTCATCTAGAGAAGACAGATAGAAAAAAAACCAAAAAAGTAGTGATTTGAAGGGTTATTCTGTGGCTTGGGGGTGACCTCACAAAGGTGCAAGTAACTACAAGGAGATTCCAATTTGCACTATAGATGCATTCATGTATTTCCAGGCTCATATACAGGAAGAACAGAGAGGCTTTTTGAAGCTGCTACATCTACTACCTTTCTCTCTAGGGCTGTGGCACTAATGGGCTGCTGAACAGGGAATTTTTTTCAGTCACCCTGCACTATCAAGGCGGCCTCATTTATAGACTGTCAGGAGACCCTGCTGACTCACAATCTGCTACCTCCAGTAACCTATCAGATCTCCAGTGGTTCCACAGAGAAGGGATTGAAAAAGAATCTTAATGCATAATGGCAGCATTATCTTTGTCATTTCACTCTTCAGTGCTTGAGGTCCAAAAATCAAAGTCCACCTTAAAACCTTATGATTGGCAAAAGCTTCTTTTTCCCCCTCTCCTGTTTTGGAAAGAAAGCATGCTTTGCCTTCATGTAGTTCCTTTTCCTGAGAAAGATGGAAAGTATTGTGATATTTTCTTCAAAACTGGTAGAAGGTCTTTTAGCTGGAACTAGATGGGAGGTTGGAACTAGATGATCTTTGAGGTTCTTTCCAACCCAAGCCATTCTATGATTCTAGGTTCCAGTGGGAGCTGGAATGGTTCCTGGTATCTCCCAGGATCAGACTTGTGATAACACTTACACTGCTACCTCTGTTTTTCACAACAACTTTGTGATTGAACAATAAACAACTGGCAGCACTGACACTTGCATGTGAGTGAAGTCTTAGAGCTCTGCTTGCATACAGTAGCCCTGTTGTCTTGTGGATGTGGTTTAGACTCCATTTTGATCTACCAGAACATTCAGACTTCAAATCCCATCCTTTCTTCAGCTTGGAAGGAGGTCCTATGCTCCAAGTTCTGTCTTCACCCACCACCAGAAGCCCTATCTTTTTCTCTTAGATGCACAGGAAAGAGGGTAACTGAATGGGGTTCAGGTACTGGAATAGTACTGAGGGATATCTAATTCTAGGAATGTGTTCTTGCAGCCCTGCTTACTGCAGTGATAGGTGGATCTGGCTAGTTGTCTGGGCTTGCTGATTCATTTGCACTTTCTCTCGTGGACATTGGATTGTTGGTGGAATCTGTCAGTGTCATCTGGCCCACTCTGTTCACCTTATTCAGGTACTGTGTCCTGACTAATTAGAGAGGTCATATCTTACTAGAATATCCACTTTGGATTTTACTCCTTGTAGTATGAACTCATAGTAGCCCTGAACAACTGAGAAAGAAACCTAACTTTCAGTCTCACTTGCAAAATGAAATATTTCTGATAACAGGGGTATTGGACATTAAGAGAAAAAATAATAAGTGAAAATGTATTATTTCTAACTCACAAATCATGATATTTCTTGTCTTTCATTCAGGCATCACTTGAGAAATCATCAGCTGGCTGTTTGTGTTCTCCCAAACACTGAAGGAGCTTATATAGGAAGTGATTTAGACCAGAGTTCACATACAAAATGATGCAATTATATTGAGCTAATAAAAAACCTATTCAGCATGAAGTAATTTTTTGCTCTCTACAATAGTGAAATTTAATATCTAAGGTATTCATAAAAACTTGAATTGTGGCAAAATTCCAATCTGTTTACAGGTGATTATTCTTGCTTTCTAAAAGCATGTCTTCTTCTCTTAAAGGATTCTGTATTCTGATGCTAATTTTGAATCTATATAAAATTGTCAAATGCAGAATGGTCCCTTCAGGACCATTTTCAGTCATTTGAGTTCCTGGTGAAAATTGTTTTCTGTATTGTTTGCTTTCTTAGTTTCAGAAATCTCACCCTCCAAATTTTTGTTCTTTTAGGAGAAGAGATGAAGACTAATTGCAGTATAATCATTTTGATAAAACATAATTCGGTCTGAACAAAGCCTGCCATCCCACTACAGTCCTGGAGTCCAGATGTCATAGAAGGCTGAATACAAAAGGACAGAGTAGCTTTAGTGGGAGATGATGCTGTTTTTGTTGCTACTCTGAAGTTGTTAAAAATTACTTAATCTAAAATGTTTTAAAGGGGCTGTTCGTACTTGTATTAGCAGCACTAACAGTCCAAATGTTTTTGGACCATCAGCACAGTTGAGTTCAATTTCCAAAAGCTGAAGTTTTGTGTTTTCTTGGAGGCAGGGTGGGAGATCAATGCTAGTTTTCTACCAGCTTGTTGCAGGAATATTGCTAGCAAATTTGTGGTGTAAAATTGTAAAAAATTGAATGATATTGCCCTGTGCAGATGGACCTCCTTAACTTTATTTACATTTTTAACCACTATCCCTTTTTAAAAATAAAATAAAATAAAAAATTGTTTCCTAGTGAAGGTTTAAAACTTTACTTCCTCTTCTGCTTGTTCTTTGCTAGAGCTGTTCTCTTTTTATTCACACTGTGATCTGCCCCAAATACAAACCAACAAATCAAGTCAGCAATTTAACAGAAGTGAAAATGATGGAATTTCTACAAGCAGTGTCCTTGGAATTCAGTTATGTCTTTCGTGTGACATTTTTTAGTCCTGAATTCCCTGAAATTATAGAGAACAGATGTATTGTTCAATCTGAAAGGAAAAAGAATCACAACAATGCCTTGATTCCTCTTTAGATAGAGGGCTTTACAGTTTCTGCCTAGAAATGCTGTTTATTATGACAACATTGGCATTGCCATGGCTTATTCTTCCTATGGTTTCTCTGTTATAAAGCATTTACTACAAAATGCATAACAAAAAATATAAAGCATTAAAATAGAGAAGAATAGACTATCCTCACAGACTCTGTATACCGCTGGGAGATAATTTCTAATATGTAATGCATATTGTTATTTTCATGATGCTTTGGAGTATCATGCAGATACAAAGTAATGCTGAGCTTTTCAGTCAGTTTATCCCTTAGTAGCACAATACATTGAGGGTTTTCATACATTAGTTTTTTCAGTGATTAAAATAACATATGGGATAAGGGATTTCTCCTCACAGGAAACCATTTCAATTTACATGAAAGTGGAGAGAGATATGAGAGGACTGAAATCAGACATTCTGAGTGCATTTACACTAGTAGTTTAGAGTTTAGCATAGGTGCTTTTCCTGATGTGAGTTCCTTAGAATTTGTACTTGTTGAACTGTAGGCGACAATTTTGTGCATCTCTGGTAGGAAGAAACAGGATTCTTTCTTTGAGATGATCTGAATAATCAAAAATTTATGGCATGAAAATTATCAAGCAAAGAGGTAGGTTTTTTGATGCTATAGTTTTTTATTTGCTTAATTTAGCCCTATCAGTTCTCAAATCACTGTTATTGTGCCAATATAGATGGAGGAGCAGGACAGGTGGTAGGAAGATCTTAAGCTAGTATTGCCATCAAACCCTTCATCTTGTAAAACAACAGCCTCACAGTACTCGTTCCTCTCTCCACAATTTGCTGTGTATCCTGGCATAACTGCTAAATATTAGGTGTGGAGGAGGCTTGTTACTATCAAAGCTGATTTCTGTAGAGCCCTTTCTTTCTGAGGCGCCTGTTTTTCTTTGTGCCTTACTGTACTTTAGCACATAAACACAAATCATCAAAAGCTCACTTCAGTTTGTCAAATGATAATTTTGGAGCTGTGAAGAAGCAGAACCCAGCGAGCATTTTCAAAAGATGTTCTATTAGTGCACTGTTGCCTCTGACCTCAGCAGCTAGTCACTATCTGGGCCTTGCCAGCTTGCTCGTCTCAGGAAGAGAAAGTGATAAGATAAGCTGGGCATTTTTCCTGCTGTCGATTACTCACACAGAGTGTACACAAGAGGCCTGGCTTCCACTAGGCTGTAGGTGTCTTCCCTGCTCACAGTTTTCAAGCCTATTTCCAGCTATCCTCCTCCACAAAGAATTCTAATTGCTCCTTCCATTTAGGCTGAATGAAAGGTGCTGAACATGCTTTAGAGCTCTAAACAGGTCTGTGAATGCCTGCAGATGAGAACCAAGTCTGAAAGCAGCCGTTAATGCCCTTCCATGCAGAACCCCACCAGGGCATGGCCAGGCTGGGCAGGAAGATGTTCTGCCCCGAGAAAAGCAGCTGCCTCACCCTGAGGCTTTATACATACTCTCAGCTGCTGCCATTTACAGAACTGTCATAGTTTCTCCTGGTAGGGGGAAAACAATGAGACATAATCATATTTGTTATGATTAAGTCCTGATATAACCTGCATTTTATTTGGAAAGACAAAAAGATCTATTAAATACAGCCTATGTAAGTATTTATTTTCAAGGCTTCTTTTATTTTTATATGGGAAAAGAGTTTGTAGCAAAAAAACAAACAAACCATACACTAAAAACAGGTTGCATTTAAATCTGTATTGATGTCTCTGACTACAGTCATATTATATCAAGACTGGCCATTTACTTTCTTGGCATTCGTTGAAAAACAGTTAAAGTTATTTTTCATAATTTCCATATTTGAATTAATGAGCCTTCAGAGGAAGTTAAATTGCTATGAACATTCACAAAATCATAGAATTATTTGAGGTGGAAGGGACCTTTGAAGGTCATCTAGTCCAACCCTCCTGCAGTGAATGGGGACACCTACAGCTACGTCAGGTTGCTCAGACCCCTCCCCCCCCACCTGACCTTGACTGTCTCCAGGCACGGGGCATCTAGCACCTCTCTGAGCAACCTGTTCCAGTGCTTCACCACCCTTATTGTAAAATACTTTTTTCTTATATCCAACTTAAGTCTCCCCTCTTTCCATCTGAAACAATTTCCCCTTGTCTTATCTAACAAACCGTGCTAAAAAGTCAGGAAATAGATAATAATATAATAGGAGGTAGATAATAATATATTTTTTTCCAAACAGTGCATCTTTAAAATAAACATTAATCTTACGAGTGAGTGTAGCAGAAATGCTAAGCATGGCTTGAACCAGTGATTGAGCGCCTGGCGGGAAGGCAGGGCCAACCCAGGGGAACTGAGGTGAAAGCAGTGCATCTGAATGACTGGAAGGGGTGCAGCCAGGATCCACCCCTTCCCAGACCTCATTTAAGGGTTGGCAGTGGAGGGAAGGGTTCTTTGCTGGAGATCCCTCTGTACTTGAGGCCTTCTGAGGGTAAGCAGCAGCTTTCTTTTGTTTCTGTGTCCACAGCTGTTGCATTTGAGCAGATCCTCATTTGTTACAGCCTGGGACATTACTGCTCTGCTGTCAGTGCTGTGCTTTCTATTGCATTACAGTGCCCTTTACTTCTCCAATTGTTACTTGTCAACAGTGACTTTTTTTTATAAGTAGCCATTTATGAACCAGATGCTTATTCATCTTGAGTAATATCTTATAGGGTCAAATTTAGGAATGTAATTCCTTTCAGGAAAACATATAGCATATATTTACTTCCTACTGATTTGGGGGATTTTGCTGTGTATTTATGGCTAAGCATATGATTAAGAAATTTGTGAATGGGTACATATTCTGAATCAGACTTATGTGATTTACTGCTTTGGAGTTTGTAAAAAAATAAACTGTGTCATATAAATATCAAATTATTAGCTGAATTGATCCTCGTGCTACTTTATAAATGTTTTTTGAGATATTATGGTGACAAGGATTATAGGAAGAGCTTACAAAAACAGTATCTCATCGCATTCTAAGGAAATAAGTAAAAAGCCATCTTGGTCTTCTTCTGCACCTGCATTAAATATTACCTTTTAAATATCAACAAACTGCCAAAATCACCCACTATGGAACCAGTGGCTGTAGCATGTGATTTGTGTTGACCACAATCTCTCCTTTCAAAAAGTCTAGTTTCAGTCTCCAGACAGGCAATCTTAACCGTTCCTAGTTCTATCTATGTAATACTTCTACCACTCAGCAACACTGACTCACATACCTCTCGTCAATCTATCAATACGAATTCCTTTTGTTTCTCTGAGTTTCTAGTCAAGTAACAAAACAGGTGGTGCCCTTAGTACAATATAAAGTAGAGTTAATTCTCATCTAGGAGTATTTTGCAGTTATACTGCAGTTACCCCAAATGTCTAGAGAAAACTTTATACATTAACTAAGCAGGAAGACTATGTTTTTTCCTCAAGAAATATATATTGCAGAAATATTTTTCTCAATGCACATTGAAATATTACAGTATTTCCTAAAACAGACCATCCACAAAATGAGGGCATGAATTAACACCTATATGAGTAGTATACAACAATAGAACAGAACTTAATTTTGCCCAAGTAAATATTATAGCCATCACCTTCCTTTACAGCAGTGAGCAGCTGTTAGGCCAAACTCCAGAAACCTCCCAAGAATGTCAGCTATCAAGATGACAATTTCTGGGACTCAAGCTATTTATTACTCACTGTAACTGGCTTGGCAATATCCTGCTCTTTCTACTTCCTAAGTACAGGATCGAATTCAAAGCTGTGTGAAGTCAGAGACAAGGAGAAATAGTATGGTAGTTAAATAGCACAGCTGTGAATCAAACCCTAGAAAACCAGAGTAAGGAACAGTTTTAAGGTACTACTGTACTACTATCACATGGCATTTTTTCCCTCTGTTTATTATAGAGATGTATCACTGTAAAGCCAAAGTATTAAATGTAGACGTACACATGAGATAAAGGACACCCAATTGTAGGGCTTGGATCTGAAGCAGGTGTGGAAGATATGAGATACAGGTGAGCTCAGTTTAGCTACCTGTATGCTAAAACTAGTCCTTTTTTATGTCTTGATTTATTCAGGAGTTTAGAAATTGAGGGTTTTCTTTTGATAAACAGTGCATTAAATATGTTAGCAAATCAATTCGATTTCAAAAACATAGTTTCTACTAGAAATCATGCTTAAGCATTCCAAATTGGCTCTAATCTTGAGCTCTGTCCATTCCAATTCCATATTACACCTGTCTGTTTTAAACCTTTTGATCAAATGTTGAAACAAATCCGTTGGTGTGAGAAATCTTACCTATTAAAGAAAAGAAAGTTGAGTAGCATAATGAGACTCTTACAGACTGAATTGCCAGGACCAAATTTCTAGGCCTAAGGAGAATTAATACGTTGTTAGTTTATGTCATTGTTGACAAGTGGTGGAGTCACTGTGCCTGGAGGCGTTCAAGAAATGTGTGGATGTGGCACTGGGGGACATAGCTTAGTAAGCATGGTGGGGATGGATTGATAGTTGAACTAGAGGATCTTACAGGGCTTTTCCAGACTTAATGATTCAGTGAAATGGTAAAATATGTGGCAAACACTACAAGCACAGGGATTTTGCCAGTTTGTACAGCTGATTCCTAGTTGAGGTGTAAAGAAGCGCAGAAATAAGGTCACAGCAAAAAAGCTAAGTGAATCTCTTTATGTCAGTATTTGCTACATGGAAGTTCCCACACTGAAACATATTTTCACAGAGACTGAATTTAAGGAATTGTTTCAAATTGAAGTTTCAGTAGAAGATTCTTAAGTGCAAACTGATAAAATGAATGGTAAGCTGCAAGGTATTTTTTCACCAAGATTTCTAAGAAAACCAAAATAAGCATTTTTCAAAGTTGTCATTATGGTGTAAATTGATAGCAGAGGGAATAGAGTTGGCTAATGTAGGATACTTCTTGCTTAAAAAAATAATAAAATAGACTTCTATCTCTGTATGAACTCTGTTTCCACACTGTCAATTTTTGGAAGCTATAATAAAATTATAGCAGAAGAAGAATCATAGAATCACACGCAGAATTGCTCAGGTTGGAAAAGACCTTAAAGATCATCGAGTCCAACCACAACCTAACCATACTACCCTAACTGACAGTCCTCTGCTAAATCATGTCCCTGAGCACCACATCCAAATGGTTTTTAAACACATCCAGGGTTGGTGACTCAACCACCTCCCTGGGGAGCCTATTCCAGTGCTTAACAACCCTTTCTATAAAGCAGTGTTTCCTGATATCCAACCTAAGCTTACCCTGGTGCAACTTGAGGCCGTTTCCCCTTGTCCTGTCACCAGTGGGGAGAGACCAACACTGCTCTCGCTGTAAGTACCTTTCAGATATTGGAAGAGAGCAATAAGGTCTCCCGTCAGCCTCCTTTTCTCCAGACTAAACAGCACTGGAAACAGAAATTAAATTTTTGAGACTTTTTATCCTAAAGAGAAGTTGCTTATTCATGAAACAGCATTATTTGAGGTAGGGAATTAGTTAAATGAGAGGAATTCAAGAGATCTGGATTTAAAATAATTTTTTCAATCTTCAAACACGAAAGACTCTTAAGTAAGTTAAGCTTTAAGGGGCTGAAAGAGAAGATGCCTTGCTGGATTAAAAATTGGATCAAGAGCAGAGAAAAGTATTGGAAGTTGTGAACTTCACAGTGTAGGGAGATCACAAATGTTCTCAGAATCCAATGCTGGAGCCTTTGCTGTTTACTATATTCACAAATCATTTGGAAATGGTTTTAATACTGAGGTGAGGAAAGAGGAACCTTGAAAATTTCATTAAACTACTCCTAGCATTCTACATGATATATCTACATTTTTCTCTTTATCTTTCTAATCAATGCACCTGAACGTGTATACTGTTGACCCAGAAGAGATGAAAGGAAAGATTGGAAACAGGACAGCCAGAAACAGGACAAGGGAAAACTGAACAGATTAAAAAAAAAATTGACTTTGAAAAGAGATAAATTAATAGTATTATAGAATGCCTTGGGTTGGAAGGGACCCTAAGGATCATCAAGTTCCAACCCTCCTGCCACAGGCAGGGCTGCCAGCCACTAGGTCAAGTACTAGATCAGATTGCCCAGGGCCTCATTCAAACTGGCCTTAAAAGCCTCCAGGGATGGTGCATCCACAGCCTCTCTGGGCAGCCTGTTCCAGCACCACATCACTCTTTCGGTAAAAAAAAAAAAAACTTGCTCCTGACTTGTAATCTAAATCTCCCTTCCTTTAGTTTAAAACCATTCCCTCTTGTCCTATCGCTATCTACCCATGTAAAAAGTTGATTTCCTTCATGTTTATTAAACTGCCTTTAAATATTAGAAGGCCACAATGAAGGCTCCCTGCAGCCTTCTCCTTTCCAGGCTGAACAAGCCTCATTCCCTCAGCCTATCCTCACAGGAGAGGTGCTTCAGCCGCTCTGTGATCATCTTTGTGGCCCTTCTCTGGACCCGCTCTGAATGCTCTGCATTCTAAGGATTTACTAATATGGAGTAGGGGAAGGAACTCAGAAGATGGCATTGTATGAAATTATCAGGCAGTAGTTTTACAAGAGATAAGCAGGAGGAGTGTTTTTTCCATACAAAATATCATTAAGCAGACGAATTCAAAGATTTGGGTAATGAAAATTTACATGAGAAAGTAATGAAACATTGACGAAGAGAAATCCATCAAGGTGCATTAAAAGTAAAATTCTAGACTGCATCCACATTCAGTCTTTGGTTCAGGGAGGAAATGCCCTGCTGGACAGTGGGATGACATATCAGGGAATTTCTACCTTTCGGTAAACCCATGTCTCTGTCAGTGAATGGTATATATGGCATCCATGCTCATTTTATTTTTTTAGCCTTAGAATAATTTTTTAGGGGGCAGTGAATCATTTTTGCCTAGTCAAGTTGTAAAACAGGAATATATTCTGTCTGGACAAAAGATTAGGCATATCTTAAGAAATCACTTTCATGGCATTATGAATAATTGTGATATTCCTATCTCTAACAATTACTGATAATGAACATCTATTAAAGGTGCCTTTTAAGTTATGATCCAGTTTGTATAAATTTTTATGGGATCTTCTATCTGTCTTCAGGTCAAGGTCTTCCTTAATTATTGACATTTAATGTGTGGACTCTTCATCAATGTCATTTTTTTCTTCTGGTCACTGCCAACTCAGTTTGATCTCTCACAAAAAGAATTCATCATTTTGGATTATATTGAATGGTAGTAGGGTGTGAAATCCAGGCAAGCATATATCATGGCATTTCTTTCATTCTTTCACCTTCTATTGTTTTAATGAATCCCTAATATCTGTTTTACCTTTTTAAAAAAATCTTCCTCTATTACAAGTGACCTTGTAGCACAGCTTTCTCTGTCACAAGGATTACTCAGCTGGGCATTCTAGTTGGTGAGAGGTGTGGTTATTTTTTTTTCCTTTTCAGTTTTTATAATCCGATACAAAATTAGAAAAGACTCCAAAGAGGATGATGAGGACTGCAATATTATTAGATATGATTGTGCTTCTTGTGCTTCTATGTTATTTACAGAATAGGCTATTCAGATCCCAGTTATTTAGGTATGTAGATTTATTTGTATGTAGTAGACTTGGCACATACATGGCTCAGGTTCCTACATAGTTTTTAGGAAATTAAACCTAAATTTCATGCTATAATTTCTGACATACAGACCTTCGGTCCATTAATAAATTCATTTGCTGCTCTCTTGAGTGGAAAATAATTAAAATTACGAATAGCAAATAGCTAAAAATAGAACAAAACAATTCAAAGGCAAATTGAAATATACTCAGAACAATGTGTTGAACAATCTGTGGTAATTAACATAGTTGAGGAAGAATATGTTAACAAATTCCTTACAGAATAGAGAAGTCCCTCACATGCAGCCATTCAGCTATTCCCTGTGGATAGGTTTTGCAGCTCTACATTAATACACACGCTATTGCATTCTGTCTAAAAACGTTTTTGATTCTGCTCACATTCAGGATGATTATTTTAACTGTCAATCCTGAACATGAGAGGTATGTAAGTTATAAACAAAAGCATGTTAATGCAGAGAAGATGTGCAGGAAAATCTACCAGGGGAGATATGGAGAAGATGATGTAATTACTATTATGGATGATGGGAGGTGGCTGTATCTGTCACCTTAATGGGACTGGAAAAACAAATTATACAGTTATTCAGTCTTGGTAAATATAAAAATTAACAATCCCATGGGGGGAAAAAATCTGCAACCTTGTAGTAATCCTGTATGTGAAGCTGCAAGATTTGAGTTCCTTCAGGAACAGTTGGAAAATAATAAGCATATAACAAATTAGAGCCTAAAATTTGAGCACTGCAACATACAGAAGGGAATGAGTTTGTCTTGGACATGCTGGCTACTAAGCCTATCACTAAGTATCTCACCAGCTTTGCAAATGCACCTCACTTCTTTGCAGGGGAGCTCTTAAATTACCATTAGGCTTAGCATACTATGTGAATATAAAAAATAAACACAAATAAAAGTTTCTGCTAAGGCAACAGACTTTAAACAGTGGTAGCACAGCTGCCTCTTCTTGATCAACTCTGCCTCAAGGCTGGAAGCCCCTGAGAGAAGTGTGGGATGAGATGCACAGTTACCCAGTGCTAAATCATGCTGATCCCAAGTGTTCTGAATTGTATCATTTGAACTTCATAGCATGACAACTGGGTTTTGCATTTCTAGCATGAAAAACTAGATTTGTAAATTTTGCAATACCTCAGACTAGCTTGAGCATGGGCTGGGAAGAAGCTGTCCCTTCCTAGGAGAGAAAAAAGAAGGCTCTGTGGGAGATGGCCCGGCAGGATCTGTGAATGTGTATTTTGCAAAGATGTTTCACTGCAGTACAGACCAGGGTGAGAATCTGAAGGACTTTTTGTTGTCTGTGCCACAGCCTTTCTCCTAACAATTTAAGTACCCCTTTGCTCATATATGTTCTTTTATGCTTGTTTTAACTGTCATATAAGCTTAGTGGCTTAGTTTGGTGTGGTTGGACTCTGGATTTCATAACGTAGTAGTGACAGCAAAAGCTCAGACTTGAAATATGTCTTTGTATAGATTGAGGCTTTGATCAGAGTGATCTAATGGGGAAAATACAGGAAAGAAAATTTGCAGAAGTTGTAAGTAGGATCTTATCTAATAGGAAAAGTTGCCTTGTATCTACTGAGGGTCACCCTGGAAGCTGAAAAATATCAGGAGAAGAGCCCACTCTGGAACTCAAAGTCTCTTAAATCAAACTGAAACCTTTAGAAAAGTGTTGCAAGCAGTGCACACATGATGAGCCACTCCACTGTTACTCTTTTGTTAAAATCTGGTAAACATAGGAATGTCCTTCCACACATGAATGTGGCTTATTTCTCTGCAAATATACTGACTTCATCTTTTCCAGTTAAAGTGCCTTGTGTATAATTATGTGTTCAAGGTCTCCTGTAACTCAGCTATAAGCATTTTCTATTCTTCTGTGAATAAAAGTCACAGTTGAAGGTGAATTTTGTGCTTAACAAATGCCGTGTTGCTGAGTGGTGAGAACTGACCTTTGGGGAATGTAGAGAAAAGATTAAAAAAAAAAAAAAATCAGCTGTAATCTGTCAATTTCCTGATAAAAGGTGAATTAATAACAGCACAGCAACACAAAAAATTAGCCTATGAATTCTGCATCATAACTTGCTAATTTTAGTAAATTAAAACGTTTATGAAATAAATGAATTAGTCCATTTTGAATAAAAACAATTGGCATGAAGGTAACTTAACTGGCAGATGGAAAGAAATGTTGGAGATCTGTCTGTACACTACTGGAGGACACTTTTGGTACACTCTCTGTAAAGCAAATTTAGGTCTAAGAATAATACAGCTGACTTTCAGTCATGTTTTTAATCTGTTCCCTAAAACTGCACATGGAAGTATGGAGTATTTAATCTGTCTGATTATCTCATCAATGAAATGAATGCATCTAAAAGAAAATTGAACTTGAGGCTGTGAGCAGATCTCAGTATGGGGAAAAAAATATATTTGTAAATACATGTAACAGTATGAGACAGAGGAAACTGCAGGCAATGGTCATCAAAGGGGAATGGTTTCAAACTAAAAGAGGGGAGATTTAGATCAAATATAAGGAAAAGGTTTTTCATAATAAGGGCAGTGAAGCACTTGGACAGGTTGCCTGTAGAGGTGGTGGATGCCCTATCCCTGGAGACACACAAGGTCAGGCTGTACGGGACTCTGAGCATCTGATGTAGCTGTAGGTGTCCCTGCTTATTGCAGAAGGGTTGGACCAGATGATCTTAAAAGATCCCTTCCTACTCAAATGATTCTGTACATCTATATGACACTAGATGTACTGAGTCAAGGTGTTAGAATGAATATTTCTGTATTAAGATCCTAATTTTCAACAGTATTTGTAGTGTGCTTTTCAAGAATCATCACCGCTTGAGTCATAGCCATCATGATTGGATGGAATTAGCAAAAAATAGTTAAAATTTCAGCATAGAAAACACAGCAGTGCACCATTTTATATTTTATCAATCAAAAAAATGACTCATCCTCTAGGTAAAGGCATGAGATAGGATTCAGAAATTGTGTTTTGTAAAAGCCCACACTTAGAAGATATAAAGAAGGTATAGAGAGCAGCAATAAATAAGATTTTGTTTACTCTAGCCCACAGCTGTGAAGCCACTCCACGTGCTATGCACTGTTTACACAGATTTATGGTGCCTTTTGTACTATGTGACACATTTACTCAGTGGCCCCAACTAAAGGTTAACAACTTGGTCACAATCTTCATATTAAATATGGTGCAAACACTAACTTGTTATTCACGGGTCATGAGAGAGACTCAGGGCCATGTTTTTATAAGCTCCAAATAGTCTCTAAATTTACACCTGTTAGGTTGCAGGTACCCAACTCCATTTGGCTGAATACTTAATCAAAGAGCAGAGATCCTGAATCAAAAGAAAATTCCACACCTCTTAAAATATTTTGCTTTCCAGTAAAGATCAAATGGCAAAAATAAATTCTTCTGTTCAAAATACTGCGGAGTCTGAGGAATTTCTCTGGACCTTCCTGCCATCTATCCTTATTATCACAAGGCTAATCGCTCAATGGAGGATCTTATCTCAATCTTCTATAATTACTAATACAGGCTAATATAAGCCATCCTCCAAGCTCACACAATGGTCTGTCAATCAAAATACAAGCTGAAAGTAAGAAACAACTACAAAACATATACCTGATTAAAAATGATTTATCAGACACTACAGTGATATTTCTTCACGATGTTTCTTACCACAGGTACAGCCAAAGAAGCCTTTCTGGACCAGCCATACTACATATGGAACATACACACGCCAGTGAGTAGGCAATCAGGAGATAAGATAATGTAATGGAAATCTTCTGCTTCTGTCCATGTGGTGTAGAAATTCCAGAGTCTACGCTGCAAGTCTTCTGTTCTTTCGCTTTGCCTTTCTTCCAGTTCTCCTAGATCGTTCCTTGTGCTCTGTGTGTTTGATCCTGCAAGCAGCAGCCCACACCAGATGGCTGCTGATTCTTGAAAGAGATGTTCTCAACTGTCTGCCCCTCAGCAGTAATTCTTGCACAGATCTTCAGTTCTCCTGCCAGCTTTGACAGAATGTGCAAAGTTCAGTACATTTGTAATCACCACTTTAAATTATTTAAGACTAAAATTGTTTAGGAGGTTCTGAAGTTATTAAGAGCACTTGGCAGAACCCATTGTTTCTTGCTTCACGGAGATCTCACTTTCTGAGGCCAGTCATTCTGACAGAGCTCTTTTTACAACTTGACTCTACAATGAACAGAATCAGGCAGGAATTAATACAAGAGGATAAGAAGAGTTTAATTTCAGACAGTGAAGAGGATTCAGTGTAGCATGAAGAATACAGCTGCTCTGATAAAACCAGAAAGTCATCATTATCATGACTCCCTAAGAATGTATAAGTGACTTCAGGTTTCTAAGGAGACATGTAATCTTTTGTTAGATCAATACATACAACTGACAAAAGAAAAAACAAAGTAATGAACAACAAAAAAACCACAACAACAAACAAGTTGTCCAGGGCATACTTTTGTAGGCACAAAATACATGCAACAGCCTTCATAACTGAATGCAGGTTGAGAATTATTACTTGGAGTTTAATTTGACGATTAGAATTTTGCTACCTTAGTAAAGAGGGGAAAAAGGAACTGCTTCTGTATCCTGTATAAAATGTTGTAACAAGTAAGACTAGAATTTAATAGAGCAGAAGATGACAGTCTTGTCTGCTCCAAAGCTTGTCATTTTTTTTCAACTATATCAATCACTCTAACAGAAGCTCTATATACTAAGCCAATGTAGGAGTTGAAGTACAATGAAGGGTATAACCAAAACAAGCTCACAGTTTAACTTGGACATTTCTCTGCTATGTCACACTGTTTGAAATTGCTGCTAATGATACATCTTACTTCTCATCTCCCAGATCATTTAATTAGATACTGTTTGCAGCCGTAGTTTGAGAGGCATTTGAGTTTAAGAGGAAAACATGATAGCTTTTGGGGAAATATAAAATTAAAAAGCCATTGCAGCTTTATGGAGGAACAGTTGCAACCACAGTCTGCAGTTATGCTCTGGATAGTCCAGCCACAGCTCTTGAGGGTAATTACCTGAGACAACAGAGGTTAACTACGTCAGCCAAGGCAGTAGTTTCAGGATCCTGTTTTAAGGCTAAAATGGACTGCAGAACAGAAGTGGGAATGCAAAACTGCTGTTCATTTTAATCATGACACAGTGTTCAGTCCAGGCAGGAGTGGACTCCTTACTAAGTCTTAGCTGGAAGTAATTATAGTTTCCTGCACATTCAGACATATATTCCTCCAGGGGGATCTGACCCTGCTTCTACCTCCTGTATGCTTTCTTTTTATATTTCACTTCAGTCAGGAATTCCGTGTTCATCCATGCAGGCCTTCTGCCTCTGCTGCTTGATTTTTTGCTTACTGGGATAGACTGCTCTTGAGCCTGGAGAAGGAGATCTTTGAAAATCAACTAGCACTCCTGAACCCCTCTTCTCTCCAGGGCTGCATTCTGTTGTGCTCGTCTTAGTGTGTCCAGAAACTGGCTGAAGTCTGCTCTCCTGAAATCAAAAGCTGTGATCTTTCCCTTTGCCCTGTTCCCTCCTCTTAGAATCCTGAACTTCACCATCTCTTGGTCACTTTAGCCAAAGCAACTCCCAGCCTTCACATTGCTGACCAGTTTTTTCTTGATTGTGTGCATGAGGTTTAGCAGAGCATCTCCCCCTTTATCTCAACCTGATAAGCACAGGATTTATCTGCCTTTCATTCAGTACGCCTGAGGGCATGGGCTGTTGAAGGTGTAGGGTTTCAGAGAAGACCCGGTTGATTTCCTTTTTGCCCTCTCTGATGCTGTGCAACCTGCTGATCTAGGGTAGCTGCTGCATTTGACAACACGGACTCTGCCACCAGCACACATCTTCTGCAGGTAAGGAGCTTTCCTCCCCAGTCCCAGCAAGAGACCTGAGGCATCCCTGTAGCCTCAGATCTCCAGGGCCAGACTCTCTGTCAGGAGCCCGATCTGTGTCATGTCACTGCTGTGACAGTGTACCTGCTCCCACAGATGCTAGGGAATCATTGCTGTACATGTGTACACCAACCTCAGTTTCTGACCCATTTCTTGTGTGGAATTCCACATGAAATGTTGCATCTCCTGGCTTGCAGAAGCCATGACTAGGAGCTATATCCTGGACCTTGAGTGGGCAGAGGGAGAGGAAAACACAGGCTTTGAGTCTTCTGCATTGCAAGGAGTAGAGTCTGCAGTCCAAAACAAGCAAATTGTCAAAATCAAGCTGAAAGAGGAAGAGAGAAGCATGTCTGCCTGTCTCATAATAGAACAGTAATTAGGACCTATCTTATAAAGTTTCAGATTGTAATTCTTCCATTTTATGTGGGACAGAAAATCAGCAAAAAACTGGTCAAAAAATATGCTCATTAAAAGCAAGATCTACCTTGGTAAGGGATTTAGTTTTAAAATAAACCTAATATACCATATGTACTGCTTCCTATCTCTCTGTGAATTTAATGGTCTGTAGTTGAAACCAGAGAATCTGGAAATTGCATATGCATTATCTGATCCAGAACTAAAATACTACTGAGGAGAAACAATTAGTTCAGCCTAGTGAACTGACCTAACTCCACTCCAGCATAGCTGCAGAGAGTTATGTGAAAGCTACTGAGAGCAACTTTGAATCTTAGTGCTGCCTTGGTACCCAGTGCAAGATGTAATCTCTTTGCACAAGAAGGGGAGAATGTTTCTGAGGGCAGCCAAAATAGATGCCAGTCTTGCATAATAAAATCAAACAAAAAAAATCCTCCAGGGAATATGGGAATGAGAAAAGTCTTAAAAACATGTTCATTAAACCATTTGCTGGCCAAGTACAAATGCTGCACAGAAAAGAAGAAATTGCAGCCTGTATTTTAAATGTTACATGTTTTTACTGCCATTACAACCATCTAAAGGAACTAATGTTGGTAGAATTAGTGCCTGCCTCTCTGCAGGGAGAGCAGGCTCAGACAGGGCTCGTTATACTGTAAGTGGGATGGCCATTTGTTAGCTATTGATTGTGATTCCAGCTATCTGGAGACTGCTGTGCTGTCAGATACAGCGTGGATTTCGTGCCCTCTCTAGCCACTCTTGGCAGTTACTGAATGTGGAATCCCCCCCACAAAAGCCATGTGGGATGTGGGGGACTGTCCTGTCCTGTTGCACAGTATAAAATATAAGCACATCTCAGAGAACGAAGGTGACAGCTCTGTGGCTTTTCCTGAAGGAAATGCCTTGACAGAAATAGATACCATCCTTAATAGGCTCGCTATAAGCAAACACATATGCATAAATGATACACATATATACATAAATGTAAAATACATAATTATAAATATACATATTTAAATGCATACATACATGAATATGAGCATACATAAATCTGTGTTGTTGTAATAGGCGAAGGCGGGGATTCGCGATGTTACGGGATAGGATAACCCCTCCCCTCCCCCCTTTGGGGGCGTACACACGGTAGAGGCTTAGTATATAAGGTGTTGCACCACGTGAATAAACGGACCACTTTCTTACACCATATTGGTGCATGCTTGCGTGGTCCGGGCCGCAAACTGCAGGTGCATGGGAATCCACGGGAAGTTCAACACTGTGTGTGTGAGCATGTGCATGCATAGATAACTCTGATGGCATGTTGGTAAGAAAATTGAAACTGAGAATTAATTTTCTCAGTTGAATATGAGAGGGCCATTTAATGAGGTTATTAGAATCATAGTACAACCCAGACTGGAAGGAATCTCAAAATATCATCTGTTCTGGCCTTTAAATTGTTCCTGTCTTTCCTCATGATGCTGGCAAAGCAGCTTCTTCTAATGGATATTTTTTTCCAGTGTTACAATTAAAATGTTACAGTCTTGAAGAACGTACTCAGAAGTGCCTGACGAATCACGTGGCTTCTTCTGCTGCATTCCATGTTAAAAGGAGGAAACCTGAATCCTTTATTTAGAATTCAGATCTGTGAATTAAAAAAAGAAGGACTGAACCAGAGTAAAATACTGCATTTGTCAGCTGCAAACAGAGTTGTAAAGTTCTAGCGGTATAGAGCAGCTCTGTCTGGTTTGGAGGTCTGTGCCTGTTATGTTGGCTCACTTCAGTAAATCTTTTAAAACAAACTGCATGTTGAAAGGCTGTGCAAGCTCTTCTAGATTGTGGTTTTTATGCCCACATGGGATAGGGTGTGTGGAAGGGAGCCATCCCAACCTACTGTTTTCCTCTAAATGTTAAGTTTTTATCATATGTATCTGTTCTGTTGCTTCACAGAGCCAGAATATCTTTTCTTTAATCGGTGACTAATATGAGCTTGCTGGATAATGTAACGAGTGGATGTGGACAGTATAAGCTTTCCTGTGGATAAAACAGCCATTTAGGAATGATTGATATCCTCATGCTTTAGGGACTGCTGATATGTAGGAGAGCCAACTTTGAGTCTTTCCTTGATCTGCTGAAGATGGGCATGAGACTTCAGTGTCTCTCATTAGTGTCCTTGTTTCTTGTTAATAATATGTTCTGCGAGGGAAGAATCTTTAATAATTTTCCCAGAGGGGAAAAAAAAAGTTTTTCTGACGAAAAACTTACATTTTGTGGACTGTAAGAGCATGTGTGGTGAATTTAGTTTTCTCTAGGTACTTCTCAATTCATTTGAATAAGTAGAGGCAGAATTGGCAGTGTTCTTACTAAGGTCAGTTAGGTCTCTTAGAGGCTTTTTCCATATTCTGCTTCTCTGGTCACTAATTTTTACTTTTGAAACAAAGAGAATGCATTCTTTGACCATGCCCTTGCTTTCACTTCCCTCTCCTTCATCTCAAATTGTTCCATTTGAGTGCTCATGGCTGCATCTTTCCTTTTTTCAGGTAAATACTTTGAAGTCCTGTGATATTTATCTCATGATGCTTTAGGGGAACTTGAACATTTTCACAGCAGAAATTTACAGGGATGCTTTGTTATGTAATTAAAAAAGCAATTGGAAAGCACTGGATCACCGTAAGACTGGTTACTGCATTTTTACTGGTATTAGGCTTCAGTGAACTGTTGGTAAAATTAGTTCATAGCTGAAAATCCAAATACGCTTTCATTAAGAGGTGACAGAATTTTTGCCATTCAAAGCAGTGATAGTGCTGGTTGTTTGTGAGGAGTGTAGCTGTTCACTAGACAGGCAAGCAAGCAGGTGAGGATAAGAATGACAGAGGGAGTCAGATGAATGTACATATATGCAGCATAGTTGCTTGCAGATGCCCACCCTATTCCTCTGTGGTCTCTGTCCTTTCAGCTTCCCAAGTCCAGCCTGACACCCTTCACAGCCACGTTAGCCCGTGGTTCCCCATATTGTCATAAAACATTTTAGAGGAAAGGTAAATGAACACATGGGCTCAGATAAGTGTGAGTCCTTTTGTCCCCTTCACAACCTGTCCCTGGGGTAAGAAACCACCTTCCTATGGAGAAGTAAGGCAGGTTTCTAAGAAAGGGAGCATCTGAAAGCACACTAACCTATTTGCAAGAGGATATCTGTACTCTGCTAACTTAAGTTACTTTAAGACTTAATTGTGGGTTTTTGTGTGCGTGTGTGTTGTTACATAAGCTTTCCCTATTCTTATTTGCATTACTGTATCAAATGCAGTAACGTGTACCTTCACTGAAATCACCTACTTTGTACTAGAACAGTTCTTGCTTGGGCAAAGTAGTGCCCCATTTAAAAGTTGATGTTTAGCATGCTGTGGTTTTGTAATTCAGTGTTAGAATAATTCTTTATCAGTGTACTATCACTCCCTTACCTGTTTCTATGCTTTCCCCTCCTTGTGGTTTTCATCTAAACATAACACATCTATACATACGTATTCTTTTCCTTTCTACTTCTCTGAGAAAGCACTAAGATGGTTTTTATTTTTAAAAGAGGCTGAAATTTTTCAAGGGCTGCTGGCAAGCAGTACCTGAGGATCTCTGCCACTGCACTGAAACCTAAAGGGAGCTCTGCTCTCAGGTATTTCTCAGGTCTCTGCCTCTTTTGTGATTTCCAGGTAGCAAATTCTGAAGAGGACAAGATACAGAGCAAACTGTCTCCAGGCCATACTACCATTTATGGAGGAGTCTTAAAAAAGACATACTCTGCTGCAGACCTTGGACCAAAAATATTCGGTGCTATGTGAAAGGAAAGGCATTCCCAGAGAGAGCTGTTCCCTTCCCAGACCTGGGATTTTTCCTAAGAAGAGACAGATTTCTGACAGGTAACATCCCAGTCCAGTGAGTAACATTTGTGTCAATGGGCACTTGTTTGGTTAACAGGAATTGCTGTGGGACAACAAGTACAGATTGTAACGTGAGGGACCTGAAAATTGTTTTTGCATGGTTTTAAGTCTTCAAAAATATTTAATTAACCATAAAAAAGACATAGGCTATTGCTCTGAGTGAGCCATTTGGTTTTTGCGGGCATTAGAACAACATGGGAAATATCTGCAGAACATAGCCACAGAACCTTGCCTAAATATTTGCATTTCTGTGGTCCTTCTCTGCATGAAACTATTGATAGAGAAACAGAATCAAACCCTTGGGATGTCTCTGTGTTACACAGAAACTGGATAAGTAATTTATAAAGCCTCGATTTCTGCTCTTAGGAGATCCATGTTAGAGTTAAATGCTTTAATTGCTAAACTAACATGTTGGTAGCTCCTCTGATGACTGTAACAGAGGTTTTTCAGTTCTACAGCTGTTCACTTGACAAATCCATTGAGATAAGAATATAAGGGTTTTTAAAGCAATTCCTGGTTATATAAAATTGCATCTCCTGACACACTTACATGTGAGCACTCACAGAGAACCCCCTCAAACTCTATCAGTAAAACACCCTAAAAGTAATTTAATTATTTCATTGCTTTCCTGCTTGCTTATATCAAGCAAATGCTTACTTCCCTTGCTAATGAGTAACTGTAGACTTTTCAGTACATCTCTGAGGAATGAAGGACAAGAATTCTTTTATTCATTTGCCTACAACAGCTATAGATGCTGACTTCAATAATAGATAAATAAATAGAAAAATAAACAAAGTAGCAGCAGCAGGACCCTAAATGTTTTGGCACAAGTAAACTCACCTGACATTTCGTAGCCTGTGCAGTCTCTTTTAGCTCAGTGACCTTTGCTGGAAAAGTGAAATACTGTTGATGGAGCCTGAACCAGTGCCCAGTGAGGGCAACTGTGAGCTTTTACTTCAAATGCATCTTGACTGGGATCACATCTAGAAATATAAATGAGAATGCAGGACTTAGTGTTGGCCTGATTTTATGAAGTGCATGACAGAGATCAGCCTGAATCCAGTATTGTCTGATTGGAAAAAGATCTACTACAGCAAATGTCAGAGGGAAAGGTCTTTGAGAAAGCACATAAAGAGGAGGAACCAGAATGTGCTCTGGGTTATGCAGTGGAGGTGCACTGAGATTCAACAAACTAAGCAAAAAAAAGGTTTAGGCCGAGTTAGCAAAGTAAAGTTGAAATTCTGCTGTCTAGAAAGGAAGGCCTTTGCAGTTCTCAAGATACAGACCCATAAATCGCTCCCTTGTGAGTGCTGATTTCTTTTGAAAAGTATATCATTGTCCATGGTTAAGTATTTCCCAGTCTGTATATGGGTAAAGATAAACTGTAAATGGAAATCAGTGTTCTCTGTTTAAAATAAATAATTCTGTAAAGCAAGACACAGCTGATCTGAATACTGTGCACTGACAAATAATTGTTCTCACGAGGCAGGTGACTTGAGTGGGCAGTATCTTTCATAAAAAGTAAAGATCCCATTTCTGAGGCACGATGCACAGATAGAAATGCTGCTTTGTTTTCCTCACCTTGGGTATGCAGTTCTGTCTATTGCTATTACTTCCTGCTCTTTGGAGAATGCCCATGGGGATCCTCTACTGTCTCTTACAGCACAGCAAGCCAGGGCTTTGGCATCAATGCCTCAAACTGACTGAATAACCTGCAGATGAATCAGAAATGTAATATCTGTAACGAGGTGAGAAAGACTTTAAATTGCTTTCTCTGGCATCTTTAACCACCAAAAGATGCAGATGCCTCTCCCATGCTCCAGAGCAGATCTTGCTATTGTAACATCCTTTGATGGCCGATGCCAGTGACCCACTCCTGCCTGGTGCTGGTGACTTGCACGCTCTTCTAAGTAATCTCAGTTTCCATGGAAATTAAAGAGGGGCTAAGACTTATATAATTTACATTCCTGTATGTTCATTACGAGGAATAGGTTATTTTAAAACAAAACTGCAAGTACTTAATCAGTAGGAAAAGTTTTCAGTTTGTACTACAGACATCTATAGTACCTCCTCATGCTTAGTCTGAATGCAAACCTCCTAGTAACACTGTGTCTTGCCTAAGCACTCTGGAAAGGCAGTTGCGTTTGCAGCTGTTGCATTGCAACAGCTTTGTTTAAGCTTTTGTCTAAGTTGCATTGCAGCTTTCCAACTCAGAGGTAGTTATGAAGTGTTTGAACTGCAGCCGATGGAACTACCTCTGTTCACATGCCACTGCTCTTGCCTTTCATGATTTCCCTTAATTATCTGATTTAACTGGCTGCATTACTGCTCTCTACCCTCCTCTGTAAAAGTAGCTGTCATTATCAGCCTTTCTTAGTGGTTTTGTTGTTGTTTTATAAATATTCAGTACTCCATCTCTAAATCATTGTGGAGAAAAGATAGAGAGTAATCATATGGGGAGTTATACTAGCAGACCTGAAGTTTGGAAAATGCTGATGACACATTAGGAATAGTAGCAAATAGTTGTGAGGTGGAGAGAGGAAAACAGCTCTTGAGCTCTTGGACCAAGCCATTTCACTTCTGAAAAAAATACAGTATCCATCAACCGGAAACGTTTGCTTCTTGCTTTCCTGAAAAACCATTTTATGGAAGGGGAGTCAGCCCTGCAGATGGGAAGGAATGTCCATTTTTGGCTACTGAAATCCCATTTTACTGATACTTTCATCAAGAAAACAAGTGCTGGCCACTGTGCCATGGCTACAGCTATCAGTTATCATCAGGGCTATCTTTCCTGCAGCTGAATAAAGAAGAAAGAGTGTGATGCTTGACCTAGGCTTACCATTCCTTATATACTAGCGGTAGCATGCTTATGTGAGTTATGGTGTAGAAACTCCATGTAATCCAGTTTAGTCCAGTGCACTAACAACACCTGCTGTATAATTTCAGAGAAGAAAAAGAGAAAGGATGAGGAAATCCTCCTTTCAGCTTTCCTTTCAGCATTTTCAACTCCTGGCCTTGTTGTGTTCAGAGGAACCTGCTAACATCTGGCTCTTAACTTGCCTACAAAGAATCTCCCTGCCCATAGTATGTATGCCTGGCTATTCGAACAGTAGTTGCCAGCAGGTTAGCCAGTTTTTTTTAACTCCTAAAAGTAATTTTTTTTTTTTTTTTTGTCTAGCCATTTCTACCAGAACTTTATAATCTCATCAAAAGCTTTGGGGAAAAAAAGTGTTTGTCTTCTGCTTGTAGCAGAGTCTGACTTTGTACCTGGTTACATGGCAAATCACGTGCTGTTATACAAGAAACATTATATATGTACAATCGTAGTTTCCGTAGGAAGTCAGGCTTAAAATGTCTTCCATAGCAGTTTTTTATGGCCTGGCTTTGGAATATTGTCACCAGTTGTTTTTAAAATGGGATTGCAAATTTTGTATAGAAATGTCTGTCAGCTGATGTCTTGTTGCCACACAACCCGAGCATGTGAGCACTTCACAGGTTTCCATACAAACACCCTGCGAGAGAGAGAGAGAAGTGCTGTAATGCCGTTTTTGAGGTGAGGAATGAGGAAAAGATGTGCTGCATCTTTGTTCCATGGTGCAGCCCCTGTGACCTTGGTCATCCCCCCAGTGGCCTTGCTGGAGTCCATGGTACCTCCCAGACAACCAGTGCAATGGATTTTCTTCCCACAAAGCCCAGGTGTGAGGAGCTTATCTCCTGTAGTTCATACCTTGGTATAGGCCTAGAATAGGGCCAGCATGAGTGCCTTAGTCTCTGCAGCAATCCCATGTCCACCAGTCTGCATGTTCCTTAAGTGACCTGCTGGAGGTGGTAGAAAAAACCCGAAGCAGACCTGTAAATGGGCTCTGGGCATGCAATTCAGACTGAGATGTACTACAGTGTCCCACATACTTGTATGGAGCTGACAGCTATAACATCATGTTTGCAAGAAACCTGCTCCCTTCTGGTGTAGCAGCTGGAGACAAGTCTCAAAAATGAGAGTAGATATTTAGCAACTGCATCCCAGCCTAGGATTCAGTTAGGTCCAGTTGGAAAGTTTTGAGAATCTTGGGCTTTATCCACTCTATATCACTACATAGTCAATGAGTAGATATGAATATTTTTATAAGCATTTGGATAGCATTCAAACTTGAAATGTTTGAGTCCTGTTACTTTAAATGATGTTGCAGAAAAGCACTTAATGAGGTCTAAAAAAAACCAGTTGTGGAATTAAAAAAAATGAAAATAATTAATGGCACCTCCTTTGTCATGACAAACATTTGAAGGCAGGTATGAACTTTGACTTGCATCTGCAAGTGTCTGTCATAATACTGTGTTTGACATATTCAACAATAAAATTCTCATTCACGCTATCGTCAGTGAGTTGCTTATACAAAAGCTTTTGCATCTTTTGTGAAGGCCGAAAAACTTACCCCATCATCTCCTACTTGAATCTGTGTATTTGTCTTTTCAATGCACTCAGAGCTCCAGGGCATGTTTTTGATAAATAATTAAGGGCTAATCCTGGAAATACCTTGTATGTGGAGCTGCCATTGAAATCAATGGGAGTTCTGAGCACAGAGAACTTGCCCTAGTGAGCCCTTAATCTTCCAGTAAGCTGGAGAGTACTTGTTTTGAAGCTCAGTGTTTAGTGCAATAATGAGTGTGTGTGTACTGAGATTTTATTTTTCATCATTCTTTGCAATGAGGAAGGACACTGTTGTGTTTGTATTCAATACCAATGCCATGTTAGGAAACAGTAGTGGATTTCTAGAGATATTATCCTCCTTAGCCTATAGACAAATCACTGTTGACTATCAATCACTATCAATTTTTCATCAACTAGTAGATGAATGATGTCTCCACAGCCATTAAAATGTTTATAATCATTATTACATTATCCTATGATTCTGTGAGCCTACTTACATGTATATGAGTAATCAGAGTAGCTTTGATTTTCTCTTTGCATAAAAGTACCAGAGATAAAAACTGCAAACAATTCAAGGCTTGTTCTTAAATATAAATGACTAAGGTAACTTAACGAAAAACAAACATGATGGATGGCATAATAACATGTAAGATAAAGCTTATTGAGGAATGCTGCTGTTCTGAAAATTATGTCTGAAAAAAATGTTTTGCATTGCCACTCTCTGAATAATTCTTTTGAAATTGCCAGCTATTTTATCATCACTGTTATAAGATTTTTAGAACAAAATTGTAGCTGTGCGTAAAGGTCAGGAACCATAAACAGATGAGCCCTTCCTTTTATTTATATTCTCTGCACTTGAAACAAAGATTTTAGTTCTTTTTGCAATAAGGGTTTGAGGTTGTTTTTTTTTTTTTTTAGTTTGGTTTTTCCGTCCTGCCTATTTACAAAGCAACAGCTTCAATGTGTCTCCGGGCTGAGAAGCAGATTAATAAAAAGCAGGATGTATACTATCCTAAATTGCACTTCTACCCTGACTTGCCATTTAAAAAAATATGCTATGGAGGGTTCTCCACATTTATTTCTCTCATCAGATCAATGTTACAATCGCTGTGTGCAGCTCAGCCCTTTTGTGTGCTGAGCACTGCAGCCCACTCCAGGAGACGAGCACGGTGGTCCCATTGGATGGCCCAGTGAATCAGTATCTTCTTCTGAGCTGTGTGAGGTGATGTGACAGAGGCTGGTATGTGTTTTGTTGTTGTTGTTTGAAACCCACAGTGTGGCCAGCTATCAACTTCATTATGCCCCATGTTGCATCTGCCTTCCCCTTGTAGAAAAACAGCCTGATCCCAGGGCTGGGTCCTGGCCCCATGTTCCATACCTGGATAGGACAGCAGCAAAGTCACTGCAGTTCCCTCTCTCCTCCTCTCTTTAGTGTGAAATAGCACAGCTACATGAGCATTTCTGCTCTGGGGTATAAGCTGGTTGGTTTAATAGTCTTTCTAAAACTCAGTCTCTTTTTTATCTCCCTTTCTCCCTCTCTTTTCAATTAATGCTGGGAAAAGCTTGGCAGGGCATGAAATGTTGTAGAATTAAATGCTATGATAAAAACATGAAGTCTGTATAAATTCTCCCTTTATAAATCATCACAACCACACAGCTATAAAAATGTTTCTGGTTTGTAAATGTTGATAACTGTATTTCTAATATGCGAATAGAATTTTGGTTGAAAAAATTAAATAAAACGCCCTTGTGTATAAAATTTCTTTTCAAAGAACACAGCATTTGAGGTTATCTTTCATGTAATAGTCTTTTGAAAATCTTTTATTTGAAAAGAGAACCACACAGCAGTAGACATCCAATCCAGAATACATTTTTCCTCTCTAAACTATAAGGATGCTGCTCATTAAGCAATTTGCATGACTGTATGGCTTAATTTTCTCCCTATCTTCCATATCTGTGCAAGGTTATTATCTGATTTTTGCTAACTTAGTGACATTGAATTTCTGGTCATTCAGTTAAGGATTATGCTCCTGGTCCTTACCAGAGAGCTTGCCATAGCTCATCACAATTGAGAGGTCAGGTATGAAGATGGTTTTTTGTGTGACTTCAGTCATTTGGTCCCATTGTGCTGCACAGGACAAGTACATGAAGACTGCTTTGAACTGGGACAGCCCCTGGGAGGTGAGGAAGGATTTTCTGGGGTAATTTCTTTTCAAGACTGGAGGAGAGAGAGGAACAAAAGACATAGAACCAGGTCTTTGCTATGCAAACAACCTTTCTTACCTGAAGAAATCATTTGTTGCTGGCCATACCCACAGGATGCAAAATTAGGATGGCTTGGTGCACTGCTGTAACACAGTTCCTGGCAATTCCAGAACTAGGGAACAGGAATACGTTCCAGTGCCAGGGAATATGGTTATGCTCTATTATGTTGTCTTAATTTCTCTACTTTCCATCCCTGTAATTTTTTGTAACAAAGAGATGTAAGGCTTTCCACTGAAAAGGTGCTGAAAAGATTTGGAAATGCTGGTACTTGAAAGGCTGTGGGGCTCCTTTTTCTTGGCCAACTTTCTCTTCCCTCTCCTGCTCCAGCAAGGATTTTAGTTTGGATGTATGTGATCAAGGATGGAGGATGTGCTAGAAAACAGGCCAAGAAAAACATATTTAGGCAAAGCTTGCAACTGGAGAAGGTGTGAGAAAATGATAAGGTCCATGAAAATCATGCAAACATTGAAACTTCAAATAAAAGCTAACATAATGTTTTATCAAATAGGGAATGGTGATAATACCAGTGTTGTCTAAGCTAAAATAGGATAAGCAACTTTGCTTCGTATTTTATTAATGCTGCTTTTGAATCATCAAAAAGCTTAAGATTTGGATTTTATCCTGAAATGGGCTGTTAATAGAGTGGGAGAATATTAGTTGCAGCCTTGCCCTGATGGTGGTGGAATAACTCCTGTGCTGCACGCTTATGGAGAGAAGCAATCCGTGTGCAGTAAGCGTTAGAGCTTCTGGTTTTAGCTTGATAAAGAGCTCTAATCTATCTGGTGAATGAAAAAGCTTCTGACTTTTAAAGCCCTGAACAATTCTTGTGTTTTGGACTTGTGGAAAACTTCCTTTCAAAATGAAAAGTGGCTCTCAGTTTTGATAGATTCTGCTGAGATTAAAACCCAAAAAATGAAAGCAGAGTTTACACTGCACCTACCCAGAACTGTATTCTCCTTTTTAAACCATGCAAGTGCCAGAGGACTACAGTCTTGTTGATATGGCAACAGTATTATTATTTGTCTATTAGAAAATATTAAAAAAAAAAACAAACAAAAATTGTGGTTCTATATTAGCAAAAATAAACAGATATATGGAACTACCAGTTAGACTATTAAGTGTGATGATGAGGGGGTTCTCTTTTTGATCAGAGAGCCCCATTTCAAGGACATCTGGGAACAGATTGAGAACACCATCAATTGTTTTACTGGTTGTAACCTCATCTGATGCATCCGAGTTTTTTGGTACAGGATACCCTTTAGTAGCAGAAAGAAAACTGAATCATGATATACATGCAGATAAATTAACAGCTTCATGCTTGGCATCAAATTTATAGTGTCTTTTTTATATGGGAAATTCTACTTGCACACTGCTAATGTATGCTATGCTATGTAACGTCATGTAAGTGTTATATAATAATTTGGGTGCATTCAGAAGCGTTGCCTGTAAGGTATGATGAAACTGTAGGCTTGTGGTTGCTGCGTGTTGGTTTATCTTAGAGAGGCAGGCACATGGGGACAGCCTGTTCCTGGCAACAATGCACAAATAAATGGAGCCTGTCCAGATATTTTTAACATATAGGAAAAAAGAAGAGAGCTGGGTGTGGATGAGTTAGTCTTGTTGAGGTTCTTCCTAGATCTAAGCAGAGGTGGAATGATTATGCAGTCAACAGTGTTTAATTCAAATAATGTTGTCAATCAATTATACCGTGCAGCTAAACTTTTACTTTGATGAACAACTACAACTTTTCTATTTGATGAGTTTGTACGCCTTGAAGTACTTGCTTCCTTTCCAATTAAGTCCTTCATGGAGCAGAAGGGCAAAAGCTCACTTGATCTTGATTTTCAGTACGAATACAGACCGTGAAAGTGGGGCCTCACGATCCTTCTGGCTTTTTGGGGAGTGGGAGTGGAGCATAAAGAGGAAAAAAAACAACAAAGGCAATGGTTACATGCACTCATTATATTGCCTCTTTACACCACATTTATTTGTTCTTCTGGATGAGCACCAAATGGCAAATTCCTGGATATCTTTGTTTTGTGACCTCTCTGGTTGCTTGTCTAACTCTCCAATTAAACAAACAATTTACAAGTTACAGGTATTTTTAGTTATTTTAGTGGGCTAATGACATTGCAGGCTTGCTTGTACACATACAGCTTTATTGTTGACGTAGCCTGATACAGCTTTTGTTGCTTGTGTTCTTACAAAATTCTTAGGCAACTAGCATTAGCTATGCTTCAGTATCTGCTCTCTTGGGTCCTTTTCTATTATACTCTTCAAATTCTCTTTGGTGTACGTGTTAACAGGTGTGACTGTGTATAAAAAAGTGCATGTCTCTAGTGCAGCATTGTTTCCACAGAGGTTGAACCTTCTTTGCAATTTTTATTTGTATTCTAAGAATGAATTTCACAACCTTGAAAAACATCAGGAGTTCTAAAATTTGGGCTCTTCTTTTTTTGCACTGGAATATGTATAGAGCAAGCAGAAGACTTGAATTTCTGTGCATAGTATCTAACATGCTTCAGACTTGACTCTGTGCTGAACCTCCAGAGGCAGAAGGCAATTCACTCTGTGTTCCTTGATATTTTGTCTTTCCTGCACCAAATGTCCAAAGGAGTGCAGCTTTGTCCCAGCTGTTATGAATAGTCAACGTAAAGGAAAGGACATGCAGTTTATTGTGTCTGTCACTTTAAACTATATTTGGTTGAAACCAGCCTTAAACAGAAATCAGTAGTTTCATTCAGAAGTAGGTATCTGATATTTGTCTTGTTTTGTTTTATATTGGGAGAAAAAAAAGAAATGAATGCAACATTGCAAAACTCTTACAATTGGGTCAAAAGGATCTAAAAATTATGATGATACGTTGTGCTTGCAATACCGGCATTGAAAGTCAGCATTTAAAAATCCCAGAACTGATACTTTTCCTCTTCGGCAAACTTCACACTACCTGAAAACTCCACACTACCTACAGATTTGCTGAATCAAAATTTTAAATATGATATGACACTTCTTGGCAAAAGTTAAGTATAGGAATAATTTAGCCAAAATTGTGAGTTTAAATATTAAAAAGAGGGAATAAATTTTTGCTTGAATGGGTTGGCTTTGGTTTTTTTGGGGTTTTTTCTTCTGTTTTTTTCTAAAGGATACATTTTAATCCAGGTCTCGAAAAAAATTCTAGAATATCTATGCAGATATTGTGCTCTCTTTTGGCTTAATCTGGGTCCATGAATATGGCCTCATGCACTGCTCCAGATTGTTTAGATCCAGTAGTACATGGTGTGTTTCTGAAATATGAATAATAGCTTCTCCATTGCTGAATTCAATTTCTTGATTAACAGAGGCCAGCTGGATCAAGACTCCAATAAGGCAAGCAGATGAATAGCCTTCAATTTGCTTGACCTTGTCTTCTAAAGGAACATTAAGCTGTGGATATCTACAGTGAGATTTCTTTCTAGCAGGCCAATTCATCTTCCATTTTGTTTTAATTGACCTTTTGAAACATTAGAATAGAACAAAGAGTAAGATTAATACAGATATCTTCACCTGGCCTATGAGAAATAATCTATTTACAGAAAAAAACTAAGCTGAATAAAAAAAGAGATTATATCTAACCTGGGGGAAAGAAATAAATATCAGCTTGGAGACAATCGTATCATATTTACATCTGTTGCCTTCAATAATAAAGTATTACTAGTATCTTATAAATTAATAACTTTTTCAGAATATCATTTATCAGCTTTCTTCAGTGTTTATTTCTGCCTTAAATAGGAATACGCTGCAGTTCATATGGTATTACATAGCAAAAGGAACAAATTTCTGAAGCTTAAAAGACCTGATATTTCATGATTAAAATGCTTTGCTGGGCTGACATTTCAAGTTCAATGAAATTCTTTGTAGTTCTTCCTTTTTTTTTTTTTTTTTTTTTAAATTCCTTTGTGTGGAAAATTTCTGTAAGTAACATTAGTTATCGGTAATGTGGAGGGAGAAAGAGGTGGAAGATATTCTTCCTTTGAAAAATATGTGTTTTGAGTCTCAATTTTAAGACTGAAACTACTCACAACTTTACAAGTCTATAAATGAAGAATTTTCTTAAAATATCCTCTATAAGCTAGCTATGAGGGAAGGAAAAGAACATGTGAATGAATTTATGGTCTGTGTTTAATGGCCTCAGCTCAAATAGTGAAACGATTGTCTTGCCTTCTGGTTTTAACATTAATCTATTCTCTTTTTCTCTGACACCTTCAATGCTGCCTTTGAGATAGCTCTATCCCAAGAGCTCCTGGAAGTGCCAATTCCTGGGTAAGAGCAAGCTCAGGGAATGAGTTAGCAGAGATGAAAGACCCAGGAGTTATTTACGGTTAGTCTTGCCTCATTTCTCACTCTACTTTATTGATAAGAAGCTTTATCCAAGGCTTTGGATTAAAATTCACACTCCCTAGACATAAATAAATGTTGTTAAATCTTTTTTTTTTTTTTTTTTAAACCAAAGAGCACTGTAAGGCGCAGAAACAGTGCTCTGATTTGACCTGCTGCCTTATCTCCATCTTGCCTTAGCACTGATGCAGTTGTAATTGCTTCTGCACTGGCCCTGCTCCACCTGCCTTTGACAGAGGAGTAACAGAAGAATGGCTCATTTCCTGCTGTTTCTTGCTGTTATTGGCAATACTTGGCACTTTTTTTTGAAACCCTACCACCAAAGTGCCAGATCTATTCAGACTGTGATTTATCTCATTCAAATGTCAGTGAAACAGAGAAGGATGTTCTTCATATCAGCCTCTTTCAAACCTTCTATCTCTAGGACAAGCTACTACCCAACCTTAGGAGTTTAATGTTGTTTACTTAGTTGCTACAAACCTAGAAACACCAGGATCCCAGACCACTTACATTTCTCTCACTTGATAGCACAAATTCTGCTCTTTCTCCCCTCATCTATGTAGGTATTTGCCTGCTACATCTCAGCCTATGACAAAACACGGTATTGCAACTTTGCTGAAGTAATCCAGCATCTATAAAAAGTAATTCTGCATCACATCCTCTTGGCTTTTTGATGCTTCTAAGACAATGGCAGAGGTTTATTTCCTCCCTTTCCCTATATGACATGCCTTCCATCATAAAGTCAAGTGCTGACTCCTGGTCTTCCTTACTGTACACCTCACAGTCAACTAGTACATACTGTCCTGATGGTGCCCTTCCTGTGCTTGCTACTCTGCAAGTGCTTGTAGATGTGGTTACAAGTGACAGTTATACAGCAAAGATAGTTCTCTCACTCAACCATTAAAATTTGTTTAAAAACCCAACTATGTTGTACAATGCTACTGAAGATATAATTCTGTTGTAGTTGACAGCTTATAAATGCATACTAGATCTGTGCAGGCAGTTTTATTTCAGGAAGACAGTCTATTCTCATCACTTACTAGCTGTGTTATGTGTATCTTATTTTACACTGCTGCTCAGCATGATAGGCAAGCTTGTCCTTCTAGAAACTGGTTAAGAGAAGCCAGCTGGCATAGAAGGAGGAGGGGAAACCTTCTTAGTATGTGAGGTGACACTAAGAATTGAAGGGAACTTAGCAAAATACTGGAATGATGATGGGGAAGGCAAGAGTTAGAAAAAATGTGGAATGGGAACAGTATTGAGGAGAAGAGAGGAAGGCAGGACAGGAACACAGGGTGTAGCATAAAAGAATGGAGAAATGGCAAAGAGAGGTTCATTTTATTGCTTTTTCTGTTGTTCTGTTGACGTTGCAATTTGTTCTTGAACCTAGTATCTCTTACCACAGTAACGATTATCAGGTTTGGAAAACATTAAATAGGTAAGAATGAAAGATGCTGTGAACTAGCTCCATCAGGCAGGTTTGAAGGACAGATCTCTCCAGAAAAATACAGTTCTGTTGAAATCTAATGTTTCATGGGACTGCTGTGATGGGAGAATGGGAATGTCTAATGTTTCGCTTTGACAATGTAGAAGCATTGATATCAATTTGATGTGACTTACTTATTGAAGACAAGATGTTAAATACAAGAGTTTAAGCAAAGTGAATCAGAATATTGAAGTCTAATGTGTTTAGATGATATTAAAAGCTGTGATTTTGAAAAGTTCTTTAATTGAATTCTTGAGATGTTTGTTTATTTTCAGTTTTTTATTTAACAATATGAAATTTCAGAATACTTTGTGGAATGAAATAACTCATTGCAAATCAGGAACAGAAATAACTTTTAATACCTATTTAGTTGGTTGATTTAAAATTTAATAAAATCTCATTCTCCTAAACACAGGAAGAATAGATTAGGAATCTGAAAGAGCTGGCTACAGTTCTCTAGATGAGTCTTTTATGCAGTAGGAAGTCATTCAATTAATTCCTGTTTTAGCAGAAACCCAGTGCTTAGAATATTATTTAATACGTCAAAACCACTAAGTTTTGCTATATTGCCCAAAGGTTAATTACTTTCAGTGTAAATTTGTGCCTTGTTACCTATATGAACATGTCTAGTTTCCGTCGATCTCCAGCCACTGTGTTTTGTTATGCTTTCATCTACTAGATTGAAAAAAAATTCTGTTCTTCATATTAGTATTATGGACTGGGGTTGTGTCACTGTTTAATGTTCCCTGTTTAAAATTAATAGACTGAGGTCTTTGGCCCTTTCCTTATCCAAAATGTCAGCATTCTTTTAGTAGCTGTTGTTGGAATTTTTCTGTTTCATCAATACCTTTTTTGAATTACGGATACCAAAAGTCAACAGTGCTCTTGCTACCTTTGTAACACTTACAGAATTTGTAATCAATATTCCTCTGTCTAAATCTGTAGGGAGAAGATCAGCTTGTTAGACTAATATTGCATTTCAAATCATTTAGAGCCCAGATTCAGCTTTTTCTTCCACATCAGCTTCAGGTCCTGCCTAGATTTCTGACTTTTGTTAATTAATCAGATTCTTCTGAAATGCTTGTTTTCACTGTTTATACTAAGCAATATGAAATTTCACACTTCCTTGTGGAAAGGAAGCAAGCAGAAGCAAAGAACAAACTACTGAGGTTCTCTTCAATAGCTTCTGTACTCCTCTATACTTTGAAACCAGTTCATCGAGTTAATCCATTTAAGATTTGATCTGTTGATTTTGTGTTCTCCAGATTTCTTGATCAAAACATTTGCATGTCACCAAACCACATGCATTGGAGAAGCCTTAGCTATGATTATTGTTCATTCTTCCAGGCAAATTTATAATTTATATATTTATAAAATTATATAAATTCATATAAACCTCTCAAGATGCACCAACCTTCCAAAAAGTGAGCTTTTAAACAGGGAGTCATAGAGGACAAAACTGAATGTCATAGCAGAGCCGGTAGAGAACTCAAGAGATGTGTCTTTATTGAGTGGGCAACGCTTCTTTCTCATTCCACTCTGTAACATCCTCAAATTTGGGTTTAAGTCTTTGTTATTGGAACAGCAGTTTGAAGGATAAATACCAGAAAAACTGTGAACTCTGACTGCTTGGAATAAAGGACTGCCTCACATCTTCTAAAAAAGTGCTGTGCAGGAATTGGTTCGTATTTAAATAGTTTGACTTGTGCATGAAATACTTTTGCTAATGTATGCAACTATGTAAGTGCTTGAAGCTGATTGTGCACGTTATACTGCTATTTTTGTATTAATATAAAACGTATATCTTTAGTAAGTGTGTTCACTTTATTACTTAATCAGAGTGTGTTTTCTGCAGAGTATCCAGATTGCTAAATTGCATTTATTTGATGTATAGTTGCAATTCTGCAAGAATATCAGCAAAAGATCACAAGGAAAACCATTAATGAAGAAATGAGCAGCTCTGAAAAAAAAAAAAAAAAAAGCACAATGTGCATGAGAGTGAGATAAAATTACTATAAAATCAGAGGTAACTCTTATTCAAATGCTGGATAAATGAAGACAAGTTTTGGAGGCATTTGTCCCAGGGCAGGCAGCAGTCTAGGGGACCTTTCCATTTTATCAGCTGGCAAAGCAACAAAGGGGACTGCAAGGCAAAGCTATGGGATTTATATGTGGCAGCAGAAAGAAAACTGTCAGAATTACTGATCTTTACCTGCCATATTCCTGACAAATGCCTGTCTCTTAATAAGTGTCTATGCATGGAGTCCATCACTCTGCCATTAGCTGCCTCAAGGAGTGTCTCTTGTCTGCTAATGTGTTCCCTGCACACTGAAAGGCGAATGCAGAGGCACCTGTGAAACTTAATTTCCACCCATTTTAGATAGTTTTGGAGATGTCAGTCACCCTTTTCTGACAAGGGAGTCTGGGCTGAGATTAGATGCTTGACATTTCAGACTTACCCAGTGTGATTATCTCTATTGTGAAATTGGCTGTGCTGTCAAATGGGGACTTAAAAAGAGTTAGAACAAAACAGGAAATTATTGTTGGTCATCTATGACAGTTATAGGTATGTTTTTCTGACATGACTAATGCTGTAGCCATGATGTGTTAAGCAGTGTGGAAGAAATGGCATAGCTGCACGAGAAAGTATATTTTGCAGAAGTTGAATAATAGTCCCTGATTTGATTATTAATATGATTTCCTCAAAGTTTCTGGTTGAACAAGAATGTGCACCGCAGAACATCAAACACACTCCTCATTGTGTGGTTGTTGAGATAAAATACAAGCAAAGAAAAGGCTAAAAGGTCTGATACAACATAACAAAGCACTGTGCATTAAGTGATTGTGGTAAGTTTCTCTGCCTGACTGCGTAAGGAAAATAACTCAGCATGGGCCAGATCCTCAGCTGACACAGTGGTGTATATTCACAAAACAAAAAGGAATTTGTAACTATAAATATTTTGCCAATTCAGAGTAACTCTGATGTGAAAAATCTTATAACAGAGGCTCTCCTGCACTAAATCATTCTTCTTTCTGCATGTACCAACTATGGTGAACTCCCAGCATATTTAATTGTGTTACCATAGTCTGCCCTCCTCAACAGTCATGTTTTTAATAACTTAACTCAAGACTGTTATGAATAACTTAAGGCTTGGGGGGAGGAAGCTGGGAATATTTTCATTATTTTTTTGATTCCTTAAAGCCAGCTCCTCAGCAAACTCAGCAGCCAGGCTTCGTCAGCAATGCTTTTTGCTTCTTTTCTAGCCCTATTACTCCCTTCTCCTTTAACAAACTTCTCAATTTTAAAGTCACTGTACAAAACAGACTAAAGCAGGTTGCAGACAGCAGACAGTGTGCATCTTGCTTACTTTAGGAAATGAAGATTTGGATAGAAATCTAAGATAGTCTAGGCTTTTTCTCTGGCTGACAACAAAATAGTTTAGATCAAGATTAAGACAGTTTAGGAGGACAGTTTAACCTGCCCCACCTCTCAGTTAGGGTTAGGGTAAGGCTATCTGCAGTCATGAAAAATCAAGGTGATCCACCAGGACTAGGCAATGTTTGGATCTTAGAACCAATAGAAAGGAAGCAAAATAGAAGGGGAAAAGTAGTTCTAATTAAAATATGTTTACAAGCCTTATTTTTTTGTAATCCTGCCACTTAAACTAGACCCTTAACCTGGAGATGAGTAAGTGTGGTTGAGTACAGTCTCAAAACCACTAGCTTAAAACAGACAGCACAATTAGTACTACGTGCTCTGATCTCCATCTGCAGAAGTATACACACTTTGGTTGGCTAAATGTTTCAGAAACCAACTTTCTTTCAGCTCAGTCCTCACTTGGATGAAGGGACAAAGAGCAAATGGATTATTTGTGTTTCAGTAAATAAATAGCTGTGTAGAAATACCTCTAAGACAAAATTGGCAATATTTCTATCTAATTTCTGGTGATGCGTAATTGGCAGAGGTAGCAGAAAGTAACCCTCTGTTTTAACTGCCGTGTGTGGTGCCTGATGATTACTGCTGCAATAAAGATGAGGAATTTTTGATATAATATTTCCAGTGGGGATTTATGATATGCTCTGTTGTTTTGAATCAAATGGAAGATGAAGAAGCATCTCTAATTAGAAAAAATAATTCAGTTCTTTTAACAATAATGAAGCAAATTTATTTTGGAAGGAACAGCAAAAGAGATTTTCCTCTCAGTTCTTTAAGAGATTTTGTTTATTTTTATTTTTAAATGCTTCCTCACTTGTTGAGTCAATGGGGAGTGTGTTTTGTTCTTGCACTTTTGCTGAGTTCACATGATGCCACTCCTTTTACTAATGCCATCATGTCAGATCCACTCCATAAATAGCCATTGTGCATTAAACCACTTTGCCACCTTGCATCTTTCTTTCGCAGCATTCATTGTGTGCAGCAAAGCAGTCAGCAAATTTTTCTCGGTGGCTGGCACAGCAGAAGATTTGGTAGGAGCTGGTCTGACAGAGAAATGATTGATGACCATAATTGTCCCTGTCTGGATGGGAAGTGTATCACCTACCAATTTGTTCTGTTCCTGCTGGCTAGAAAAGCAAAGGTCCTGACTCCACTAACAAAATAGCTGAAGGTCTCTGGCATAGCAGCAAACCTCTGCACCAAATATTGGAATTGGTTGACACCTATTTGCTATGTGAATAAGGAAATCTAAGCTTTCTCACCCTCTAGCTATAAATTAGATGAGCTGTGGTTTAATTCTGCTCTGCTGAGCAGGCAAGAGACATAAACAAACCAAAGTAGTTAATTCTGCAACACTGGGACAACATGTGCCTCACAGCTCCAAATGGTTGTCAAAGTCTAGGGAAAACATGGCTTTAAGAAGGAATGCTCTTGAAACTGTTTTCTGGTTTTCACAGTCACACATTCTCAACTCACACAGTGTGCCTTGAGACAAATGATTGTAAGGCAACCATGTATTTGATCCTTGAAACAAGACAAATTTCTCTGTGTGGTCCCTGTAAAGCTGGAGTGGGAGGGCAGCGAGATACTGAAGGAAGATAAGGATGGCCAACCTCACAGGGAACTAGGAAAATTATTGCTGTGGTCCTATTCAAAACATTTTGAAGTCACTGCAAGGCTTCTCAGCAGCTACTGTGTCTCTTTTCTGCAAGGACCAAAATGGGTATTTTCTTTCCTTTGGAGGGAGGCTTGAGACATCTCATCCTGGTATCAAAGAGCAGTCCTGCATTCAAAGGGCAATAGAAAATCTCATGATTTTATCAGGAGTTTTCTTGAAGTCAGTGCTCTCCTAAAAGCTCCTGGAGCCAAATGATAACATGTCTCAGGTGTTTTTTCAGCATCACGATACTGTTATTCCTGTTGGCTGGGAAAAGAGCTTGAAACTAGGAATACATGAAGAAGCAATGGTAAGATGCCCCAGTAATTTTTTTTTTTTTTTTTTTTTTTTGGTCTTTTTAAGAGCATCTCATGATACTTTCAAAGCAAACTTGCAGTTTGGTTTATTTTCTAGCTTTAAATGGTTCCTTTTGACAGTTCCAAGCGAGGTGCGCAGCAGGTGTCAGGTGAACAGGGATATGGGCACTTTGCCCAGGGAAGAGACACCTTTGCAGAAAGAGCAGCTGCACAGGATGGATAAAATCAGTGTTCCTTTTGAAATATAAACATGATTGCATTTAGTTTGGCATACATTTTAAAGGTCAAATCTGTTCATAACCACTGAGAAAAAATAAAACACACAAAAAACCCCAAACATAGCTTATATAAAACAGAACTTGCAGTGACTGTTTCAGCAGATTAAGAGTAGCAGCAGTTCTTGAAGCGTACTGTGTTCATGCACTGTGTTCAATGAAAATTCAGTAGCCTAAACTTTTTGTTTCCTTTTTTATTTTTTTTTAATTTGAGGATGACCTATTTCAAATTAAAGTCTTCTGTGGATGCTGCATAACAGACTGCCGATCCCCCTGCACTGTGACAATTTGGACTGTTCCCAACCACTGTGCAGGTTTTCCTGTCAAAGTAACAAGAGTCCTTTCGAATGAAGGTTCTTGAAACCATTGAATACACATATATTGTCTGACCAAGAAATCTCTTCCAGGATAATCTATTTTCTCTAAAGAGAAAGGCATTTTCAAAATCTGTATTTCTTAATTCAGTAGATCATTTTAAATTATGCCTATTTCAATTGTAAAAATTTCTTCCTGTTGTGGATTGATTTGGGTTATTCAGTCTGTTAACCATCTGGGTTTGTACAGTTTAGACTTCATTCTTACTCTTTCGGTGAAGATTTTGTGAAGGCAGAAGAAATAATTCACTACTTAGTGATATTTCCCACAATCTCTGCTGATTCTTATCCAAGACTAGGAATAGCTATTAATTCTTCAACTTTTTTTTTTTTTAATTGATAGAGGAACCATTTCCTTAAGATTGTAGTCAGGTATGTCGGTTCAGCAGAAAATTGTTAATTCCTGCAGGACAAAAGACAAAGTTGCATGGAAATTTTTTTCTCACTCTTGTTCTTTGTGTTTGCTTTCCAGTTTTTGTTATCCTGTCTATCTGCTGGCCATGGTCTTGAGACCATCTTCTTGTTGTTTTCTTTTCTTTGATTGGACACTGGTTTGCCTTTGGCTTTTGTTCTTTTCCTGATTTCTTTTTCTGAAAACAATTTATTTGGGAAATATCATTATGAAGTTTGATTCTGTTGAATATCTTCCTGTTTTAGGTGGTGGGAATTGTTTGAGGAATGAAGCCAAAAATCTATGTAAATGTAGATTTCAACTATGTAGTATTTTCTCTCTAAAATTTGGTCTTGCGAGGAATTCACTGTCTGATAATAGAGCTGACCCCAAACTGCAAAGGATCTTGAATAAATGGAAACTTAATAAAGCCCGTAGCCTGCTTCTACATGGCTGTTAGCAACCAGTGCTCATGATTACGAAGCTTCCTCTGCTTAGGAATGTTCAGAGTGGCTGCCTTGTGTGGTGGGGTTGGCTGAGCCACTCTGAGGTCCTTGGAAGAAATGCAACAGGAAAGGGTATGCACATTATCACCAAGTTAATTACAACTTTTAGCATAAAAAAAAAATGAAGGGCTTGAGATTTGTCCAAACCCATGGATGGGTGCCTTGCTATCATATCTGTATGCAGACTTTTCTCCACTCATGGACATGTGCAATGTAATCACTTGTTATTTTCAAAACCAGCTGATCGACCAGCCTGAGGAAGTTGGTCAGTTAAATACTCAGCACTTCATTGTCTGACAAGGTAGAAAGATGTATTCTTTTTCCTTCTTCAGGAACCGGTAGCTGAAGGAGCCTCTTGTGACTGATATCTCTGGTATCAGTACTTTGGTGGGCTCCTCACATGGGAGGGAAGCTGGTGGCCTACTTGTTTAATTTGGATTACCTGAAATGTAGATTTCTGTTTCAGGTTACTTAGGCCTCCTCAACAGTCACCAGTGAGAAGCAGGCATTTCATGCCATGTTGTGTTTGAGAGGTGGGAGGAATAGCTCTCAGATATGTAGCTGCTTTTCCCCAGTAACTCCATGGGGAGCAGATATGATGACTGATTGTCCAGCTTAGACTAGGCAATTAGATTTTAGCCTGCTATAATGTTGTGCATTTAATCCTGAATAGATCAGTTAGAATCTGTCAGATTAGCTTTCTAGCAGAGGAGAAAGTCATGAGAAGGAGCACTAATATATTCAAAGCTGAATTTGCTTTATTTACATGTGTGTTCCGCTTACATTATGTCGAGAGAAATACAATGGAACTGCCTTTGTTGTTGTTGGTTTTATTTTGTTTTGCTTTAGTTTTTTTGGTAGGAAGTAACTTCACGTCTGATCATAAACAAAGACCAGACAAGATTGCAATTTTTTTTTGGTGATTCACAAACTGACATCTCTAGCAAACTCACATCAGCAGCGCTTCATAAGGCTAAATATTTACTTGGATGCTAATAAAATAATGAAGTAAATTACACCTAAGGTGTTATTCAGGGACACTGGACATAGTATAATACACATTCATACTTGTTTCCAGTCAGTAAAATGTAATAGATTTTCTTGAAGTTGTTCTATGTGCAATTTGCAGATGACACAAAGCTTGCCTGCATGGTGTACGGATTGTTACCAGAATGGTGTTAAAGAACAATACTTTATAGTATTCACTTTATGTTCAGTACTGCTGTGCATGGTATGTTACTATGTGCATGACTCAGTATGGCACATACAATGAATCGTGAGGAAAATGGGGAAAAAATCATGCATATTTCTGCTACAATGCTTAAAAAAAATAAAGCTTTTATTGCTTTGAAAAGAGCAGAACTGTAAATTGCTTACATGCTTTATCTTCATGAGAAACAACAACCATTGTCCAAGAAATTGGCAAGTAGGGAAACAAGCCTGCCCTGAGCTTCATGTTACTGCATAGAGGCAGCATTGAGGTTGCCAGCTAAACTGTTTGACAAGTCTGCCAGTGAGTCAGATCCTGCTGCTAGAGAAATATCTTTCAAAGCCCAGCATCTGGGTCCTTTATTGCAATCCAGGAAGAATGGGAACAATGTTTTTGTTTAAATGTAGCTGGCATGGGCTTAGACAGAGCTGTCAGAGTTACCATTGCCTTTATCTTCTTTCTGTTAGCTTGTTTTCTCTTACTTGCTTGTTTTATTTGGCTGTTTTGGTTTATTCTCCACCCCATCCTGCCAATATTGCTTTCTATTTTATTCTGAATACCTCTGGTTGAAAGAGGTGGATTCTGCTCCACAATGAGTTAGATGCAGATCTTCCCAGTTTCTTCGCATGTGTATGCAAGTAAGCTGCTAAGGAGAAACTCATGCATTACATCTGGAATGGACAAGGCAGGGACAGTCACATGTTTATATACATTAGATGTAGCTTCTCAGTTGAAAGGGCATATAAATCCATCTCAAATGGATAGGGGAGATTCATTTTTTACATTCATATTCCAGGCAGAATAGGGTCATACTCTGGTTTACTGATGCTGAATCCTCTTAATTGAGTAACATATTTTCAGCATGACTAAGGGGATCGTGCATTGCAAAATGTAGCAGAGTAGCTCTGTGTTTCCAAATTATGTCCAAGAGGATAATAAGTAGAAATGGTTACCCCTGCTCCAGGAGGCAAATTGACTTATCAAGTCCAGAATATAGGTCTCAAAAAACATAGATTGCCAGATACATTCCCAGAAATATGCTCAGCCAGCTCATGTGGGTTAGAAGCTATAGCACCTTCTCTAGTTCTTTTGTGCTTTCACTAGTGATACTGTGCTTGACCTTGTGTAGGACACAGCCTTTTCCTACATATCCCATAGGTGATTGGTGCTTTCTTGACAAGATGACCAGTATTCAGTGTTGCAGTTTGCAGCAGGATGCAACACAACCCAAACATTTACAGTGCTCTGCAGACTCTGAAACAAATAGGAGATTTTTGAAGTAAGGACATGGATTTTCCAATATTGTTTTTGAAAGAGAAGAAAAGTCTTTCTGAGACCAAGATATTTTAAATTTGTATTTTGAATGGATTAAAGTTAAAGTTGCTATCAGAATATAGCAAACTTGAGAGAAGCTTTGGTTCCTTTTACTACAGAAAGCCAGAACAATTCCAAAAACATCTACAACCTTTCAGGAGAAAACTGGGTTTTTCTTTAAAATTTTTGAGGAATTGTTCAAATTTATATAAATATGAGGACATTTACATTCCCTCCATAAGCTCTGTTCTGCTATATAATCATTCACAGAAACTTATTCATTATTCTGATATAGCCCATCTCTTAAAGACTGTTCTACTCAAAGTGCATAGTAGTTTGTAAAGTTTCTGCTATCTTTTAGCATTCAAATTCTATCATCAAAAAATATAGTCAGTGTCTGAGCAAATAGTCATTTCTTAAAATATTCTAGCTATTGACTTTCTTGATTAAATGAAGAATTGTTCTGCTTTTCACATTATTTCATTCTTCATTTGACTACCAGTGGGTGGATATTTCAAACAGAATCTTTTTGATTAGGAAAGTGTAGGTGATATATTACTTTCTCACTATCAAATAATCTCCCCATTAGAGAAAGCGTGAGTGGTAAATGAGAATTTTCTCCTTTGGATGTCCGCTGTTTGCGTACAGCAAGTTTCCCAGGAAATGCTCATTGGTATTTGTAAATGATCTGTTCTCCATCTGAGAGCTTTAAGTACTGGATGCAGCTGCTCATGCTTTGCCCCATTTGTAAATAGTTTTAAATATGCATGATCGTTTCTGGCTGATTGCTTTATTTGCAGGATTTATGAGTTTTTTGACTTCTCTTTTACAGCATAATTCACCATAGTGTTTCCTGCACCTTCTTTTCCAAATAAACAGAAAAAAAGCACATTCTGGGAGGCAGGATTTTAGAAAGAGCTGTCAGAAAACGTAAAATCAGAATGTCAGTAATTCTTCTGTTAAGATTGCTAATCACTTACTTACCCCCCAGGAGTACTTTTTTCTCCCCTCCTTATTCAATATGCCATATGTCAGCAATTATCAGTGAGTCAAATTACAGCTCAACACAGTTTTGCTCATGCAGTTTGTGGAGAAGGCAAAAGCCAAACGTAATCCAGCAACTATTTGTAAGTGCAATGCAAAGGGCAAATGGAAATTGGTTAGAAAATTATGGATGGTGAAATGTCAATGTTATAAATTATTTTTGCTTTAGTATTCTGGGAGGCAAGGAGAAGCTTAATAAATAAGGAAGTATTCTAAAATTTCATATGTTTTGGCAAAAACCTATAAATCCTTTCACTCTGAGACCCAAAAACGCTCTAACTGGAATTGGGACCCCATTGTGCTAATGATGTTTGTATGAAGTCACACATGAACAGGAAGACATGATCCATTTTGACCTGCATAGCACAATGTTCTAGCCTTAATACACTGACTCCAATGGACAGAAGAGAGGCCAGAGTTATATATGCTTGTTTCTAAAATAAAGGATAGGTGCATATTGCTGTTGCCACAAGGAAGTAACTCAGATCACAGAACTCTGCTGAGCTCCATCTGAGGACCGACCCCAACTCTCTACAGTTCAGGATTTCCTGGTTGTTTCCCAGAATTGTCTGCAGATTTTTCAAATATGTCTGTGTACATATGCACATATAGTCATTTATCTAAGACTGTTCAAAAGCAGACGTGAAGTGTCACATTAGAAATAACGCTAGTATTTAGAGCAGTGATAACAACGGGTACTGCAGTTCCCAGCAGGAACTTAATATTTTTTACAGTTAAGGACTTTTACAAAAAGCATAGAAGAGTATTAAAGTAATTATTTTTTTCCGTGTGCTAATTTCTCAAAGCCCAATTTTTACCTATTCCATATTTATTATCAAAATCATCAAATCGAAGGTGACTCATAACAGTACAAACTAGATTTTGATTTTTTTTGTCTCTTAAAACTTTCCTTCATACTGAGACTTTCTTCTATTGTTTGAGGTGTTGCGTAACTGACATTCATAAGAAAATATCTGACAAGGCAAGACATACTGCAAATGCATATCAAACTTACCTATGCCTCACCTATCTATAATCTTTAGCGAAAGATACTATTTCAGTTCTCTATTTATGTTGCCTTCAGGTACCAGAACCAATATTATATTTTCTAATATGAACTTGTTTCCAGGTCTTCAGCTTGGTTTCACAGAATGCTATCACATGGTTAACATCATGTCCATCACATTATCTCATTTCTTTTTCCCATTTCTCTTCAAGACACTTAAAATCTTGAAAGGGAGATTTCAAATATCTCATCCATTGTAGTTTGAATTGTATCTAGCATTGTATTTCTATCTACCAATTCTGCAGAAAATATATCTACTATGCCTGAATTCATACTTAAGAAAAAACCTCAAACAAAAAACAAACCAAACAAACAAACAATAAAACAAAACATAACAAAAAGGTATTGTATTGTTGTACATCATTAAGAAACATTCCCCAGATAATTTTTCAAATATGATGAAATATCATATTCTGGATAATATGAAGCATTTGAAGGGCTATCCTCCGACACAACTACATGTCCTGCAGCTGTATAACCCTATTGAAATCTGGGTTTGCAACCTAGTTCTGATCAGAGCCAGTCTGATAACTTGCTGCATTTGTTTGAACATTTGCTGATTTAGATTCATGTTGATTTAAAAGTTTCACATGGATGAGACTGAGATTGCATATGAGGCTGTACGACTGAAGAATTTCACATTACCTTCCCTACTTTGTTATTTTTCAAATCAAACAAGAGTTTCTTAGGGGCTACTGTCAGGATATTTAATCTTCTGACAGAACTATTGTGTGGCCTTAAATAAATGCCCGTCTTCTGTGACTCAGATTGCTGGCATTCTAGCTATCCTATAGCTGGTCATTGTCATGGGGCCTTTCTCAGTCACTGGGATGTGCATTTCTATTATAAATTTGTAAAGCAAAGATTGCGATAAAAACATGTTGAAAATTGTATTTTTTTTATTCCTTTCATGGTCAGACATTTGACTGCAAGACACTCTGAACCCAGGTTCTGTCACGTTTTCACAGAGTAACTCAGATTATTGGCAGAACATGTATAACATACTTCTTTCTGTACACAGCAATATCCTGTGTACTGTATGTCTTCTGACAGCATCTAGAAGTTCCTGCTAGGGCAAGAATCAGTATACTTGCTGCACTAACCAAAAACCACAAGCCAAGAGTCTCTTGTAAAGCCTTTCTCTTCTCGTGGAAGGCATTGGGTGTTATACAAAGCAGCTGGGAGATGTAATGAGCAAATAATATAGACAGTATAGCAGGCAGCAGTCTATGTTTATCAGACAGCTAACTGTTGCCAAGTTTGTTTCTTGTAAGCTTCATTACAAAGGACAATTTCTAGGAATGATTTGAAAGACAGCAAGGTCATTTAGTGGATTCCTGTGGGGAGCTCAAAGGTGTTTGTCTAAAATCTTTATAAGTGTGGGATGGAGCTGGCTGATGGGCAGTGAGGGATGACATGGCAGTGGCTGGGTGATGGAGCAGAGGAGTGGGAGTAAGATAAGCAAAAGTTAGTTATTTTTAGTGCAGAGCAAATTCATTAGAGGAAGGCTGCAAGATGGGGACTCCAAAAAAAGTGGGTTAGCATGAACTCTTTTGCTACATTATTTTATACTATTTTGTAACTGTGTTTAAGATAGAGATCTTTTAGAAGAGTGATTCATTAAGATTTAGAAAAAGTTTTGGTGTAAAGATGTAGGAAGAGGGCTAAGAGAAGAAAATGGCAAGGTTATCTGACAATGGCAAGGTTATCTGACAATGGCAAGATGAAAGTTATGTCAAAAGTGATCAAGAAAGAAGAAAGGCCAGAAGGCCAGTGGAGAGAAAGTTAAGTGTTCAGGTTGCTTGTGAACAGACCAGTGGTTGTCCAAGAGAAGATTTGGTGAGATAGCTCATGTAGATAGAAGGGGTCAGGTCTGAAACAAAGAAACAGACCTACAATATACCTTTCTTCCCCCTCTGCTCTGCAGAACTATCTGGTGGAAAGGGCAGCCTTGGGAATAAAGCATTTAGAAAATCACAAGAGCCAAAGGAACAAAGAGAACTACAGCTGGAAAGCCATGAGAGGTCTGCATGCTTTCAGGAAGTTTATAGTTTACCAACTGTCAGAAAGAAAAAAGGAAATAGAACAACACAGCATTAATAACTTATTTTCCTATCCAAATCCAGTATTTGATTATTTAAAAAAAAATTAAAATAGCAAATAAGTTGTCAACATTAAGTCACAGACAAACATGATCAAATGCTACTAGAGATCTTAGAATCAATGAGTGTGAAATAGCTGAGGAAAGAATGCCATTAGAGGAGACGGAAATCACAGATTTCAGTCTGTTCTGCAGAGGGAAAATGGAGCCAGCAGGGAAATATAGTGGAAGGAGAAGCAGTGGATGTGAAATGAATGAGCAGCAAGCAGACTTGATTTGAGAAAACAAAGGAAAGCACACAGAAATAGATGAATAAAGTAGTACTTGTTTAGAAATGAATCAGGTGAGATGCACAGCTAGACCCAAGAGGACGAAACATCTATTATTTCCCCATATCTCTTTCCCATTTCTCTTCAAATTCCACTTTCTGATCAATATTTATATGATTCAAAATTGTTGTACCTACACCATATAATCTAAGACTGGAAGAGGCAGAGCTGTGAGTGACTGATGGAGCACTTGAAGACAGCTAAATATCTCGGTCCTATAGAGGAAGTTTCAACTGAAATTTATAGCTTTATACATCAAACTGATTTAAGGTAAAAAGCTGTAGTAATATGAAAACTGCCAACAGTAATTTTCTTCCTTCCTTCTGCCAGTTAGGAACAAATATGAAAACATTCTAAAATACAAAATGAGCCCTTTGTTGGTGAGAGTATTGCAATTACTTCTCATTGAGGCACCATAACAGAAAATCTTTCCTACATTTCTCTTTCCCTTTGGGACTGAACACCAGGATATGTCTTTTCATATTGGCATTTTTTATTCAGAAAATTTGTCTCCTTGGACACTTTGCACCCCACCTGTGTAGGCTAAAAAAATAAGAAAATATTTTGAGAAAGATTAGAATTCTGTTGTGCTTTTTTAAAAGCAAGAATGTTGAAAAATTTAACTGACAAGGTATTTGATCATTACATTTTCATAGATGCTTTTCAAACTTGACTGCCATAATCAAGAAATAATCATTCAAGGCCCACTAAGGGAATTTATTTTTAGTCTATGATGCTTCACATTTTTCTTTTTTTGTCCCTCTATCTTCTTGATCTTGATGATCTCAAAATCATCAGAAAATTGCCCTTAAGTTTGCTATCATCTTGTTAACCACAGGGATATATCACAGAAAATAAACAGAATCATATTTTCTATGCATGGCAAATAGCTGGTTTGCTAAATTGCTTCTTCTCAATGTGAGCTTCAAGAGTTTTATGAAATTCAACAAAGAAAAGTCCTGCACATGGGGTGACATAACTCAGGCTGAGGCCAACTAGCTTAAAAACAATTCTGCAAAGTTGGTCCTAGTGATCCTGATGGACAACACGTTGAGTGTTATCAAAGAATGTGCCTTTGCAGAAAAGAAAGCAAACAACCTTCTGGGTGCATTAGGAAGAGCAACACTTACAGTCAAGGAAAATGATCCCCTCTGCTCCAAACTAGTGAGACTGATCTGAAGTGCTGGGTCCATTCCTGGGCTTCTCAATATCAGACAGGCAGGGACATACTGGAAGAAATACAGTGAAGGGCTGCAAAAATGCTCAAGGGACTGAAATTGAGTAGAGGCTGAGAAAGCTGGGACTGTTCTACCTGAATAAGAAAATGCTTAGCCATCTGTTTGAATATCTGCTGGAGAGTGTAAAGAAGATGGATCCATATTCAGTGGAGCCTACTAGAAGCACAAGGGGAAAAGGGCACAAATTGAAAAACAGGAGATTCTATTTAAATATAATCCAGGGTTTTTGTTTGTTTGTTTGTTTATTTTGTGAGAGTGATCCAGTAGATGCACAGATTGCCCAGAGAACCTGTAGAGTCTCCATACTTGGAGCTATTCAAAATCCAACGCAGCAAAGTCCGTGGCAACCAGCTCTGTATCCAAACGGGAGTTTATACTAGCCATCCTCCAGAGATGGCTTCCAACCTCAGTCCCTCTGTGTTTCTGTGGTTCTGTTTGGCTTTTGCTTTAATAATATATGCAAAGCTTTCTTCCAATAAGCATTTGAGTTTGTTGCAGAGCATGCATTTAAATTGTATTCCAGGATGCCATATCATGTGTTGGTGAAGGCGTCCTTGTACCGTGTAAGAATAAATAACAGCTTCAGGCATTGTATATGAACCTTGATTGGTGGGAAGATTTTAAAGATTCAGTTTCATTCAGATAAAGAGTAAAATATCCAGCAGTGAGGAAGCTGGCAGTAGTGTCTTTTGCTGTCTTGACATTCTGGTAAAGCAACAATGACTTCTGCACCAAAAATTCTTAATCAGTTCTACTCTTTTATTTACCAGCCACTGAGCATGTAATTGATGGGTATAGATTTCAGAAAACAATAATAGAAGAATTTATTTCTTGTCTAGTAATAGATGCCAATCTTTTGCAGACAGTGCCATTGTGATAGTGCTGATATTGGTGGTATCAGTTCGTAAATTTGCTGATAACCTCAGATAACTTTTTCTGGATTTGTTTGATGACCAGAATATATTTCAGAGTAGATCTGTGTTCTCATTTCTCTTCATTTACACTTATTTTCTTCTGTTGAAAATAATATATGAAAGGACATTCCCAGGTGATAAAGTTTCTTCTTCCCCTTCCTCCATTCTTCTACATTCTGCCTTTGTCTCTTAAACTGAGTATCTCCTCTCTATCTGTTGTGTGGAACTCTATATTTTTTATTACTCTTAGAATTAAAAAAACAAAACAAAACAAAACTTTTTTGTCCTTAATTGGCTCATCCTTAATTGTTTTAGCAGCTTTCTTAAAAATAATCACAAATTTTGAAAAATAATGACATTATTTTAGAAATCAAATATCATTAGAAGCATCCATTTTACAGAATCTCATCAACCTTCCAACTTTTTTTCTGTTGTTTCATTTTTTGATGACCATCTTCACAGTTACACACTGGATAAACCTGGAAGATGGAGGGTTTCTTCTAAGCTGCTTTCCTTAGTCCACTTTGTTCTGCTAGCTATGACAGTTCTTGCAGTAATACTGGAACAGGGCTGTATGTGCCCTTGTTGCCATAATCACTTCCAGTGCACCTCAGTTCCTTGCTAGGAACTTGTTATTGAGTGGTCTTGAAAGGATTAGGCTAGAAACAAATAGATGGCTCTTAACCTACTACTACACTTAGATGTAATAGATGAGACGTCTAATGGGAGTAGGAGGAACTAAATCTGCTTATTAAGAATAAACTTGACTTTTTTTTAAACAGGGAATATGAAGTGAGTCTTGTGATAGTAAGGGACTGAATTTGTTGAGCTTAAATGCAGATCATAGGAACCTTTGAATCAATTGTCTCACTCTATGAATCAATTAACAGGGAGTTAGACCATATGGATGTTTCCAGCATGCAATGAAAACATATCTCTACATTTATGAAATTCATTCTGTTAGAACAGAGGTCAAAATCTCATGAACCATTTCTTGTGATAGATGTATTTAGTTTCTCTTTCCTTAAGAGAATTTATGCTGCAGTCACTTAGGAGAGTTTACATACTAAAGACAGATGTAGCACCTGATTACATAAATCCAACTGTATTGTCTGTATTCCAGTGGTATGGGCAATGGATTGTCTGTTGAGATTTCAGATTGAGAAGTAGCGATGTTTCCTTCTGTAGTAGCAATTACTCTTCACACAATAACAAAAGGATTTTCCAGTTAATAGTGTTTTGATGTATTTCAATTTGCAGAACTAATTCAGAGGAATGTAGCAGCCAGTTAATTGAGCTATACTAGTTTGTTATGAGATGATGAACTAATTTCTACTAATAAGCTTTTTTGCAACATAAGCTAAAACTATGTATAATATGTTTATTCATTTGATGGATCTCATGAGATTATCCTGATAGTATAATGAAACTTGTCAGTCTTTGTCCACATATCACATAAAAAAGATTTGTTAATAAACATTGCTGTAAGGTTGTAATGTTCCTATATTAAATAAATAAATAACAAAATATTTGAATGTATCTAAGAAATGAACTACAGATGAGAGTGTAGAACGTCCAGGTAAGTATTCTGTCTCCAATAATGACTCATACCAGATGTTTTGGAGCAGATGAATGAACATATTGGACAATCAAAGAAGAGAAATGTTTTCACTGAACAGATTTTTTCCTAACTTTATGATTTTTTATCAGTTTTGTCTCACATTGGGGAATTATACATCTATTTATTTATGTATTTATTTATTTAGTCAGTGTAACTGGATTTTGTTTCCAGCTGTGAGAAACTTTCCAGTGTTGATAATTCAAGTCTTTATGGTAAGAAATGAGGCGTGCATAGGTTTTGAGGTTGTGTTATGTGGGAGGAAAACAATAAATATTCTTCCTGGCAGCATTACCAATTCTGATGACTCTATTCCTGCTAATTTCAGATTGCATGGAATATATGTTAGAAAAACTCCTGAGAAAACAGGATTTGAAATCAAATAGGCTCTTTTTATATCCTGTCTGGCTTTATTGTTTTTTGTTGTTGTTTGGTGGTTTTATTCTTTTTTTTTTCAAGGAAGATGGATGCTTCTTTACATTTTCAGTGTTTTCCAGTCTAGTAAATTAAGTGTTTTATCATTTTGTGAGCTTCTACTATAATTACTAAGGTCCATTGCTTCAGTGATTTAGGATAAAATAAAATATTTTTCCCTCACAGTTGTGCCTGACAACTTCTGCTGATGTTGACTGGATTGAAAAAATATTTATGTAGGTGATTTCTTGGAACTACCTTAGGGTGACCCCAGGGTATAAGTATCAACCAATGCAATTTCCCTCTCTTTAGATTCTGACAGATCACATCGTAATTCAGACTTCAAGTCATTTAAATTGTGCTCATTTTACATTCTTTATCTTCTTCAGCAAAACACTAAGAATAAGATTTGGCAGATGCACGTGTTTCAGCTGTTGATTACTCTGATCAATGAGTTGCATTATCTAGTTTTATATGGACATATGGCTTGAAATGTCCATTCTACAGTGTGAGTGAACCAGTCAAGAAATAATTTGTACAGCTTCACTTGTATAAGATCTTGAAAGCGTGTCTCAAAAGAGACTCAGCTTTGGCTGCATAACCTCACCTGTTTTTCCAAAGTGCAGAAGGAATCCCTTAATAAAAGACAGCAAATATCATGGTATTTTATAGGGTATAAGACTAAGAGCTTTTTCTGTGCTTGGCAATTTAGAAACTAATATATTTTTTGTCATATTACCTGCTAATGAAATTAAATCAGTTCTGTTCTCAGTGTTATTCCACATTTAATTCTTCATACGATCTTTGATTACTCTTCTTGTATATTTCATATGACAAAGTACAATTCTGTTATGGAAAGAGAAAACAGAAAACATCTGCAGCTTGTACTTGACACTGCTCAGCTGAGCACAGGGCAGGCTTCTGGGAAAAATTTTCCCTACCAATGGTCTCTTTTGGTTGTAAAGGGCATTGAGTCGATGACTCTTTGTGATTACTGTTGCCAAAATACTCATCTCATTATGACCAAATGCCCCACAGACTTTCTAAAATCTGATGTAAAACCCCAATCTGTAGGGTTTCTGGTCATGATAAGATGAGTATTTTGGCAAATGAAGGACTCAGCAGGTGTAAATCAGCATACAGCTCACTCCAGCTGACAATGTAGTACAACTATTCTAGCGCTGTATGGCAAAGTTAATTTCCCTTCAAGTAATGATTTTGTTTCCATGCATAAAGCCCACAACTCTGAAACCTTTAAAAGCATAATTCCTTCAGACTAAGTTCTCAGATAACCTGCCCTCTCAGAAGGCAAAATCGGAGGAAGAGACAGAAGGATGGAATTTCTAAATAAACAGTTTCAGTTTATGGTGAAATTAAAGCAGAAGACTTGCTGGATGAAAATCAGGTTACTGTTAAATTTACTCTTGTGTTGTCTGCACACTTCTGAATTGCAGGGGTTTTATGTATACCCTAGGAACAACTAGTACAGTAATTTTGAAGAATTCCTTTCTGTGAGCAAGGGAGTATTTGGAAATATTATACTGTTATAAAATACATGCTGAATTTCCACAGGGGCTTCAAGTGCACATTTATTAGGCTATGTACAGTTGAAAGCTGCCATTTGAAATTTTTTCTCATTCTACCAGAGTTTGGGTTGACAAAATCTATTAATTCCTTCAAAGACATTCAAATTCATAATTTTACAACATCCTCTGCTTCATAAGACCCCTCCTTTTTTTTCCCTACTCTTTTCTAATACAATCCTGATAAAATCTCTATGATGCAAAACTTGTTGAATATAATTTTCAAATAAGTAGGTTCCTAGTTTATCAAGTTGAAACAAAAGTACAAGTCTCTGAAATAATACTATCACAGAGAAATTTACAGAACAAGAAAACAAACAAACAAAAAACAACAAACACTCTCAATGAAGCATAACTGGACAGAGTTAATCACAACGGACGATTGAGTTACTTTGCTTCTATTTTTTATTAGTTTGTTTCAGATTCTTGCAACAGTGTACTACCAATTTACCAGTGCCTGGATGGAGGAAAGCCTAGCTGAAGGAGATAGGGAGTCTGTATAGATGAGCTTGGAGAAACAGATTTCCCAAGGGTGATCAGGACAAAATTTCCCCCAAGAAATTAGTTTGAAGTCTAAAGTCTCAGTAACTCCATCATTCTCTGATTCTATCATCCTCTCATTTTCCTCCTTTTTCCTTCATCATCCTTAATCAAAGTCTGGAGATGTAATACTCATGTATGACAACCGCCATCTTCAAAATAGACCAAAATGACAAACCAAGGACTTATTGAAACTGATCACCTTCATTTTGATCCTTGCAAAAATTGTGAAGTGAGTACTTTTGCAGCATCTTTCTGAGTGCATGAAAGTAGTTGTTCTTGGGAACAGTCAGCATAGATTTAACAAGTGTAGATCTACCTTGACCAGCTCAGTTGTATTATATGATAAAGTGACATTTGTGGATGCAGGGAGAGCAGTGTATGTCATTTACTTTAAAGTTAGCCAGACTTTCAACGCAGCTTTTTGTAGTATTTTTGAATCCAAGCTAGGACTTTGCAGTCTGAATGGGTGAAAAAAACAACTTGGTAAAAACTTCTATGGGTAATTATTATAAGTGGTTGATGGGCCATACTTTATGGAGTGCTGTGCAGAGGGCTTTAACCAATGGAGATTGGTTAGAGGTCATAGAAGCATAGAGTCATAGAACTGTTTGAATTGGAAGTGACCTTTAAAGGTCATCTGGTCCAACTCCGAGGAACACTTGCACTTACAGAAAGTGAAGTACTGCAAGTCTTGGGATATGGAATTATAGAATCATAGAATCATTAAAATTGGGAAAGACCACTAACATCATTTACTCTAACCATCAACTCATCACCATCATGCCCACTTAACCATGTCCCTCAGTGCCACATCTACCTACACTTTTCTCAAAAACCTCCAGGGTTGGTGACTACACCATTTCCATGGGCAGCCTGTTCCAATGTCTCACCACTCTTTCTGAGAAGAATTTCTTCCTAATATCCAACCTGAACCTCCCCTGGCACAACTTAAGACCATTACCTCTTGTCCTATCACTAGTTACCTGGGAGAAGAGGCAGAAGGCTATTAAAATTAATTCATGTTTTCTGTAACAATAAATTTTTCAGCTGGTTTTTGATGATCTTCTCTGAACCATCAGTCCCTGGGCATCCTCAGGAAAAGGTCTTTAAAAATACATTAATTCTGAGTCTGAGTGGACTCTGAAGGATTTAGTATGAACTTGTCATTTCTCTCTTAGTGCTATATAACTGTATCCCACTTATCCTGGAAAATATGGATGGCTTCTCTGAAGATAATGCCTCACTATAGACTGCCAAGTCTGACTTTATCTCAGGAATAAGACTGTCTTCTTCTTATATATTTCAATTATAACATGAGAGGTGCATAGAAAGAGGCTATCCCCACCACTTTGGCCAAATGGAAAGAGTGACCCTAGGGAACAAGAAGATTTATATTTGTTTTTTCTCAAATAATTCATGTTTTTGATAAAAAGTGACAGGACAATCTGGCATTTGGTAGTGGCTAGCAAAGCAATTTGGCTGTAAGGCCAGAGGACAAAATTTAGAAGACCATTTTTTGATATGGAGATGAAATATGACCTTGGAAAGGAGGTAAAATGACAGGATTTGAGTGTCTTAGGGTAGCCAGAAGCTGAGATTTAAATAATCAAAGTGCTTGGTTACCAGGCAATCTTGCCAAAGTAGATACAGATGACCTCATTCATAGCGTTTCTCCCCTGTTATCTGTAGCCATGGGCTGGGCTTCTCTAGCCATTCCAGCATATGGTAGGTTTCCTCTCTGCCCTTGGATATCTGCTTTCTGATAATGGATTGTGTGGATCTACCAAAGACAAAAGGTTTGGAAAATGAAGCAATATAATCTTTAAAACATCAGTAGCAGGAGACAGAATTAAGTAGAAGAAAAATGTTTCTTAGCCTTGGACCCAATCTTGTAAATATACGGTCTAACTGGCTACCAAGAAGAACTGTTGTATTCCATTCCTTATCCCAGATAATTAAAAAAAAAAAAAAAAA
>JACDJE010000079.1:70045-277968 GCA_016647715.1 Pavo muticus | reverse complement strand
AAAAAAAAAAAAAAAAAAAAAGAGATAAAATGTTATTTTTTCAATGCAATATACATATTTATATGTATTTCTTTATGTCTGATGTTTGAAACAGTGGAATTATATGCAGGCAAAAACATTCATGGTAATTCCCTCTCACTGTTAAGGGGGCACTGGAAATGTGTGGCCTGTGGGGAAAATAGTTAATGGAAGAAGGGACCAACTAAGAAGGCTCTGATTGCAAGCTGACATGAATTATTTCAGCTGTCCATCTCTTAGTAGCAGTCTTTCCACTGGTGGAAAAAGGCTTTTTTTTCCCTATCTAGAACACATTTTTAACATATGTCTCTAGTGGGAAGATGGGAAACAAGGAGGCTGGAAAGCAGACTCAGTTAACTTTCTCTGTGTGCAATTTCAGTCTTGCTCATGCTTTTTGTGGTTATTTCATTTGTGTTTGTTGTCCTGCAAAGAGAATTTATCTCCCCAGTGACAATTAATGGAGATTCTCCATTAAGCCCAGTTGAGAGGATTCAGTACTTTTGGAACTAATGATTAAAGGTTAGCTCTACTGCATGTAGCTTAGAGGGTTATTTTTTCTTTGTCTATGGGAAGCTTGGATCACTAAAGAAGCATGAATTGTTGTATGATAGTAGCTAATAATTGATTTTTCTGTTCATTTGAGGGGGAATAGTAGACTCGAGTCCACAAAACTTTGTAGTTTTCCTTTTTTTCTGAGACAATCCTTCCAAATATGAAATCTGACATGAAATTTTTAACTGATTACAGAGGGAGAAAAAAAGGACGGTCAAAAATAACCAGTGATTCAAAAAGTAAGATGGTTGGTGTCAAAGAAAAAAAATCTTAGACTGACAAGTGCCCAGTAACAGTGAGCCACAAAAATGGTATCAAGTATAGATGGATGTGTATTTGTTCATGAGGTTAGTAATGAAATTTCAGTGTGCGAAAGAAGGAGATCGTGATTCCTGGCCTCTGTGAAGACCTGAATCCGTAACAGCTGCCTGCAACAGCACTGAGAAGTACTCAGAGCATCTTGGGAAGGTCATAGCATTGTATTGTAAGCTGGGAAACCAGATTTAGAGTTGCTCTGTCTGGCTCAAAGAAAACATTTAAGCAAAACATCACTCAGTTTTTGATACTTTTTAAGGGAATTGGTTAAATTAAGAAAAAGGATGTGAAGTGTGGAGGTCTAATAGGTTCTGTCTTGGAGAGTGAGGGTTTGGGAATCTACTGGGAGCTCTCTAAGCCCAGAGCTCTGAGTGATTTAGAGACTTATGATGGAAACAGTTCTATCAAGACAATGTATGACTTTTTTTTTGTATTTAATTTAGAAAATATCAAAGTGAGAAATAAATGGAAGAGAGTAGGAACACATCATACCTCACATTATTTTTGATTTACACATTTCATAACACTTGGTGCTATCTTGTAAAATTTTTGAAGTTTTGACAAAATTTTATTTTTCAATAAATAATAATCTATCAAAATACTTTGAAATATAGGCTTAAGTGAAAATAATATGCTTTTATGCCTCCTTCTTCACAAGAGGAAAATAGAACATAAGTTAAAGTGATGACCATTCTCTATTTGTCATATATTATATATCTCTAGCTTTCGGTAGAGAACAGTAGGAATAATTATTGTTCATAACATGAATATTGGCCAAAGCAACTGAAAATATTTTGGTCAGTAAATTATTTTGCACAACTTTGCTTGAGTGAAACTGATTAAGGGACTGTACCGAACTGGCTGCTCATTGTTAATTTGTGTGACAGGGTGGATCTAGATTTATTCTGTAGTTTCTATTCTCACGTGACACAACTGTGTTTCTCAGTTTCTTACTTCACTGTGAAATGTGATAGTTGTATAGTACTAGTTTATCTCAATAAAGCAATGAAGGTTGCTGATCAGGATGGGTTACGAGGAGTCTCTGCTGACAGAGAGTCATTTTTCATATTGAACAGCCATTTGGGGGAGAAAGAAAAAGAGAAAAAAACAACTTTAATAGCTTGCAGTGTAACTAGAATTCCCTGTACCTTTGCTAGTTTATAGTTGGTAAATAGCTTACAGAAACTCATTCCCCTTGGTCTAATTCCATTGCTTCCCTGCCTAATAAAAATGTTTGCAGAAACAGTAGGGGTTGTAATATCTGCTTTCCTAGTTCTTCACTTGATGCTATCTCTTATAGTTTCTGTACTTTGAATTATAGCAGAACTGTTTGTTTTTCTATAGTTAAAAATCCCTTATTGCTGCTTCAATAGGATAATCATATTTTCCAAGGTTTATAATTCAATTATCAATCTTACTTCATTTTGGAATCTTGGCCCCATAGTTTTTAGTTGGTAAATGAATAGGCTTCTTTTCATTTAAATATTCGTTTATATTAGAACCATCTGATTGTGTGCTATTAGTACTACCTTCTTTATAGACGTATGGTGGACTGTAAAGCTTTGGGTACAGAATATACTTTACTCCAAGGGTTGATTTCCTGGCTAGACTGAAGAGGTGGAGGAGGCTCAAAGCTGTCCTGTGGTACACTCCCATCCTGAGGCACTCTTCTGGCCTTTCAGTTTTGGGCACAGCGTGATTTCTTCCAAACTCTGTTGTTTACACTTTGCAGAGAAAGGAGGTGAAAAATCTAACTGAGCTAACGTTACTCAGGTTAAATATGTCTGCACAGTAGTAGAAATCCCTTCTGTACGCCTGGATATCTATAAGTGAACTCCAGACCTATCCATAGAGATATATTTTCTGTCATATTACTGGATTTGAATATGTGTACTATTTTCAATTCCTCTCCCACCTTAAGAACTTTATAGGAATGGATATGATTTCTTCTAAACAGACTATTTTCTTGCGACCATGTCTCTTGTGTCTCTTCGTGTCCTTCTGCCTGAAGGCTTGTGCTATTCCCTTTTGGTAAAGAAGATTTCTAGCCTGTGACTTCCCTTCCTACAAAGCACAAGTAATCGTTCATTTCACAAAGGCCTAGCTAGCATTTGCTGCTGTATACTTTATTGAGGGTATTCCTTTTTCTTACTTCTTAATGTTTTTGTACAATTAGTATATTATTTGTACTTTCTCAGCTAAAATTTTTGGCCATTCTTTTATATTACTTTAAAATCAGCAATCTAGAATTCCTGACTGGCCTACCATTTTTTCACATCTACCACGTTCTCTCTTTGTTAGCACATCAAAGGCAAACAGTCCTTTTAAAATAACTTTTCTGACATACAGCAGACTAGAGGACTATAGAGCTTCTTGAAATCCAGTTTGATCTATAGGAAAGTGCTTGACAGTACTTACGTTCTTTGGGATTTATTATTATTTTAATTTTGTATTTGACTGCCTTCATCATTGGATACCCCAAGCAATCATATTGAACTACACTCCCATAAATCAAGGAAAACAAGCTAAATTAGTTTGCTGCCTGCAGAATAGGACAGGAATTGAGGATGAGATGAGACTTATTCTAAACTTACGAAAGTAAGTAATATCCTATTGGATTAGGCCTTGACCTACATTTAAGAGTGTTCTACCTCCAAAAACAGCATGAGGAAATTTAATTTAAGAAAAACATGAGAGCCTGGCCACTATGTGTGTTCCATTGCCCTAGTACTCTGCCAATATCCAATTTAAGAAAGAAAAAAAGAATAGGAAAAGCAACAACAAAAACAACAAAAACCAAACATAGAACAATTCCAAACCTTTCACTTTTCAGATTGCTGCAAGTTTATAATTATATATCACCAAAATTACAAACAACATAAACCCACTGTTCTTATATCTCTACTTAAGAACATGTATTTTATGTGAAGCTACAAAATTAAAGTAAGGAAATCACTGAAAGCAAAAGAAAATGCTTTTGAATTCTTTGCATTTTTCTCTATATTATCTGATATTACTCAGTGTTTTAAAAAGGTCCTTTGTGACATTCCATCTAATCAGGAATATCACTGTCCAGAAATTTGTTATGTTCAGATTCAGTGGCAGAGTCATAAGGGTCTGAACTTATGCTTTCTCAGAATGTAGAAAAAACAATTGGAGTGGTAAGTCTTTGTAAACATATTCTCTTCTCTCCCAGCATACATTACTACTTCAGAAAAGTTACAATTTTTTTCTGTGTTTTTTATTGATACCACCTAGTGGCCTTATCCTGCATGAGCTTTGCTGTCATATATGATTTTGGCTTCACTCTGTACCTGTTGCTTTCAGTGGAGCACCCACATCAGTTTTTCAGTACAAAATTTCTCAGAGCATTCCAATATTGCACAGACCTATTTTAATTTGTTCCCTTTTAGTCCATCTCTGTACAAAGAGTCAGTGTGAAACTCAAGAAATTATGGGCCAGAAAACTTGCTTCATGAAAGATAGTTGGTATAGATAGATGAGAGCCCCAGCTTTATCAGACATCAAGCAAATGGGTGTGCTATGGTTTAAGATCCTTATTTTAAGCATGGTACATATCAGGACTGACATCTTGAACAAAATTTCTGTCTTTCCAGACATTTCCTGCAGATTTCCTTGTCTGCTGGCAGGAGAGAGGAAGGTATCTGATATTGACTCATTTTGTGAATTTCAAATAGGTGGTGATTCTGTAGGCAGGCAATTCAAATCCCAGTACCAAACCTTCTACCCTTTCCATGATAATATCTGTAAACTGAATTGAGTTAACATATTTATACTGGAAAAACGTTTCATAGCATCTGTTACCCCATTGTCTTCATAAGAAATATTAGTTGGGTAACATTAGTCTTATCTTAGATGAGCCTATATTTCAAATACCTTATCTGACGCATTTCAAAGGATGCCTCATAAATTATCTGATGACTATTTTTTGATCATATCACAGTTTGGTGGAATCTGTGTTTCGTAAACAAATGATGTATGGAGAACCAAAAGGATGATCACTTAAGGAATACAAATCTGTTCCCAGGTTTCTAGCCAGAAGAAGAACAATTGTATCTTATCATGTATAGGAAATGAAGAATTTGACCTGTGGAGAACAGACAGGAGGGACAACCACAGCACAACCCTATTTTGAATTAAAATATTTGCTTTTCTAGCTTTAGTCTTCTTATGTTTTGAAATTTCCCTATAAAAGGGTTGGGTTTTTTTGTTTTGTTTGTTTTGCTTTTGTTTTTGTTTTCTTTGAAGAAATTGGTGGTTTTTTTCAAGAGTTCTGGTCTGTGGAGAGAGAGTTCAAGATTCAGGTACTGAATTAAGTATCTTGTTCAAGCTGAGATGTTCTTGGTATTTGAAGCACCTTCAGAGTACTGTCAGATACAACATGGTACCTACAGCAGGCATGTATCCTTGAGGTGGTAGCTATCTATCAGGATTTTCCTCAAGCAAATGAAGTAGCACTAGGTACTCAAATTGCAGCTCTGGTGATGACTCATTGTAATGCCTGGGGAGCAGCTCATCTGATGGTCAACAATGGCTCTGCTTAATTGCAGACTTGGTCAACTAGAAGCAGTGTTAACATCACATCAGGTGATGGGGTGAGGCCCTAGTAGTAGCTCATCAGCCACAGCTGTAATGGAAGATTAGGCAACTAAATCACAGAGAAACACCAACTTTATGGATTCTGAATTTAGGTGATTTAGTCTTACTAATAGCATGGGTTTCAAAATCTTTGCCTACGCTTTGGTCCCTGCACTTCAGTGTTTTCTGATGGAAATGCTGCAGGATTTTCAGTTCTGCAACCTTACTTACTTCAGTTTTGTTTTTTCTCTCCGGAGTCATGACTGAAACATTTCAGCTGGAGATCCTGATGACTATATCTGGGTGAGCCATACTGAATCCACTTTGTGCGTAACCTGTCTGACCTTCCCTGCCAACCCTGGGGCCTCTCCAAGTAGGGAACAATGAGACAGGACTGAACACACCAGAGAATCTTCAGGAGACCCAACTGAAAAGTAAAGGGCAAAAGAGAAGGATAAAGAGAAGCAGCCTGTACTGGCTTTTGTGCAATTCCTTATCTTATAGTGAGATACCTGGAAACATTGAAACATGTCTTTCCTCACTATTCCTGGGTCTTCAATAGGACATTTCTTTTGTAAAAAGAAAGTGCCTTTATATGCATAAACACCTACCTGAATCTTTGTCCTGTTGCTCCCTTGTAATTACACGTGATATTTCTTACGGCAAGCTGATGCTGAACAGTAATGGCAACTTTCTTCAGTAATGAGAAAAAGAGAATGTATCCTAATGGTCATACAGCTGTAATATCTTGTATGAATTGGTTTAAAGTGATTTATGATGGAGAAGAGGTATTATAAAACTTGTGTCTCTTCTTTTTTTTTTTTTTGCTCTGCAGTGTAATCTCAGGGGCTAGTTTAGGTTAAAGCGTGCTCCATTTGCAGTATCATGCAGCAAACTCGTTTGTTTCATACTGAATTGGACCTCAGAAGAGAACTGAGCAAGAAAGCCCATCAAGTGGATGAAAATAATGCTTAGGTACCCTGTGAAGAACTACCTGTTCTTCACCCTTCACCTTCTATGTAGAAGATCAGTAGGCAGAAAGTTTTGGAGGAAGCAGGTTAAGAAAGAAAATAAGAATAGTAGAGCGCAGAGAAAGGAATAAATATGTGCTTACCTAGCGTTAAAGTAATGTAATTACCACCTACCTATGGTAAATTTCAGTGTTCTACCTGTGTGTTTGTACTGTCTAGGGTATTCAGAAATGTAATTTAACTATAATAAATTCATAGGGTTTTTTTGTTTTTGTTTTTGTTTTTTTAAGTCTTCACTAACTTTTGGAGTTTCTTATTTAGTCCCCTACAATGATTGTTTGGTGAGCTGTCTCCTCTTCTTGATCCATTATGAATTTTACAGCAAGAAAAATAATTCAAGTTGATAAGTCTTTTATAAAGAAAATTTTTCTGTAATTGGGATTAACTGAAAATACATATTATCTGTCCTTACTGATTCCCATGTTTATTTAGGAGTATGATTCTGTCAACTGTATGAATTTAAACTGCACTCCATCAATCTATAGAAGAAAGTGACATAAGCCAATACTGTTGTATGTACAGTAGATAAAACTAACTATCTCTGGAGATTTCTTTTCTAGGAAAACAATTATGTACACTGAATAACCTCATACCTTCACAAGGCCTTTAGAGAAAACTTGCTGTTTGCTTGGCGGACAAGCCCTGTGAAGTCTGTTGCCATTGAATTTAGCTTGTCACTGTATTGATTGAGGTGAGATTATTTTTGCTTGTCAAATACATTTATATTTTAATGTCCTTCAGTGTAGCACACAGTATCTGTAAAAGATAGGCATTTTTTTCCCCTGCATCATTTCCATTTAGTTTATAAAAGGTAATGTTATGCATTTTTGTTATGCTTGTGAATGACAGTAACAGAATAAAAGTAAGCACATTTAAATATCTGTCTTAACTGAGAACAGAGAATGAGCAAACTGTTAACTTTTAACCCGAAGACAATAGGATAACTTACACTCCAATTTCCTGTGTGGGTTTAGTGTTTGTATAACTATGGCAGATAATATCAAATACTCATTACCATTTGAGCAGATTTTAGGTTAATTTTCATCGCACAAATATTGATATAGGTCCACTGACAGTAATAATACAATCATTTATATCAAGTGATTATTTGGCTTTTTTTCTTCTCCATATTTGTTGTCACTGCAAATAATGTATATTGGAGTAGGAAAAAGTGGGGGAGGAACTTCTTTAGCAGTAGATAAAGAAGAAAAAATGCTTTAAAAATGTGATGGCAACCTGTCCTCTCAACATCACTCAAAGATCTGACAATTGCAGGAGCCTGATTAGCAGTGCTATGAGCAAAATACAGCTGTCCATTTCTGGGCTGCAGATGTTGCAGTAGGTGTTCTATTGTCAGACAGCCCATATTTTGAATCAAGGCAATTATTTCTTATTATAGAGAAAAAAGTTTTATCTGTGTTGTTATAACAGCAATTACCCATCTGTAACAAGCTGGCCACTTGGAGAATAACGTTACCGAATTTCTTATTTTTTGGTCAATACATTTTCCTTTTTTGCTTCCAGCTGATATCAGGTGTTTCCTTTGCTTCTGTTAATTCCACTTTCAGTTGCTGTACGCTTCAAATTCTTCAGNAAACAAACAAACAAAAAACAACAAACACTCTCAATGAAGCATAACTGGACAGAGTTAATCACAACGGACGATTGAGTTACTTTGCTTCTATTTTTTATTAGTTTGTTTCAGATTCTTGCAACAGTGTACTACCAATTTACCAGTGCCTGGATGGAGGAAAGCCTAGCTGAAGGAGATAGGGAGTCTGTATAGATGAGCTTGGAGAAACAGATTTCCCAAGGGTGATCAGGACAAAATTTCCCCCAAGAAATTAGTTTGAAGTCTAAAGTCTCAGTAACTCCATCATTCTCTGATTCTATCATCCTCTCATTTTCCTCCTTTTTCCTTCATCATCCTTAATCAAAGTCTGGAGATGTAATACTCATGTATGACAACCGCCATCTTCAAAATAGACCAAAATGACAAACCAAGGACTTATTGAAACTGATCACCTTCATTTTGATCCTTGCAAAAATTGTGAAGTGAGTACTTTTGCAGCATCTTTCTGAGTGCATGAAAGTAGTTGTTCTTGGGAACAGTCAGCATAGATTTAACAAGTGTAGATCTACCTTGACCAGCTCAGTTGTATTATATGATAAAGTGACATTTGTGGATGCAGGGAGAGCAGTGTATGTCATTTACTTTAAAGTTAGCCAGACTTTCAACGCAGCTTTTTGTAGTATTTTTGAATCCAAGCTAGGACTTTGCAGTCTGAATGGGTGAAAAAAACAACTTGGTAAAAACTTCTATGGGTAATTATTATAAGTGGTTGATGGGCCATACTTTATGGAGTGCTGTGCAGAGGGCTTTAACCAATGGAGATTGGTTAGAGGTCATAGAAGCATAGAGTCATAGAACTGTTTGAATTGGAAGTGACCTTTAAAGGTCATCTGGTCCAACTCCGAGGAACACTTGCACTTACAGAAAGTGAAGTACTGCAAGTCTTGGGATATGGAATTATAGAATCATAGAATCATTAAAATTGGGAAAGACCACTAACATCATTTACTCTAACCATCAACTCATCACCATCATGCCCACTTAACCATGTCCCTCAGTGCCACATCTACCTACACTTTTCTCAAAAACCTCCAGGGTTGGTGACTACACCATTTCCATGGGCAGCCTGTTCCAATGTCTCACCACTCTTTCTGAGAAGAATTTCTTCCTAATATCCAACCTGAACCTCCCCTGGCACAACTTAAGACCATTACCTCTTGTCCTATCACTAGTTACCTGGGAGAAGAGGCAGAAGGCTATTAAAATTAATTCATGTTTTCTGTAACAATAAATTTTTCAGCTGGTTTTTGATGATCTTCTCTGAACCATCAGTCCCTGGGCATCCTCAGGAAAAGGTCTTTAAAAATACATTAATTCTGAGTCTGAGTGGACTCTGAAGGATTTAGTATGAACTTGTCATTTCTCTCTTAGTGCTATATAACTGTATCCCACTTATCCTGGAAAATATGGATGGCTTCTCTGAAGATAATGCCTCACTATAGACTGCCAAGTCTGACTTTATCTCAGGAATAAGACTGTCTTCTTCTTATATATTTCAATTATAACATGAGAGGTGCATAGAAAGAGGCTATCCCCACCACTTTGGCCAAATGGAAAGAGTGACCCTAGGGAACAAGAAGATTTATATTTGTTTTTTCTCAAATAATTCATGTTTTTGATAAAAAGTGACAGGACAATCTGGCATTTGGTAGTGGCTAGCAAAGCAATTTGGCTGTAAGGCCAGAGGACAAAATTTAGAAGACCATTTTTTGATATGGAGATGAAATATGACCTTGGAAAGGAGGTAAAATGACAGGATTTGAGTGTCTTAGGGTAGCCAGAAGCTGAGATTTAAATAATCAAAGTGCTTGGTTACCAGGCAATCTTGCCAAAGTAGATACAGATGACCTCATTCATAGCGTTTCTCCCCTGTTATCTGTAGCCATGGGCTGGGCTTCTCTAGCCATTCCAGCATATGGTAGGTTTCCTCTCTGCCCTTGGATATCTGCTTTCTGATAATGGATTGTGTGGATCTACCAAAGACAAAAGGTTTGGAAAATGAAGCAATATAATCTTTAAAACATCAGTAGCAGGAGACAGAATTAAGTAGAAGAAAAATGTTTCTTAGCCTTGGACCCAATCTTGTAAATATACGGTCTAACTGGCTACCAAGAAGAACTGTTGTATTCCATTCCTTATCCCAGATAATTAAAAAAAAAAAAAAAAAGTTCCAATTAGGTTAAACCATCATTGTAATGTTGACAATAAAGCTATGGAAAACCTTGCCATTTGCGAATGGTTACAGGAATAAAACCACAGCAATTTACAGTGTGCATAATAGCAGGGATTACTTCAGAGTCCTTCACGGGGATATCTGAGTGAGAACATGCTGACAGTGAATATGACAGTATCTTCCAGAAAGATGTTTCTGTTAATAGCAGGTGCCGTTGCTAGCAAAATTCTTATCTTTTTTAGCTCTCCAAACACAAAACAAACAGCGTGTGAGCTACAGCATAACAGAAGCAATTACATGTGTTAGAAGAATACCCAGGCTAGCTAACTGCCACACCTGAAATTGTTCTATATGGCTTTCATTTCTGTCAGTCTTTGTGACTTAGTGGATTTGGTTGCTAGAATTGAAGTAAAGATAATGCAAGTTTGCTTATGATCAGCAGTAGAAGATGATAAAGGTCAGCAAAACACAAAGGCTTAAATTGTGTGTACTAAAATCAGCAAAAACCTTCACCCATCTCACTTCTGCATGTCCTGCTGCAAGCACTAGCATCTGTCAAATTATGGCATTTCTTGCATTAATGAAACAAAAAAGCACTAATAAATCTGGAAGCATATGACTAAAGTGGTCACCTGTTTCATTTCCGATGTAATTTTTATTTCTCATTCTTATTCCTAACTAGCAAATAACTGCTCAGGTTTAATCTCTAACTTTTTTCTTTTTACTCCAAAATGGAAATAGTTCTGCAGCTGGTAATGCACGCCGTCAGCTTTGCATTAAATTTCTTCTGATATATACCAAAACACCTGAGAACTCTGTTTTCACACAATGAGATATATTCTGGCCAGGAAAAAAAAAATAATACAAAGAGAACCCATGTTGGATTCCCAGCAGGACGTTGTAACTTTCATATAACTATATATAATCCACTGGAAATCTGGATTTTTCAGTGCTGGAAAGGAGCCAGAACTCATATGTTTTGTTGAATACTGTGCTCTGAATCTACACTTTTAATCCATCATGAACTGATATCTGGCGAAAAAATAGGATTTTGCCACTGATTTTGCCAAATTCAAAACACAAGTTCATATGCAGGAAAACAAATTGAGGAGAACACAGAGAGGAAACCAGACAACAGAAATGGAGAATGGGAGGGAGCTAGTAGCAGAGAAGTAGAGCCTGAATTTTGTGTGATGAAACATGGAGGTGGTGAAGGGAAGTGCTGGGGTGGGGATGGCTCAGCAGAGGCCAGGGCTGAGCTTTGAGGCTGGGGCCTGAGGAGGAAGAGGCAGGACAGTAGGGATGGCATTTGTTGGAGAGGGAATTAACAAGCTCTACATACCTCCATGGGATGCAGATGTGCTATTAGAGATCTCAACAATAACACATTTGGTGTTCTGGCATTTCTTTCTCTCAAAAGGCTTGCTGGCCTCACCTACACATGGACTTTGCTGGTAGACATTTGCTTATCTGTCATACACACTCTGGTATTATTTCTCTCATTATGAAACACCAAATCTCCTTAAGCAAACATTCATGGTAACAGAAAATCTTTAAACCAGTGCAGCACCATTCTTTGTTAGTCTGATTNGCTCTGCAGTGTAATCTCAGGGGCTAGTTTAGGTTAAAGCGTGCTCCATTTGCAGTATCATGCAGCAAACTCGTTTGTTTCATACTGAATTGGACCTCAGAAGAGAACTGAGCAAGAAAGCCCATCAAGTGGATGAAAATAATGCTTAGGTACCCTGTGAAGAACTACCTGTTCTTCACCCTTCACCTTCTATGTAGAAGATCAGTAGGCAGAAAGTTTTGGAGGAAGCAGGTTAAGAAAGAAAATAAGAATAGTAGAGCGCAGAGAAAGGAATAAATATGTGCTTACCTAGCGTTAAAGTAATGTAATTACCACCTACCTATGGTAAATTTCAGTGTTCTACCTGTGTGTTTGTACTGTCTAGGGTATTCAGAAATGTAATTTAACTATAATAAATTCATAGGGTTTTTTTGTTTTTGTTTTTGTTTTTTTAAGTCTTCACTAACTTTTGGAGTTTCTTATTTAGTCCCCTACAATGATTGTTTGGTGAGCTGTCTCCTCTTCTTGATCCATTATGAATTTTACAGCAAGAAAAATAATTCAAGTTGATAAGTCTTTTATAAAGAAAATTTTTCTGTAATTGGGATTAACTGAAAATACATATTATCTGTCCTTACTGATTCCCATGTTTATTTAGGAGTATGATTCTGTCAACTGTATGAATTTAAACTGCACTCCATCAATCTATAGAAGAAAGTGACATAAGCCAATACTGTTGTATGTACAGTAGATAAAACTAACTATCTCTGGAGATTTCTTTTCTAGGAAAACAATTATGTACACTGAATAACCTCATACCTTCACAAGGCCTTTAGAGAAAACTTGCTGTTTGCTTGGCGGACAAGCCCTGTGAAGTCTGTTGCCATTGAATTTAGCTTGTCACTGTATTGATTGAGGTGAGATTATTTTTGCTTGTCAAATACATTTATATTTTAATGTCCTTCAGTGTAGCACACAGTATCTGTAAAAGATAGGCATTTTTTTCCCCTGCATCATTTCCATTTAGTTTATAAAAGGTAATGTTATGCATTTTTGTTATGCTTGTGAATGACAGTAACAGAATAAAAGTAAGCACATTTAAATATCTGTCTTAACTGAGAACAGAGAATGAGCAAACTGTTAACTTTTAACCCGAAGACAATAGGATAACTTACACTCCAATTTCCTGTGTGGGTTTAGTGTTTGTATAACTATGGCAGATAATATCAAATACTCATTACCATTTGAGCAGATTTTAGGTTAATTTTCATCGCACAAATATTGATATAGGTCCACTGACAGTAATAATACAATCATTTATATCAAGTGATTATTTGGCTTTTTTTCTTCTCCATATTTGTTGTCACTGCAAATAATGTATATTGGAGTAGGAAAAAGTGGGGGAGGAACTTCTTTAGCAGTAGATAAAGAAGAAAAAATGCTTTAAAAATGTGATGGCAACCTGTCCTCTCAACATCACTCAAAGATCTGACAATTGCAGGAGCCTGATTAGCAGTGCTATGAGCAAAATACAGCTGTCCATTTCTGGGCTGCAGATGTTGCAGTAGGTGTTCTATTGTCAGACAGCCCATATTTTGAATCAAGGCAATTATTTCTTATTATAGAGAAAAAAGTTTTATCTGTGTTGTTATAACAGCAATTACCCATCTGTAACAAGCTGGCCACTTGGAGAATAACGTTACCGAATTTCTTATTTTTTGGTCAATACATTTTCCTTTTTTGCTTCCAGCTGATATCAGGTGTTTCCTTTGCTTCTGTTAATTCCACTTTCAGTTGCTGTACGCTTCAAATTCTTCAGCTCCTGAGGGTACTAGAAGAGGCACCCAGCCTTTAAGCAGACTGTTTTAGTAGTGCTGCTGTTTGACACTGTTGGTGGTGAACACTGAAATGACAGCGTCCAATCTGTCCGCAAAGCAGCCATAGTCCGTAGGACAGAGCATCAACACAGCAGCGATGAGGAAGTTTCCAAAGAAGCTGAGGTGATCTAAAGCTCAATGAAAAAACATTAGTCATACATGAAATGTTTCCTACCTGGCAACTTCAGAATCAACAGGTTGGAAATCTAGAAAGCAAGAGCATGAAGCAAATGAGCCACTTGTGTTTGTTTCCAAGTAGGGACCTCTTTATATCATTAATTTAGTCTCAAGCTTCCCAGCAGCCAATCTCTAGCCATTTAATACAGAAGAGTTCAATGGACATTTACTCTTTGTGCACATATTCACTCTTGCATTTCTGAGGAAAATTCACTTGAGGTGAGTGGGCACTATCTCTAGAAGACCATATGCCTCTACTATTTGTTACTCATGTAGACATGCACTGAATGAGACTGCATGAAAACAGAACTCTTTTTCTCCCCAAAATGCAACAAAAACAGGTTCTCCAAGAGAAGACACTGTACCTGGCAGGATTTCAGAGGACAGCTTGAGCTCCCAGCCTCTCTAGGGATCACCAACATACAAATCAGGTGTGTGCCAAGGGTCGGTGCCTATTCTGATAATCAGACCCAGAGACAGTGACCATGTTCAGTGACAAGTAGGGAACTATAAAATTCAAGGATATGTATTTTTTTCTTTTGTGCATTCTGGAATTCTTCTCTTTTTCTTTCCTAGACCAAATCCTAGTCACATTCAGCTATCCACTGAATTTCTAATGTTGGAAAAGTTTATGTAACATATTATGTTAATTAAGAACTAGTACAATTTTGCTTTTGTTTGTTAGTGGTATGAGATCATGTTTCTTGTGTTGCTTCAGTTCTTTAATTTGATTGCTACAAGAGACAGCCAGTCGTATATTCAACTAATGTGAAACAATAATAAGTTCATTTGTGAATCAATTGACAAAACAGATTCAGTGCATGTATCCACTCTGTAATGAGAAATAAGGAAAAAAACATTAGTGAAGGACAGGAACTCTGTAGTGAGACCAGCTAACCTAGGGATGAACAGAAGGGTAATTATTTGAATAATTACGATATCATCTACCTTCATCTCTCACATATGCTGTTAAATTAGTTTTGTCATGACAGACAGATCATGGTCAGGCCTATCCAAATTGAAAAGATTATATCTACACTCTTTCCTAGATATAACATTGTGAGCTGGCACAGAGGAATTAGATGAGTTAGCTAAGTTAAGGCATGGGGACATCACAAATGTCACCAAGCACCTTGGCTTCTGCAGCTTAAAGAGTGCTTGTTAGAAAGCAATACTTATTTCCTTCCTGCCATGGTTCTCCTGTTACATTTAATGTGTCTGCTGCAGTGAGCAGTGAAATGTGTTATTTTCTGAATCTAAGGTGGCACTGCCTACTGATGTGCTGCAGCACAGAGATGTCCTGCTTGGAGGCTTCTTCGGGATCTCTGCAAGGTACATTAGTGACTTATCAAGGATGACTCCATTAGGTTGCAAAATGAGCTGATATCCTCATAACTTGTTTATTTTTAAATAAGAATCTGTGAATGATTTATTCGTTTTTTTTTCACATGAGTAAAGTGTTTGCTTTCAGAAGGATGAAGTAACTAGATGTATTAGCATACTCCAGAAAGCTGCAAAACATTCTGGATGATTCACGCTAGGAAGACCCCAGAGCATCACTAACGCAGGCTTTCCAGAATGCAAGTTCAAGGGCTGATATAAGAGAATTTGAACTGAAAATTATGACCACAGTTTATATTACTTAACACTTTAATATGAGAAATGCTCTGGCTTTGGATGGAGAATTTAGATTTGAAAATAAGCAAACATTTGCTGCTGTGGTAAATAATAGAAATGCATCTCTTTCAACTGGTGGCTCTGTACTACTGAGTAGAAGTGTGCTTATTGTGCTATACTGAAATACATTCAACCTCAAAACATACCTAAATCTGGAGTAGTGTTCAAATACAGTGGCTTGCTTACCTGCTGCTTTCTGCTCTGCTTATACTTCTCTTTTTACAAATTTAAAGACGGAGGACTTTGCTGTCAGGAAAAGCTAGGAAATAAAATTGAAGACTCCACCTGATGCACGCGGTTCCCTGATGCGTCTTCCATAGGACTTCCTCATTAACTTTTCAAAATCTGTGCATTTGGAGGAATTTTGGTAGGAGTTCCATAAATGATAAGAAGAAGTAAATAGCTGTTATCCCACAACCGCACGGAGAATGAGAGGTTAAAAAAAAATCATACTGTGTTTGACAATCATTTGTATTTTGAACAGTATGTAGCAGCAAGGGTACCTGTTTTTTTATAAAAACCAAGAAAATATACAAATTGTTACTTGTTTCCTAAAACATTAGCTCTTATGAGAAGACATAACCAACATTTTGGAGTTCAGCCTCAAGCTTACAGGTAGCCAACCTCTATCCATCTAGTGCTGAAAGGTTCACTGTTCAAGCACTCAGCCACTTTTACATTTGAGTGAAATTAACTGGAGGCATGAGTAGCTCCAGAAGACCAAATGCCCAGTCCTTGCCACAGCCAAATAAAATGAAGGACTCCTGAAAAGCAACACATTGGCAATGAAATTCAAGATGCAATCCACATATCATGGAAGATTTTTTTTCTGTCTACCTTTATTTTTACAGGCTATTAACATTCTAATGATAGATGATCATCAAAATGCCATGAATTTTTTCAGTGCTGAATAAAGCATCAAATAATAGGAAGCAAATTGGTATTACTATTGGTAAATGACATTCTGTTTTTTGTTTAAACAAAGGTTTAGAGAGTTGCTCACTTATTGACCTGATGTTACACAAATTTGTACTATGCAAATAGTTCATCAGGATGATCACTGCATCTTTGTGGTGTAGTTACTTAGGCAGCTTTCAGCCATATCCATGTTCCCTCTTAAGAGCAAATCCTTGTCTCTGAGAAGTAGATAGTACAACACAATCAAGAATAGATATTTCGGGTACTTCTAAGATGTAATAGATTTAATTGATCCTAGTTTTGATCTCCGTCTTGACTGTGTACTTTGCTTCAAAAGTATAATCATAGCTTTATTTCCAGAAGTTTTTCTCCAATGAGATTTTTTTTCTCATTGGAATTAATAAGATAAAAAAATGGTTTGGGATTTCTGGTTGTCCTTAAAGTCTTTGTCAGTATACCTCTTAATCTCCATAGATTCTTGTGCAAAAACCAGCTGTCCTAAAACTATATCCTCTGTCATTCAGTCTATGTCTAAATAATTGCTTGTGTTTCTTACTAATAGAAAATACAATATATTTAGTAATAAATATATACCTCATTAGGAAGGAGGCTTCATATCTCAATAGCTGAATTGCAAAATAGGCATGATTCTCCTCATGGCTCCCAGCAGAACCAGAAACAAAATTTTGTTGGTATGAGTGTATTTTGTAGTTTTACTTCTATTATACTTATTTCTCTATAGTACTTATAATCTGTGTAAGAAAAAATATTTGTAATTATTAGCTTATTTAATAGAGGGGAAAAAGTTATGTTACGAAGAACTAAAAATAACTTGTATGATTGTTTTTATTAGACTGTTATCCATACAGTGGGAATTTTTTTGTCTTCCATGACAAGTAATATTGTCTTTACATTGTTCCAGATATATATTCAAACTGTTATAAAAAGTTGGAAAAAATAATGAATGCTAAGAAAAAAATTATGCCTACAGAGCTTCAGTTTTCTTTAAATAATAATGTGAGCTAGCACCAGCTTAGGTACTTGTCTGTTGGCTTATGTGGAAATAAATAGTATATAATTTTGGATGTGAGATTATTTGGTCAAACCCTGGTTTGGGGCCTGTTCTGTAACTTTATTATTTTTTTCTCCCAAGATTTATTTATTTTTGTCAGACTCTCAACAGCCTCAGTCTATGCCTCAGGCTCTGAACAGCCACTACTGAAGTGTTCAGAGCTTGACAAAAAGTTGCTCTACCTCTTATGCCGTAATGCTGCTTGGACAGAAATCAACAGAATGTGTGCCGTTATGCTTCATTCCACTAAGACCTCCAGATATGACTCCACTGCCATCTAAGATCTGTTTCCTTAAGTCACATATAATTTTATATTCTGTCAAAATTGTAATGTGCATAATAGCCCCAACCATAATTATCCACATGACTGTGGGAGACAGCTCCTTGGAATCAGTAGGCAGACTGCTCCTGGTCTTCCAGGTTTCTCTCTGGTTATGGATAACACTGTCACAAAGTGGACCAGAGAGTATAAACAGAAGATTATAGAATTGTCAGTAGAGGATTTCTGTGCCCAAAGCTTACTTTTTGCGTACTTCGTGTGCAGGAAATGAGGTACAAATTTAGAAATAAGCAGAGTTAAAGACTTGATCTAACTTCCATGCTTACATGGAGATGCTACCCAGGAGCTTCTACTGCAAATGCTTGCTAGCGTAGAGCAGTCTTAAAGTCGGTTCTTATGCTACCTGTCAGAAATGAAGTACTGTTTTGAAAACCCAGTTTCTTTCATTGTGACTGGAGGTGTTGCAGGGACTTTGTTACCACTGTCCACTCAAGTAGAAGAGTTTCAGCTCTGTCCTGTGTGTAGCGGCAAAATGATGGAAAATCTTGCAACTTCGGCCAGACTTCCATGGGTTCCATCTGTGGCATCTTGTTCTGTATATAGATATTTTCTAAGAAATTAGAGAACTGTGTGAACATCAATATAAAGAAGGGTGTCAAACTGGCCATCCAAATTCATAAAAACAGACGTTAGTAATATCTTAAGGAGCTCTTTCCTCTCTGCCTTTCTCACTATTTTTTTTCCTCACTACTTTCAAGGCCGTACTACTTATGTGTAAAGCTTAAATATTCTGTAATTACTGCATGCTTGTCTGAAACAGTAGCAGTGAGCTTAGATAAGAATGCCACCTTGAATCATGTTACATGGTGCCGTCCTACAGGTACAACACACTTCAGTGTGACACAGAACAGTTCAATGCACTCTACTGCAAGCTAAATAAGGAAACAGAAATAACCCATAATTTCATGCAATGTGCCATTGGTGGGAAAGAAATTGCAACAGAAGAAGATATTTTTATTACTCCTTTCTTTTTCAAGAAAGCTTTTTCATTCTCTTCCCCTTTGCATCCTTTTGTTTTAAAGAACATACCCAGTGAATTTTTTTTACAGGTTTTGGTAGTAAGCTTCAGAATAAACTGAATGCAAAATGAAATTTAAGATCTTATCTATCAAGTCATGGCTGCAGTGACAAGAGAAGGATAGGCACTGCACGAGGGCACTGTCACAGGTTTGGCTGCTGATGCAAAAAATGAAATGGAACTCCTGAGTTTCCAAACACCAGTGCTTCAGATGAGTTCCTGTGATCTTGCTGTCACCATGCCAGGAATCTTATATATGTCTGTTTTTGCAGTTCTTGCCTGCTCAGTGGTAAGAGCATTATCAATAAGATTTTTCTGAGAATTTAACAATTTGTCTTCTCCCTTTTAAAAGGGAGTTCTAAATACTGGAATTCCTTGTACATAGTTTTTAATGTCAGTGAAAAACAACTTTTTCTTAATATTTTCCCATGCACTATTATGAGGTCAGTGACTTTTCTCCTGCCAATTTTTGCCATTTATAGCACAAATACCTTTGAACACGGTTTAAAACATATTAGACAATTGTAATCTGTCACATAACATGGATAAACATGAATAATTTTTATTTTATTGAGACTGAAAATCAAATAAGGCAATGGAAAATATTCTGCCCACCCATCAATTTATGCAAACTATTTCAATTATAACACATTTATTGTTGACATTGTAGAAAAGTTTGTTTATACTTGCAGATATAGGAGGTATATGAGATATATATCAGTCTGGTCTAGGGCTCGCAATGGGCTGTGAACCAGTGCAGATGTTCACTGAAATATGTGGAGATTAGCAGAAGGAAAGAAGCTCACCAAAGCCTGCATGTGATCAATTAGCATAATGTAAATTTTATATTTGCTGTATGCATACATTTGATGTGATCAAATGTACAAGTATATGTGCCTGACTTGGAAGACTGGTATGGTATGGAATAGCAAACATAAAATTCTAAATGATTCTGTTGCAGAATCCTACTTCCAGTAGCAGTAACCTGATCTTAGAAAAGCCTTGGGGGCCCCAGTGTGAGAGAAACAGGCATTTTACATAAGCATATATCTAAAGTGCTGTGTCCTTTTGCACTATGACAACTTACACTTGGGAGTGAGAGATTACACCAGAGGTATGTGTGTTGATGGCTAGTTGGGTTGAAAGCGTGATTTCATGACCTTGTCTAATGCACAGTCCAGGCTTATTAGTTCTGTCAAAATGATAATGTTAGGGTTTATTCTGTTTGTTTGTTCATTTGTATTTTGAAGCATTTCTTTATGCAGTTATATAAGCTGTGAGACTATGGTTTGGGAACCTGATGGTGACCAGCACAAAGTGTAATTGAGATATAAGTACAGCTCTTTGGGGCCAGATGTTTAAATATCTATGTAAATAGAGAATATGTCATTTCTGAGGAACATGGGAGGTACCTTTCCATCTTCATGTTTCTATGGCATGTGTGTGATGAGTATTAAAATAGTAATCCTGCCCATTAGAAACCTAAACCCACTACAAATGGCCTCTATAGAGACTGCATGGGCAGAAAAGAATGCATCTGTGGAGTGTCTTCTTTACAAGCGCATAATTTTTGTAGCTTGTCTCCAAATGACACAGTCTGCATTGAAATGTTTTATTTACATCAATCTTTAAATTTCTGTACAAGTTTGGCTACTCCCACAAAAAGCATGATATAAAAAGTGATCGAATTGAAGACACGTCATGAAGAACTTTATGTTCTTTCTGTGTATCATGTTGTGATCAAAACTCTGGACCACAGGTTATTTTCTTGAAAACATCACTACTCTGAAGTCTTTGGAAGATCTGGACGGGTGGTATAACCCATGGATTTATTTCTTGGAATTGGGCAGCTACAAGTTAGAACTAATGGCACAGGATTTTCAAAGAAGTGCTTTAAGAATTACAGTGGGAAAGAGCAATTTTGCATACAATGAATGCATTTACTTTGTCATCTCTCCAGCAGTTTATGTGTTTATTTGGAGAGATAATGCCAGTTCATGTGGAGTAATAGATGCTTTGAGCACATTTCAATGAATTGTTGGGTCCTGATAGCAGCTACTTGAGAAATTTTAATGTTCAGGCACTAACTATAATGGCTTAGAGACTTACGCTTTGAAGATATCTATAGATAGGTGCCATATCCAGTCACTGTTTCTGTTCTTCCAGGACAGGCATAATGATCCTCTGGTTCTGGGTGTGAAAATCCTCTCCATCTTGGCATCCATGCCGTCTAGTACAGCTGTATCCAGTTTATTATCAGCTCTTTAGGTTGCTTAATTAGCTCTTCATGTATACCAGTGTATGCTGAAGTTATTTAGTTCTCAAAATAAGATTTTCAGATCAGATTATCTCATGGACTTGAACAGACCCATGCAGTAGAAATTCTGTATAGGAAAAGGACAACACCCATAAAGCATGGACTTATGGCAAGCAGCCCTGATTGCATGCATCCTCCACTAAAGTGAATTTATATGGATGTGAGAGTTCTCTTTCCCTTACTCTGTCTCTTCATATTCACTTAATCACAGCAGCTCACATTACCAGAGGGGTTTGAAATTATCTGTCTATCTTTTGAAGGGCAATTTGCTTTCATAGGCTACTTAGACATCTCCATACTGTGTTTCTTTCTACTTAGCCAGACTGAGCCTTAAAAATAGAATCATAGAATCATAGAATTGCTCAGGTTGGAAAAGACCTTATAGATCATCAAATCCAACCACAACCTAACCATACTACCCTAACTCTAACAACCCCCCGCTAAATCATGTCCCTGAGCACCACATCCAAACACTTTTTAAACACATCCAGGGATGGTGCTTCAAGCACCTCCCTGGGGAGCCTATTCCAGTGCTTAACAACCCCTTCTGTAAAGAAGTGTTTCCTGATATCCAACCTAAACTTACCCTGGTGCAACTTAAGGCCATTTCCCCTCGTCCTGTCAAAGCCTTTCCCCATGCCACCCCTCTTAGTGCATTTCTCCTCTCCACAGCCTGGCAGCTTTCTCTGGCTTACCTTGCTGAAGGATGACCTTGCTCCAGGTCTCCTGCCTTCCCTGGGGTTTGCATCTGCCATCACATTTCCCAGAACCTTTCATTCCTCAGAGAAGGATATGAGACATCATGGCAAATGTCTTTATTTCCTTTTATTCCCTGGGGTTGGAGGTACATCAACAAGAGAACAGAGATGAACAACGGGGGAAGAGATGTCCCTTGCAATCTTGTTTTTTTTACCATAGACTTTTTTTTTCTGAATTTGTGATTCATGAGAGATCATGCTATATCATCATGTTAGGTCTCTTTCAGACTATCACACTCATTCGCAGAGCTCAGGGCTTGATGCAGAGGCTTTAGTAGCTTGTCACAGAGTAAAGACCATGATCTGATTAATGTAATTTTTTGTAGTAATTACTTTTATCAGGAAAAGATTTGTTGAAAGTTCTGTTTTATGGCTTGTTAGAAAGAAACTGTGGATACTGTGTTATCTGTACTTGTTACTATAGATTATTTTTTTTTTATTTGGAACAAGGATAGTCCCACACATTTATTGGACAGAATCTTTTGGAATGTTTCATTGCTGCGTCTTTCATTCATTTCCAGCTGCTGAAGCCTCTGAAAAACAGACACTGTATCAAAAGTTCATGTGATGCACCAATGACTAATACTATCTAACAGAAAATTGAAGTGTAACAGTCTGATGAGGAAAGTACTTCTATCTGCATGGCCAGAAAGAAAAGAAATGCAAATATGAAAAGCAACGAGTGAATCTGGCTTACATTTTGATACTGGACGCAAATATATGTAAGAACTTAATTGAATTATTTGAACTGAGCAAATAATGTGAAGCAAATAGCCAATTTAAATATAGCCTTTTTCATTTCATAAATTGCTCACGAGCTGCTTAACAATATTTGTGAATATTATTCACAAATTATATATTAGCAAAGAATTCTACACTTCTCTCATAAAGTGATGCAGATAAAACTACCCATATTTGAAATATCAGCTCTATTGGATGGCCGAGGCAGGTATTTAATAAGCAACTCCTTATATGTTGTTTAATATCTTGATATCTTAATATCAATGACATTTACAAGTGGAATTGAGCAAGTCTGCAGTTTACACCAACGTGTTGTGTTTTAAAAACACCTGAAGGATAGCGTGTCATTCAGAGAGACCCAGACAAGCTAAGCAGTGGGCCCAGCTGAACCTCATGAGGTTCAACAAATCCCAGTGCAAGGTTGTGCACCTGGGTCGTGGCAACACCCACTATAAGTACAAGCTGGGGGATGTAATGATAGAGCACAGTCCTGCTGGAAAGGATTTGGGGGTACTGGTGGATGGCAGCTAGACATGAGCCAGCAGCGTTGCCCTCACAGCCCAGAAAGCCAACCATACCCTGGGCTGCATCAAAAGAAGTGTGGTCAGCAGGTCAGGGAGATGATCCTGCCCCTCTACTCTGCACTGTGAGACCTCACCTGGAGTACTGCATCCAGATGTGCAGTCCTCAGTACAGGAGAGATATAGACCCAGAACTGACTAATCTTATGGAATTCGAATGCACAAAATCAGAGAGCATAAGATCAAGACATTATTTCACTCAATATCAAGATTCTTCATAAAGTAAGCACTGAGTACTTACTATCTTTCCTAGTCTTGAAAACTGTTCAGTGGGAATATTACATTGTGAATTAACTCTGGGATTTGTGCAGGTCACAGAAATTCTAAGGAAAAATTATTCTAAGGACAGCTTTTCTAACATGAGCTGTCGTATAGGACTGTGATGTAAGTTCATGCAATGTTTTCAGTTTTCCAAGCTGCCAAGGAGACTTACCCAGTCTAAACATGTCTGATCCTGCTGGTCAAGTCTCTATATAATAGGAGTTTCTAAAGTCAATTTCCTGAGAAATTCTGAGATGTTTTTATAAAAATGGAGTTGTATGTTAGCTGATGTGTTCTAACCTAAAGATCAAAAAGCCTAGATTGCCGGCAGTGGGAACTAAGTTGCTACATATCTCTACTGTGCTTTGAAAATATACCCATAGTAATAATGTGACTCTTTTCTTCCAACTGCAGACCTTTGAACATTTTTAATCCAAGTATTTATTGAATTAGCAACAAGGAAAAATGCTGTATGACTCTCAATATTCACATTTGCCGGATTTGATCAGGTTTCCCTGAGATTTGACATGATGAAAGTGCTCCAATTGTGCAGACAGAAAGGATTTGTGGTGCATGGGTAACAGGAATTCTACAGTAAAATTGAAATGAATTTTAGAGTTCTAGAAGGATTTTCAAGGTAAACACTAATATATATTTGTGGTACTGAAATGTGCTGATAATCTCAGGGGAGACCTCACTGCTCTCTACAACTACGTGAAGGGAGGTTGTGGTGAGGGGGAAGCCGGCCTCTTCTCCTATATAACTAGCAATAGGACTAGAGGGAGTGGCCTCGAGTTGCACCAGGTGAGATTCAGGTTGGATATTAGGAAACACTTCTTCTCTGAGAGTGGTCAGTCACTGGAACAAGCTGCCCAAGGAGATGGTGGAGTCACTGCCCCTGGAGGTGTTCAAGAAATGTTTAGATGTTGTACTGAGGGACATGATTTAGTGGGAAATATTGGTAATAGGTGGACAGTTGGACTGGATGATCTTAGAGGTCTTTTCCAACTTTGGTGGTTCTGTGATTCTATGAACTTTCTCTGCTACGAAGAACTCAGTAATGAAAGCTAGGAAGAACCTTTTGAAAGCCGCCCTGGTTTCTTAGGACCCACATATATCAAACATTATCAGATATGTTGAACATTATTTTTTTATATTATCCTTTGCAGTTTTTCATTCCTTGGCTATTTGTCTGAAAAAGATGTTATCTCCAGAAAAAATACTAGTTAAACCCAACAGAGTTTTCAGTCTGGGAGTTTCTTAACATTAACATTTTTTTCCACTTAACACATTATTAATTCATCATTTTGACTAACTTTTCACTAAGCATACAAGTTTCTTGAGCTTTAAATGCAACTGTGACTCATTTCCCCTGTTCTTAAATCCGAATTAACCAACTTCACCAAGTGGAAATGTTTCATGCTGTTTGCTTGTAGTTGCTCAAAATTAGACCACAATCTGCTGTTTCAAATATTCCCAATGTAGGAATAAGCAGATCACATCAAGAAGAGTAAGAAGTGATCTAACATTCAGTCAAAAACTAAACATATTTCTGTGTACTTTTTGAAACACTTGTGCAGTTGTTCATTAATTTTCATTATTAACTGAACCTTTTTGTCTCAGTGCTAGACTGAGAACAGATATGGAAAAACAGATAATCATTTCTGAAGAAGTTTGTCAACAGTTTGTCAAAAAACCATGACAAAGTTAGAGCCTACCATTGATAAAAAAAATCTTACCAGAAATTTTCATCTTCATTTTGTCAACATCAGTAATTACAGATACTCATCTGAGGTTTTATTTGAGCTTGCAAACCTGTCTAGGTTTGTCCATAATGAACCTAACATTTTCCTGGTATTTTCTGCATCCTTTTCTCCAAGTATCATGAATCCAAGACTGTTATTCAGACTTTGCATATTTCCTCTCTTTTACCTTTATCATTCACAGGCAACCCTTGTGCTCATTTGCTTCCTTCTGCTTTGCCAGTTTGGCACTCCGCTGGCCCTTAGCATCTAAGAGCCTCTCTTGTGAAATACAAGTGGGAGCCAGCAACATTCAGATGAAAGACAGTTATTTTCAAGTCATAAGCTCTCATCATGACCTATAATAATATTCATTATTATAATTCACCAATAAAAATCATATAAGAACTGCTTATCTAACACATTATTTAAGAAAAGTAAAACTAGGGAATTCAGCTTTTGAAAAACTAGAGTTATAGAACATAACCAAAAGAGAGATATTCATGAGGTATAAGCACTTTGCTAAGGATTAAATCTGTAATATGTCAGAAGTAGATATCAGTACTATAATTACAGATTATATTTATAAAAGAATTAAGTATTTCAAATCACAGAAGCCTTTCAAGATATTACTAGCAAACTAAAAATTAGACTAAGAATCATCTCACTTAATAGTCTTTTTTTTTTTTTTCACAGACGGCTTACAAAGTGTCTCAGGAAGAAAGACATAATAAAGTCCTGAAATCTTTCCTTTGTATTCCAGGTCTTGTTTGCGTGTTGTTCATAAGACAGAAAATATCCAGGCCTTCTGTGCAAGTGGGAAACTTGTCTCAGTTGAGAGCTAGCAACATTAATAATATTTTGCATAAACTTCTATGTTTTAAGAGAGAAGTTCTTAAGACTTGGATGTCTGTCCTTGGATCCAACTGTTTGCATATGAAACCTAAATTAAAAAATCAGCATTTAAGTAGGAGAGACTAGCTGCATCTCCACCTTCAAACCCATATGTTCTCCACTCCTGTAGAAAGCAAACTCAGAAATGGAATGGGACTTAAAATGAGGTATTTCGAAAGCATGGCTTCTCAGACTGTCTTGCCTTGATATCATATTCCTCTCTTAAAAGAGCTATAACTGGTAGGTACAGTTGCTCAGTGAAACATGGAGGACTTGGTTCTTTATTAGTCATGTAAGCATGTATGAACATGTTTCTATGTAGAGTGGTAAGGTGTAAAATCTTAACTTTCAAGAATTTTAGCCCAATCTGGTTCTTTCCTTTCTTTTTGAGTTTTGCAGACCTGCAGTCCTGAGCCTCAGCTCAAACATTTCTAGCACATTCACCTTCCTTGATGAAGGTATGTCTTCCCACTCTGTAGCAACGTGGACAACTCACAGACAAGCATTACCTCAGAAACTTACCCCTGGTAAGTGGAAGGAACAGAAAAAAAAGAATTTCTGTATTGGCAGTTCAGAGATTTTTCACCAGTGGAGCCATTTATGGTTCTTCCATTATGAAAGCAACTCCAAAAAATAAAAGGGGGGGGTAGAGGGGCAGGAATACAGAGTAATTACTGTACGTCTTTCTTTTCTGATTTACATACTGAATTCTTTGTGAGGTGTAGAAGTTTCTATTAAATTCAGTTGTTCTTAAGAAGACACACAAACACAGATATGAACACATATAATTATTTCTATTAAATTCTGCAGGATTTCTTACTGGGGTTTGCAGAAAGCAATCAATTCATAAATTACTTCCAAAAAAAAGAAAAGAAAAAGAAAGCGAAACATAATTCAGGAATTTTTGTATAGAACATACTACTTTACATAGAAATAGTCAGTTTTATAGCTGTCTGAGACTAATTGGTTTGTTTTGTTCACAGTGATTTATTTATTAGTGTTGCTGATTTATACACATACTCGGCTTGGAGTACACTGAACAGTTTTATATAAAAATTGATAAATATATTTAATTTATTGATTTGCAAATGGAAAATGTATTTGGTCTAAAAAGTTTATTGGTTCATAAGAATGAAATATTGATTTCTGTGTGCAGTGTAAGTTTTAGATGTGCACTTCATTAGACACAGCAGAACTGCTTGCATTGCTTCATGTAAGTCTATCAGCTTTTCCTCCTTATCTTTATTTTGAGGGATTTATAGCTAGGTCGTAAAAATGAGTTTAGCCTGATTTTTCTTCTAATGCAGTGATGTATTTACAGTTTGACTTCTCAGTGAAGAGCTCTTTTAAGCACATTCACAAAACATATTGGTCATTGTTAAGCAGTAGATGTTTAGAATAAATGCTCATTACTATAACTGCAGATTTATTTCTATCTGTGATTTCTGTAATTGGCTATTTGTGTTCTTCTGTGTTTTCTGGTAAGGAAAATAATGTGTTTAATTAATGATAATGAAAAGTATTGTAAAACTGTTATGCATTGATAATGGATTAAGTGTTGATCTAAGGCTGAGCTTGATGGTGCTGGAGACAGGGAGAGTACGTCTGATCTGAAATGTTCATTAATTAATTCCCCTTAGCCCTGGCACAGAGAAACATTCAAGAATATGACATCAATGTTCCCCAATCTCAGCAAAGCAGTTCACTAACTTGCAGTTTCCCTGTTATCCCCTCACACATTGTTATCATTGTGCTGTGTTTCTAGGAGGAATGAAGTAATGAGTTGTGCTCCCAGTGATTCTTTATGTCTGTATACAGTTTATGCAAATATAAGCAACCTAAAATAATAGGGTTAATTTCTGAAGTGAAAGACTTTCCCACTCACATTGCATGGAGACACAGATGTTCAAACAAAATCTATAAGAAAATAAGCCTAATAATTTTCTGGCCTCCCTTCTTATACTGTTCATTCTCTTCCTTCTCCTCTTCTGCTTCAGTCTCATTCTCCTCTGCAACTCTGCTGATGTGATTGATCGTGGGACTAAGCAGTGAAACAGAACACTAGAGAGACCTGAGAGAATAGAGGAGAAAAGAAGGAAGAGGAGAGGAGAGGAAAATGAATGTTGCAATGTGCATTTTGAAACCTGTGTTTGGTGGTTGAGGGGAGATGGAATATTTTTAAATTAGTGTTGGCTGTCTGCACCCTAGGTGAGTTGTTTATAGCCAGAGCAGATTTTTCAGCCTTTCATTTTTTATACTGCCTAACCAGGTGATAACAGTGCGTAGGCTGTGCCCAAGGACTGGGTGCTTTCTAGTTACAGTACTCAGCACAGCGCTGGAAGAAGTGCCAATTGCTCACCTTGGAGTTGCAAGAAGCCTATAGAGGGCAGGAAAGTTTCATACCTGAGTGGACACCAGGGGGGAGGTGGTATCTATAGGAGCAAATCCATTCCTTAATTGGGATCCTGTGGAATGTAAGCAATGCCTGGGTCTTGCTAAAGCTGGACACTGACACTATGTTTTGACAGTATTTTAATAGAAGAAAAAAAAGTGTCCTGAAATGAAACTTAAGTAGCTACAAGTATGGTTTTTGTTTATGTTTTGATTTGGTTACTTTTATAGTGTCTCTAAATAACTGCTTTATTGGGCCTTCCATTTTTAAGTTAAATGTGTGTTTGTTTTCTTCATAAAGTCTCTCCATCTGGTGATTAGAGATGTTTAAAGACTGGTAAAATGTTAGTTTTTCATACTGAAGGGAGTAACTTTCCTGAAGGTAGGTTTGGCCTGCATAGATGAATCATGGTATAAACACACACACACACACACACACACACACAAAAAAAAAAAAAAAAAAAAAAAAAAAAAACAATCAGGTTAAGCTCACAGTGTTAGACAGACCAGGGATTCGGACTTTAACAAAGGGTAACATTTATTTGCCCAGATTATGTGATTTTCAGAATAAAATGAGTTTTACCTGGTGAAGAACGTGCTCAAGTGAATGACAGATTCTGCTTATTTGAACAAGTACTCACATTGCCATTTGGGAAATGTTGCTACCTTTACCAGGAAAAGGAGAATGCAGACAACTTTTTTTCTTTACATATCATGTCCTCGTCAAAAACAATATGACAGTTTTTTCAACAACAAACATATGAGATTTGATCTCAACTGAAAATCTAGATTTGATGAAGAATCTCAATTGAATTGGATACATTTTATGTACAAGTGTTGATTATGTTTCTGTTGATTGCTGTGATTTCAAGATTTTTCTTGAATGCCTGAGTCATGAGTTGGCTCCGCATCATAGACTGAGTTTGTCCCAGGGATTGGCCAAGTTATTTCTGGCTGTGCATATAGACCTGAAGGCTATGCCTGCGGCATATGCCACACCATATCTCAAAAGACAGAGCTTTATCTATTGCATATACCCATGCAATACTCATGTTTTTCCATTGCTTCAGTCTTTATGCTCACCTGGAGACATGAAACTTCCAAAACTATATACTGATGGCTATTACAAGTCTTAGAATTATTACTAGTAAAACAACAGTAGCTAGGGACCTAAAACTGTAAACATATGGGAAAATATGAAGTCTTTCATCAGAAAGCTTACAATATAAATGAAAGATAGAAGAAAAGTATTCAATAAGCAAACTGGAAAAATACAAGGTAAAATGGATAACGTAGATAGAAGATAGTTATCCTGACAAAGGTAAATTTTGAAGAATGCTCAAAAAATGAATTAAAATATAGTTGATTCATGGATCTTATTGTTAGCTTCTTTACCAAAGGATATTCTGTGTGAGCAATGGAAATTATAGCTCAAACAGATTATCTGGGGAACCCAACAAATGCATTATGAGTGTAATTTTAAATAAACTGATTAGTACATAAAAGTATCCAGGAGGATGTTGATCAATTAAAAGTACTTGCAAGAAACACATAGAATATTTTTTTAAAGGAATATTTATTTTCAGTTCAATTTAAACAACCCACTTTTGTAACACATACTAAAATCTTTAGGAAACATTCTAAGAAATTTCAGGGATGAATTAAATGCATTTCAAATCTCAGATTAAAATACAGAATATGTTTGCATCATTCTGCATTTTATTACGTTGCTCCCTTTTGGTATGCTTTACATTAAAAATACGTGACTGACACTCTTTATACCAGTAAGCCTTTTTATTGGGGAAAAAAAAATAAAATTATTGCATTAAACTACATTCCCAGGAATTCCTTGAATAACCTAAAAAAAAAGCCGCATTGCATGTACAATAGTGCAATTAACTTAGCTACTGTATAATATAAAACACTTTATACAGAGAATACAAAACAAAATTACTAGTTTACATATTATACTAGCCAGAGTATTATCCAGTTTTAAATACAAACTTAACAGTTTTAAAATTAATGTGGTCAAAGGTATTTTTATGCAAATTTGAACAACAGATATGTTAAATGTATTCCAGAAGTGCCTCAGTTACCAAATAAATAAAATAGAAATTAAGAACTTTCATCATTATGGAACTCCAAAAACTTTTTTTATTAGAATTTTACAGTGTCGTGACCTATTTCCTTGGATTATGCAGGAAGAATATACAATCGAGCTAAAAGAGGTTATTAACTTGAAATGTATATATCTCTGCCACCAGAACACTGTAACTCTTTTAAAAATTAGTATAAATAAAATCAGAACTGAAGCATGGCTCCCACCATCAGGCTCAATTATGCTTTTAATAATAATGATACATATATAAAGTACGTTACTGATGAAAAATAAATATGGCAGCAAATACATCATCTCAGCTGTGCTGATGTTTTTATTACATTTCTCCAAGAAAATCTCTTCTGTGTACTAAGAACTATATTGGACATTCCCTTTGTTGGTAGTCAGTGATTGCTGTTTTGCTATTGTGCTGTTTCTGTCACTTTTTAATCTCTCAGTTTTTTTCCATCTATTACTATCAAAATCATAATCCCCATTGCTTCATGAAGTAAATTCAATTTTTATTGTCTTTTCATTTGCCTTGTCAGATCATCCTTGTTGGTATATACAATGATGTATGGGCATCCTATGATTTGGTTCCCATTTTATTGTGCATACAGTAAGAGTAATGTATTTGCTTCCCATAAATGGTCTACCAAGTAGGATTCTGTTAAGTTTCAATTGATCAGGTTTCTTGCCATAGCAATTTCTGCAGTAGTAATTTTGCCCGCAAGAAAGAGGGATGAAAAATAAGTGTGTATGTATAAGATGGGATTTGTTTGTCTATTTTTCCTTTCTACTTTTTTCTCTCAATGTTATCCACTTAGGATTCAAGTGAACTAGTATAGACACTAAGAGCAGTTGGTTTATCTTGAATGGGAGTGGAATTGTGCCTGCACATTAAAAAAAATTGTACGGCTTGAAATGCAAATTTTAGGTTGATATTAGCCCCGAAACTGTGATAGGGGCTGTGCAGTTCGATCAACCTCAGAGCACAGGTTGACCTGCTCCTTTTAAACGTACGATTCAAAGTGTTTCTACAGAGATATAACAACAAGTGAACCTCTAGAGAGAGAATTCAGCCTGAGGAGTCATGTGGTCATGTTCAGAGTCAATAAGTTGTATTCAATGAAATAAGGTTGTTTTTCAGAAAATGATATTTTGGAAGTATGGAGATTATATGTATATTCAAATTTAATTTGGGGAATATTTTCAGCCAAAAATAAAAGGCAGGATTTTAAAACTATGGAAACATTTATTTATAGTATATTTTCAAAAGAAATTTCTGACTTCCTAACTTCTGAAGTAATAATTTCAGCTGAAAAAGAACCCTGCAAATAATGTAGGAAAATTAAACAATGAAAAGAGGTAACTCAAATATCATGAGCCCATTTTGTTAATGAAATGAATAAATCTACTGGGAATGCATCCAAAAGGCATTTGAGGATGCTGGTTTCTTCAGCCTCTTTTTTTCATAACAAAATGTTTTACTTCTACTTGGTCTCCAGAGTTTTTTTCCTGACAGTTTTTATTTGATGGCTAAAATATTAAGTATCCAATGAACCTTTAACTTTAAAAGTAAACTGCAGAACAAGCAGTCACTACTTGGAAACGCATTTGAAATGTTTGGCATAATAGCAGTTCATGCTCAAGGAGCTGCTTTTAAAAATTACAGCACTTCCATTTTACTGCAGTGGATCAATCTAGTTTGACTAAAATTAAGTTAGAATATTGGTCTCAAGTTGTATTTTAAATACTCAGCCTAATTTCAATTAGATTTCTCAGCTTCTTTAGATAGCCCAGTATAATGGAATAAAATCCACCAAAAGTTTTTAATGTGCTTTATATTGACTGTAAAATAGACATCAGCAACTGTGACATTATTTCCAATATTTCAAATCCAAATAAACAGGTATTTTTTGTCAGACTCTTCACTGTGTAGTTATATTGGGAAGCAGATCTGCAGTCTAACCATAATAATGATCGTAATTTCTTGCTAAATGTCCCATGTTGAGTTAGAAACATAAAAATTTTCAAAGTGTGCCATCTAAATAATGCTGAAGCTTTCACCTATTTCCAGATATGCAATTATTCCTCAAGTTTTCAATCACACTTAACCCTGATGGTTAGGTAAACGTATTCCTACATTAGAGATTCAGGACTTCTATTTGTTAGTCCAGTGCTTGGGAAGTCATGCTGGAACCTTGGCATGTTTGTTTAGATTCATTATGCCTTGAAATGATGAAAACTACAGCATAGTTGGCCATGAGACTTGAGCTGAAGAGACACTTTCTTATCAGAACTATACTTCAGTATTTTTATGAATTTCAACATGATATTATATGATCGGTTAATTGTTGATGTTATTTGTGAAAGAGATGAAACATTTATTTATTTGTTTATTATTTATTTATACTTTGGGCAAGATTCTTCCACATGTCAGAGCTTTGCTTGGCAAGAAAGAGATATTATGGTGTTGGCCAGGAACCTCCAAGGTTCAAGGCCAACACTAGCTGCATTGGAACTTTGGGATGTTGCACCCCACCCCTGACATATCTTATTCTAAAGCCACAGCAGGCAATGTCAAAGAACTTGGTTTCATCACTTTACTTCTGCTGCCTTTTTGTATGCGTGGCGGGAGGATGGAAGTAGCAATCTGCTTGTGCCAGCAAAGAGCCTCCTACACTAAGGGAATATTTTTGTCATGTACTTTTGGCTAGACTGCAGTCCCTTTACATTGTTAAAGCAACATATCTGTGATGAAATCACTAATGTATCTTTGAGATGGTCCCATGATCATCATCTTCCAGTATTAACTTATCACCCACTGCTGTTGATGCTCTTAAACTTGTCTTGGCTGGGAGACAGAACCAGGTACGGTACTTGTAGTCCCAAATACTTTCTCTTTGGCTTATTCTGAAATACCTTAAACAGACCAAGTATTACACTGTTGCATTTACATTCTCATAAAAGTAAGCCTTCGAGGTGTGTCAAGATTGCACTACCTTAAATTATGTTATTTTAAATCACCCAACATTGTTGACATTCTTGGTCCTTTTGTGCCTACGTGCTGTGGTCCTCTTCCTACTGACAGTCACAGACTTCTCTTCAAAATGTTCTTTCTAAACCTCCTGCAGGATGACATTAGCAGACCCTGTCCTTCTTGTGACAGAATCACAAGACTTCAAAACTGCTTTTATGTTGAGATATGAGAACCAAATCAACATTCATATGCTGTCAGCCAGAATTTGGACTTCAAATTTACCATTGAGCTCTCAGCAAAAATGTAGATTTTCTCCTCAGAAATGTGATTGAACACTGGATTTTTTTTTTAATTCTTTTTTTTTTTTTTTTTCCTGGAGCCAAGATGTAATTGTTAGGGCTAGTTTAAATAGCTAGAAATACCAAAAACTTCTTTTATTGTCGGTAACTGTTGAGTCTGGCTAGAGCAAGAATGGTGATGAGGATCTTGCCCTTGGAATAATGGATGAGCAATGGGATTTGGATGTATAGCAGGAGGTGTGGCTGCATTCAGATGTGGTGAAAATAAGGCTGGGATATATGCAGTATGTGGCAGTAGGGGGAAGTTCATTGGGGAAGGGTGAATAGGGGTGGTGGAGACCAAGTGCAATGGGTGTCCTGTCAGCAGAGCAGGGTGGGTGGGAATGAGGGCTGGTGCTAATGGAGAAAGTGATATAGGGGCAAAATGTGCCTGAGAGAGGGGATGGAGGTGTGCCAGAGAGAGATGGCCGCCATGGGGGTGTACAGATGCTGAGACAGCAAAGCGTTGCAGCAGGGTATGATGTATGGTGGTGACTGTTGCATGCTGCTGAACAGGGATGGCAGGAACTGCTGGTGTTGCAGAGAAGGCAGCTGGTCCTGGAGCAGGCAAAACTTGCAGGTGTTTTGCCAGGAGTTGTTTCTGCATATGCTGCTGGGCTTGCAGCTGCAGCAACCTGTATTTGTCTACTTCCTCTGGTGAGAACATTATAGGATGCTGCATTAAAGGAGGAGAGATGGATTTACTGTACACTTCCCGGTTGTCTACTGTGTCATTGTATTTCTGCATAGCATTATCACAAAGAGAGTCTGAACTTCCTTCTGCCCGGTTTGAGTCCATGTTCATGTTCACATCATGTAGTTCTTCTTTGGTCTCTGTTGAATTAGCAACAACAGAATATCTTTTAGAGGGAAAAGCACCAGGGAAATCATTTGGTACTGGGTCACAGCTTTGTATAAAGGGTTGTACTTCACTAATGAAGAGATTGGATTGTTCCTTTATTGCCGTGTTCCTTTTTATGCTCGGGTTCTGATAGCCTGTTCCTATCTGAACGATGTCTTTAAAAAGACAATGATCATAATCAGTGCCTGTTGAAAGAGCAACATGGGTTATCTCTGAAGCGTCACACTTGTTTTTTTTCACATTACTTTCCAACGAACTTCCACTTTGCCCTATGTCATTTTCACCAATGCTTAGCAGTTTCTCAGGCAAAGGTAACATTGCTGTGTCATCTACTGATGACGAAAACTGAAGTGCAAAGTGACTTTGTGACAGATCTTTTATTTCTCTACCAAATGTGTTTGAAAATCTCTCTGAATCATGCGTTTGTTCCTGGATTTTCTTGGACTGCACCCTTTCTAACAGTAACTTGGCTGTCAGTGACTTTCTTCTTCCACATCCATCTTTTGCTGAGGTTTCTGAAGAGCAGGTAGCAAAGTCTTTTGACTGGCTATCTACATTCAGAGATTCATAACGTGCAATTTCAGCTTTTCCTGTGTTGATGTTAGAATCTCTTTCTGTGTCCTCTCTTGTTTTGTTCTCGTAGTTGTCATATTCTTTTGAGAAAGACGCTGCGCTGCTTTCTCTTGATATTCTGCTGCAAGATGATCGATCGCTGCTTTTTGAATCTATGGTGGAAGAACTTTGGGGGTCATTGTAGCTTCTACTTCTACCGTGCACTTTGCCAAAATGCCGGTGTCTACATCTGCTGTGTTTAGAACCATCTCTGTGCTGTAAAACTTTATGTCTTGAACATTTTTGATATTTAATTGTGCCCCTCTGTGTGCAGTTTCTACTTCTGTGACATCTAGTATGGCAAAGATAATCCTTATCTGCATCATCAGAAGTGAAAATACAGTTGTGCTTTCTGTGTTTACATTTGTGCCTTTCAGCTGTCTTGGTTTTTCTTTTGCAACAAAAAAGCAAATGATTTCTGCTGTGATTGTTCAATGTGGGACTGGAGGAACTGCTCATGTAGCTACTTGTGCTGCTAAGCGAAGTATCAGAATAGCTGGAATGTCTGTCAGAGGAGGATTTTTGAGGAGATGGGAATCTCCAGTATCTTGTGTAATTTTTACATCCTTCATTTTCTGAATGCCTGCTATTTGAACCAGATTTATAACTAAGGAAACTTCCACCAGAATCTTTTCCACTGTCACTTATATCACTGCTGCAGCTGGCCACATTCTGAATGGATCTGCAGCCATTTTGGGTCTCATGTTTTTCCTCAGAATTAACTAAATCACACTTTTCAGCTTTAGACTTTTTAATCCTGGCCATAAAAGCAGAAAAGGAAATGCTTTCATTTCTTATGCTCCGTTTTTTTCTTTCACAGCTATGGAAATGATGCCTTAAGGATCTTTTCAGTGTTGTTGTATGAAGACCTTTTTCCACCATAGAATCCTTTTGTGAGACATCAAGGTAAGCAGGCACTTTGGGTATATTTTCATTCAAATAATCTGAAATGTATTTTTGACCATTTTTTTTCATCTCTTTCCCTATGTCTGACTCAGCTTTTTGCTTGGCCTTTCTTGGATTTAGGGAACCTTTCATCTTCTTTGGTTTCAACAACTGATTATCTTGTTCATTTGACATTTGCTTGTGTTTTATTAAACCTGAGGCTTCATTTTCATCTGCAGTCTTATTTATAGAGTGCTCTTTACAGCCTTCTTTGCTTGTTTCATGCTGTTTACCATCTCTGTGATTTAAAGAGAGTCTGAAGTCAAAGTACAGTGGATTACAGCCGTATGAAATACAGGGCTCAGTTTTTGTAAACAAAAGTAATTCTGTTGGCCACTGCAGAGCAGTGCTGCCATCCTTGCTCACTACGTGGAGGAAAGGCAGTGCCTGGGGCTTAGCTTCCTTAACCACTGTCTCCCTTGAAAGCTTTTCCATATTCCTGTTTTTGATTTCTGAAGCCTCTAAAGACCTTTCTCTCTTTACCACCCTAGGACAGTCATTAATGTTGCTTGCACATGTCGGCTCAGGTGCGGGCTGCTGGGGGAGCTCAGAGAGGTGTGCACTGCTGTGCTTGTAGGTATCTGACTGTATATAGAAACTGCTAGCTTGGCATGAAGGTGAAATGAGAGTTTCCAACAATTGCTCAGACATATTCAATTTGCTCTCTTGCTCCATTTCTTTTACTGAACCTGAAAAATCCAAATTTGAGAACTGCATTTTGACTTTGGAAAGTGAAGGATGAGCACTGAATTTTTCTTCTGTTTCTCTAACACTACATTTATTGTTTTCTTTTAACATTTTAAGTTTCACAGCTCCATGACTTGATGCACTGTTATCCAAATCCTTTTGGTCTTGTGGAATTGGTGGCCCTTTATCCATACTTGCTTTTACATCCTCTTCCAAATGTATACCAGAACGACAGCTCTCAAGAACTTGCTTCATTTTATGGTTGGGGGATTCACTATAATCATTTCCTTCTTCAGAGTTCTCACTGAAGACTGATGCTGAGGATTCAAGCTTCAAAGAGACTTTTTTAGAGAATGAGAAAGACACTCCTGCTCTTTGAGAAGCACTGGTACAATCTGGGAACACTTGTGAGACTTGATTTCCAAGCAAATGGAGTCTTTCAGTAGGTGACTGGTGCCTGCTTATGATAAGCTGCTGTTTTTCTAGTACGCTGCTGGAGAAACCTTGTCCTGTACTTGTGGTGGTGCTCTGAGATTTGGCTGTGACCTTGCCACCTTTGTACAGGAAAAATCCATCTGGTGATTGCTGCTTTTCCTCAACTAACCTGGGGGCTTTAAGCGTTGGTCCACTTCCAGTGATGCTGTAAGAAAACATATTAAAACATGGTTGAATTAATTAAGTAACCAAACTAAAACAGAACTCATGCTTGACAATACCTGTCTGGCAAGGAAAAGCGTTACTTATAGGCACTTCCACTCATAACATCTGCAGAATCACTCTTTAATAGAAAGGGCAACGTTCTACTTGATTTGTGTGTCTGTGTAGGTATGATTTCTTTTCTATAAGCAAATTTTATTTTACCTTTATATTATTCCACAATAGATGATTTTGTGAAATATTCCAGGTAATAGTAATGCTAAGACTATCTCCAAACATTGGTGGGGGAAAGGTCAAAAGGTGGAGTTCCATTAATATTAATGGTAACTTCAGCACTCTCATTATCACTACCATTTGACTTTGTCGTATTTTCTCCTCCCATACTATCTTTCAGTTAATTTTCCTTTTTTCCCAAAACCTCAGATATTAAATCCATGGTTTACTTTTCTTGTACTTTAGTAAAAAATAAATCAACCTATTCTAAGAAGAACTTACTTAAAAAACATGGTTAAAAAAGCAATTATTGATTGCTTTTAATAGATGACTAGCTGAATGGAGTTATCAGATTAACTACTGCTTTTTTTTTTCCATTAGAGATGTATATATCCACCATGAATGTTATTCCAATTAATATTTAAACATGCATTTCATTAGTTACGTTATCTACATTTGCTATCAAAGCCATTCTACAATACACTTTCATGGAAAAAAAAAAAAAAAGTTGGAACCAGCATCAGTAAACAGTTTGATTAAAAAATAGAAAATATTTTAATCAAATGTAAGTAAATTGCAACTTCCAGATCTGCATAGAGATTATAAATAGTCTGGCATGTTTTAGATATGCTGTAAAAAAAGCATTGATCTCCAGCAGTGGGAGCAACATAAAGACTCCCTGGGGTAGGTTCACCTCAGAATATGAGATTATGCATTTATTTCTAAGAATAAATTTGCATTTGCCACAAATTTAGCATCAGGGAATACAAATCCATCTCTATTTGTAGATCAAGAAGAAATTCTGTCTTGTACAAAGTGAATAAAGAGATCCTTTGCAATGTCCCCTTGGAATAGCAAAGTAAAGGTATTTTCTCATATCTTCTGTGCACCAGATTAACAGTAATTCTTTTTGTCAAATTTTATTATCATGTTGTAAGGAACTCTGTTGGAATGTGAGACACGTTACTTGGGGACAATAACAGTTGTTTGCATGTGCAGATTTCTTGGGAAGGCTGACTTCTGTCTTGCCTGAACAACCAGGTGTGTGACCCCCCAGCCAAGAGCATGTCTCAGCTGTCCCCAACCCATCTGTCATTACCAATAGGAAGAGCAAATGGTGTCTTTCCAAGTCCCTGTAATAAATTTTAGACCCCTTTCTATAAGCAGACTCAGTTCCCTTCCTGTCTTATTTAGACCTTCCTATTACTGTTGACCTTATCAGTCTTTCTGAAACTACATCTTCAGATTCACAGACATAAAGGCATCTTCCCTCAGGCTGTTACTTTTCTTTGCATAGATTTGTATGAAAATGAAGTTGTAACCATAAAAGTGATACATTAGCAATAAACTGTTATATTTCAGCTGAAATTTCAAAAGCAATTACATTGGCCAAAATGAGTGTATAATAAACACTGAATTTTATTATTTCTAAGGTACTGTAAGCTTGATATGAATTTAAAAGGATGCTAGTTTAATTATCTACTTAACCCATTACGGTCATAGATTAACGTAAAGTAATTGGTCTGGTAGAAATCTATTCTACTGAAGCATTCAGTGTCATTAAACAAAGGAGATTTCTCAAATGTGAAGCTTTATTAGTGTAAACTTCACACTGTATCATGGTATTCATCAATAGAACTAACACTATTGGGTTAATTAACTAAGTTAATTACCTGTTTTTCATTTGTATAATGATACTTCCATTAGTCTACAGAAAAAAAAATGGTGATAATAATCTCAATATACTGAAAATAATGAAAATGACTCACAGACTAGGCACACATTTGCTAAAAAGTGTTTTTCCTCTCACATTAACTTACTGTAAAATGATAAGACAGTAATACTTATCTACTCAGGTCAGTTTTAATAAAATAAAATGGTGATATAAAATCATCTTAAAACCACTCAGTTCAGAAGAGATTAGATTAACTGGTTACAGGAGGGTAAAACACAAGCCTTCAAATTGCAAGTAATTAATTCAGGGACTTTCAATTTTATGGTTTGTGGAACAGGAACATTAGGAGTTGGGGACAGCTGAAAACAGGTTACAGTAAATGCAATGCCTGTCCATTAGAGAGTATAGGAGTAAAAATTTGAAGATTTCTTCTGGGATTGAGGAAAGTGGGTATTAAAATGTTGTATAAATTTTAAATACTTGCCATTCTGACTGTTTCCGTAACTCTGCGAGCTGGTGGAGCCGCTTGAGTGCTTTTTCCTGTTTCTTTTCATCTTTCCATGACTTTGAAGCCACATTTCGAGCAAATTCCCTTTGTTTTAAATCTTTCAGTCTCTGTTTGAAAAGAGCAAAAAGAGAAGGGATTAAATATGTGAACAGTGGGTACATTACCACTTACTCAGTTTGCTTTTGGTGAAGTTAGTATACAAATGGGCAGTAAGAATATTCTTAAAATGTTATCATCCTAAGAAGAGATCGAAAATGTTGTTTTGGCTTAACAAAATAATACGATTGGGCCATCACTACTCAGCTCATGTATAACCTTATATAAATGAAGACTTTGTTGATACAGATTTTAATACTGAAATATATTTCTTATGCATGCACACATCTTCTGTTGTGTACAAATACATATATAAAACCAGCCTCCATTTAATTCATTTAGAAGTTTCCAGTCAAATCCAGTCAGTGGAATTTAATCCATATACTGGAATGAAGGTGAGCTTTTGAGTATAATGGATTGTATAGATCTCTATACTTGCACACGTATGGATGCATGTGTCTCTGTGTTGGTTTTGTAGCTTTTAAAGACATTTGTTATGCAAAGGAGAGAACTACTCTCTGAAAGATTTCATCAGGAAGCTCTTTTATGGTTATATTCAGAATTTTTCTGAATCAACTCATACATCTATATATCACATAATTCCTATTGGAGAAAGGAAGGTGATTTGCCTATATTTCTTTATTACATGGTTTTCTGGTGCTAATAGAGTAAGACAAAGTAAAGAAGACACAAAACAGAAAGTGTCAAAAACATCCTCTTCAGAAAAGTGGTGCTATCTTGGCTTTGAGTTCACTATGCTCTCCAGGACTCAGTGAGCTGTACACTATCTTATTACCCTGGAACATGCAATTCCTGTTAAGGTCTATGTTTCAATGCTCCATAGCCGAAATTCCTTGCTCCGCTCATGACCTCCAGTACTCTGGTGCTCAGGGAAGGGAGGTTGAAATGTCAGAAGTGAGCTCTTGTGCATTCAGCCACATCTCCTAACTAGAACCCTTGAGGACCAGGACAGAGATGTGAACCCCTGAGGGTACCAAGGCCCTGCAGGGAGATCTGGATAGGCTGGATCAATGGGCCTTGGAAAGAAATGATTGCTCCACCATTTACATCTTTTTCCTTTCCCTCTCCCTGTCCATTTGCAGTTTGCCCTGCCAGTCACACAGAACTCAGTTCCCTCAAGTGCATTGCCTCCAATTTATGGTAGAGTAGATTAGAACGTGAGACAACATTAGTTTTGGTCCAAGAAAGAAATTTGGTTTTAGTAATATATTAAAGCCAAAGCTATAGTGTAAATCAGAGAATCTTTCCAGAAGATATCCACGCTTTTTGTCACCTTTCATATTTACATGAGTGTTAAGATATTTAAGGAGTAAAGATTCTAATCTCTGTGAAAAATAAATAAATAAAAACAACTAATACAGCTTTTACCCTTATTAGCATCTTTCATGTGAAGAAAAAGCAAATAAATACATTTAAGGAATGTCCATTAGCGCTGCTTCCTGTATTTTAGCTGTCACCATCAGCTGTTCTGTATCACACATAAAGCATTCATGAGGAAAAACAGAAACAGTTACTACCTGTCAAGGAAACAGAACAATGTGAAAGCTAGTACTAAGGAGTGCGGGTATTGCAAAGCAATGCCATTTCACTTCTTTGACAGTTAGGATGATAATCAACAAAGCAAATGGACCAACACTAAGAATAGAAGTCCTAGCGGTATTTTTTGCTCTCTAATGGCATATAGCATGTGTCAAGGAAGAAGAGAAAAGCATACAAAAAATATAGGTAAGCATAGCCAAAAACTCATCAGTTGGAGATGAAATCCAAGAAATCAAAAGCATCTGCAGTCTGAGCAGAGAAAGGTCTCTCCCTGCACGTGCCCTCATCAGAACAAAGAAGCTTCACTGCCAGAGCTCCAGTTAGGAACTGTAATGAAATTTGTCATTATGTTGGACAGACAATGGGACTGCCCACTGAACCTGCAAAAGCCACCGTTTTTTACTCTCTAATAACCTGTGCCACACTCCTTTCAGGCACACAAATATCTCTGACAGGTGGTGAACAAAAGCGTGCAACTGAGCTGGTACCTGAATGACAACCCTTGAGCTCAGCAGGTGTGCCTGAAAATTAACATAGCTTTACATGGTAATTGCATTTTCCATGTAATAGGGTACTTAACTGGGCATCCAAATACAGGCACGTGTCATAAAATATGATTTATTTAATTGCAATGATGTGTTCTGTCCTTCACCTGCTACAAATTTCATTGCCATGGAATTATATTTCATTTTTAGACTCATGTTCTATTCCTTCTCTGTTTTTCATGTAAATGTGCATGTGGACACTGCTATATCTAAAAGTAACCCATCTTTTTTGGGGGGTAAAAACCCGCGCAGAATATTAAAAGACCACAAAGTAATATTCTCTGTTTTAGAGTGACTTGCTTATATAATTGGGTCTGAGTCATGTTGGCTCATCTATCTAAGTCCCACTCAAAAATTGCTGAATATTTTTTTTCCTCCTAAACTCCTGTATGATTCATCAGTAGATTCAAATTAGTCACAGAATCACAGAATCATAGGGGTTGGAAGGGACCTCCAGAGATCATCAATTCCAACCCCCCTGCCAAAGCAGGTTCCCTACACCAGGTCGCACAGGTGGGTGTCCAGGCGAGTCTTGAATATCTCCAGAGAAGGAGACTCCACAACCTCTCTGGGCAGCCTGTTCCAGTGCTCCGTCACCCTCACCGTAAGGAAGTTCTTGCGCATATTTGTGCGGAACTTCCTATGCTCCAGTTTCTGGCCGTTTCCCCTTGTCCTGTCTCCGCACACCGCTGAAAAGAGTCTGGCCTCTCCACTTTGCCCCCCACCCCTTAGATATTTATAGACCTGGATCAGGTCCCCTCTCAGTCTTCTTTTCTCAAGGCTAAACAGACCCAATTCACTTAGCCTTTCTTCATAGGGGAGATGCTCCAGGCCCTTCACCATCTTTGTGGCCCTCCGCTGGACTCTTTCCAAGAGATCCCTGGAGTTCCATCTTCACTACCTACTTTGCTAGATACATTGCTAACCAAATACTCTACCCACACTTCAGCAATTTCTGCAAATTCTTAATTTACCTATTTATTTATTTTTTAATTGTTGCTTCATTGTGGCCACTACATCTGTAGGATACTTATCACTGGCTGCAATTTTGGTACTGAGTTTACTTTGTTTCCAGAGTTACGACCCTTATTGTTCTTCCTCCATGTGAAGGGGAGAATTTTATGGATTGCCATTCATCCGATCAAATTTGGATGCCTGTGGCAGTTTCTCAGCTTTTCTAACAGATACTGAAGAAAAATAAGCCCTTTTAGGGTCATAATCTCCTCATCTTAAAGCACCTGTCTAAAACAAGTGGGATAAAGTGAGATGTAAAAGTAACTCCTTTTCAGTGGATGCAGATGGCATTAATGGTGACTATCTCAGACAAACAGCTGTTGATAGGCAGGAAGACTGTGCTGTTGATACATTTTCATTGGTACAGATAGATAGTATTCATGTCTACAAGTTCAGTAAAAGACTACGCTTTATTAATGTACTTTTGGCATATATAAAAGAAAGTCAAGAAAGACAGTTGGTACTTTAATATAAACCATTGACAAGATAAGGATTTTATAATCTGCACTTCAAAGTGATTCATTTGATAGGGGATGCACAGAAAAAAAATTGAAGAGAATGTGGTCATTAAAGAGCACAATTACATTGGGAAGCATAAATAAGACGTACATTGTTCTCTCATTCCTGATTTCTTAACCATTTCCTTGCCAGATTTTTCAGACCTCTTTCTCAAGGAGGTCTTTGGCTTCAAGAACCTTTTTTATCATTTCTCTCATGCACTTTCTCACAATTTGAGGACCAGAGGGAACACACTGGGGGAGAACTTCTCCTTTTCAGGATTCTGCTAGAGGTCATGTTCAACTTCTTACAGAGATCTATGTGGAATTCTCAGAATACCTCTACTTCAGGTACTGGAGCAAATATGTGTCGCTGCAAATACATTTAGAAAAAATCCTGTTCTTCTTCACAATGGTGTAACTACTTTGATTTAAATAGAAGGCAGCTTTGGAAGAAATTTGTTAAAATTTCACTCATTAAATCAGAAAATGTCAGGTCAGTATGAGTTACATGACTTTTTCCACTTACTTACATTCAGTTTTCTTTTCAGAATATCATTCACACTCAATGCATCCCACAAAATATTCTTTACTATAAAGCACTGGAGCCCCAGATAAAAACACAGTATGCCCTTCTGCTTACTTCAGTCAGCATCAGGTATATGTGGCCTGTCACATGTAAATAGCATTTTCTGAATCTTAAGTCCATAAACTACCATATGTGTTTGAGTGCATGATTGGCTTCACTTCGTTGAAAAACACCTTGAGTTCTAATCAAATTCACCATAGAAGGGTCAAATGAGAAAAAGGATGGAATATGATTTTCAGTAATTATTGTCTTGCCTGTAACCCTAACATTGGAACCAAGTACATTACTTGTAAATTGAATTTACACTGCAAACCATAACATGAGAATGATAGAGTTCACGGCTGATGCTTACAGTATTAGTCTCCAAGTGAAAAAGAGGAAGCAGCAGTGAAAGAATTTGCTTTGCTATGGTAAACTCCTAAAAATAAATGTGAAAGGCTGTTAGATACAAGAATTTACATTGAGATATGAAACTTAAATATTGCCTGAAAAATTTTCATATATTTTAAACATAATTATTTACAGATCACTTTGAAGTGTGTGATAATGACCATTTTTTGGAGTAGATTTTATTATAGCCAGTCTTGACAGGCTCAATATTTTTAGCAGGACTGAATGGGAAAATTGTTGGTTTGGGGAATGAAATGATAGTATGGGGGAAAAAATGTCAATCCCTAGATATGCCCTACAGAATCCAACCGTCAATGAGTAAGTTTTTGATCACAGATCCAATTAAAAGGAGAAATTACAAGTAGGTGTTTGGAGGACTTATTTTCATGTTTCTTCATAGAATCTGTCTATAAATCTCTATAGAAAGATCTGATATTTTGCAATTGGTCTTGGTGCCAGAAAGCAAAAAGATCTACTGCTTATTTGTGGGTTTTTGGTTTTTTTTCCTGTGGGAGCTTCTTACTGTTCAACCATATCTGCAAATATTCTTGCTAATTATACTGATTTCACCCACAGCCCAGATTATGAGTTTGAGCTAATGTAATTCAGGGTGCATTTGTATGGCACATGAGAAATTACTAAGTACAATTAAAACAGATGGATTTCAGGGGGCCATTTCCGCATGGGAGAGGACAGAACAGGCATTTTGTGGCAGCAATTCACTCATTTGAAGGCCTGAGCTATTTGTGGGTTCAGCATATGCTCTGCTTGACCACCCACATTTATATCATTTCCAATGAATTTGTTGTCATATGCTCCAGCAAGCTGGCTGGGTACTGTACGATTTGATTAGACCATTCAGTACCATTTTGGAACACAGAGTAATTTACCTACTAAAAGTAACGTTTCAAAGATAAGAATCTTGCTATGGGCCTGCTTCTTCACTGCACGTTCACACGCAACCTGCTCATCCGTATCTCTGGTGCTGATTCTTAGCCACAGAAAAACAATATATATATTTCATTTCTTTTTCTTTCTCATGTAAGCAGCTCAAAGAGAAAAACAAACAAACAAACAAAAACCCAAAAAACAACAACCAAAAAACCAAACCTGGTATTACAGATGCCATGCAAGACTTTCTCCTATCAAAACTTTCAGTACTTGTAAGCTTACTTTAAAAATGCTTAAGCCTTCTCCACATCTTTTTGTAGTCTGCCTCACAGTTTGATTTTTCTTTATTCTAATTGTGGCAGTGAAATAACAAAATCACCTACGTTTGAGTTTCAGTTACTCAAGAATTCAAAAGGCAGTTCTAATGAATGGCCTCAAAATTCCTTCAGTGTGGTCATCAGACTTTCAGTGTCAAAAAAATCTCAGATATCTTATGAAACACATCCTTTTACCATGATAATACTTTCCAAATAAAGAAATGAAGGTAAAGGGAGATGAGATGGAGTAATTTATGAGAAGAACAAGGAAGAGGCCAAATCCACACCCACAAATGTACATTTAATTAGCACACCTCACTTGTTACAAGCCCATTGAAGCAAGAGGAAAGATGACATCTAAATTAAACCTAAATTTGATTTACCTTTATCATCTGTTGATTCTTAGCAACTATGATAGTGATGAGGGTACTATGATAAAGCATGAAAGAAATCCATTACAAAACATTTTGCTATGCCTGTAGTTTACCTAAAGGAAAGATGAATCAGCAGGGCACTACAGAGTGGCTCTGGACTGCTGTGCTAGAGAACAGGCTCATCACCAAAAGGAGTCACTTTAATATGTACTTGAGATAAATACAGTGTTTGTGATAGGTACCTTTCACTGCACTTCAGACAAAAATTTATTTGGTCAGGGCAAACAGTGAAAAATCCTATATGCATGAAGGATATTAAAAACAGATATAAGCAGAAGCATCATCAAATGTTTCACGAAGTAGAATATTGCTTTTTCTAATAGGAAGTAATAGCTATCCATAAAAAACCTTTTAGATTGTTCTACTTGTTATATCAGATGCAAAACATTCTTTATCTTCTGCTTACTTAAAGCAGACAGGTCTCTTCTGGAGAAGGAGAGTTAAAGGTAACCATAAACCTGACTAGAGTACTATAACAAAATGGCTGATCAGAGTAAAGGAGGTTTAATAAATGATATCTACATGTAATATTTGTCAATAAAAAAGACAGCAAATGACTTTCATAGTCATCTGACTGAAACTTCTCAATAACACAACAGTGAGGACATCCTGATTTCCTACTTTTTAATAGATAAATTGACAGAATCTATTTTACATAAAACAAATTAAATGAAACTAATTATATAATCATTCTTTAATACTTCATGGAGTGCTGTATCAGTCATGCCAGCATTTTCCCTGGCACTGATGTCAGTATGACAAATTTTCTTGTTTGTTCCCTTTAAATAGTAACATGGTTTCTAGCTTGATGTAACTTCCTCTAGTGCTCTGAGACTTATTAAGAATCAACATTAATGAACAAGAGAGTTTATGGCCATCTCTTTCCTAACATTTAATGTAGTTTACCTGAATCTGCTGGTATCAAAATATTTAGGTTTCGATTATGCTGTTTAATATTCTCCCTAGCTGCTGCTAGAGTGGTACTTTGCAATCATCATAAACATCATAAATGTGACTAAATCATCTGGCTTTGCCCCAAGTATAGAACAGAAAACTGTATTAAATAGTCTTTTTTACATCACTGCTGACAAGTAACTCATTTCTTTTTGGATCAGAAGATTCTTTATGTCTTCAATATGCTTTCAGAAACCTTCTTGCCCTCACCTCTGATGACTACAAATTTTCCTTTTGCTCTTTTTACTTCCTCTATCACTTTTTTCCAATTTCTTCACTCCTGATTTATGATCTTTACTATCCATTTTTCCTTTCTCTCCTTTATTATAAATTTAAGCCACAGAGAATTGACTTTCCTTCTAAACAAGATTAGCTGTTTATAACCTATTTGGTCTTTTTTCAGTTGTGGGATTTTGGTTCTTAAACCAAATGGTCTTTAAAATTTCCTAAATCTCTCTCACATCTTTCCATTTTAATTGCTCCTTCCAACCTACTTGATCATCCTTTTCACCATCATTAAGCTATCTTATTTAAACAAGTTTATGTTACTAAATAAAATCCCATCATTTTTTCCTATATACCTGCGTTGATCATCGTGATAACTAATAACGTGTATGTTAAAGATCCACTCTATAGAGCCTTGTAATGTGGATGAATCCAGACACAATTTAAAGCATTTTTGTGCTCTCCGTGACAAAAAGGAGGCCCACAGAGGCAAAAAATTTAAAAGGATAACCTGTTAATTTTAATTTCCTCATGCATGGGACTGGAGTAGCACTTTATGTTCCAGTCTTCAGTTTATTTACAGGAGGAGATAAACAGATGTCCCATTTGTTTTCAAGGTTAATTCACTCCTGCCACAGCCTGGTTTAGCCTTTGATTATCTGAGACAATCTTCTGAGAACACATCTCCATAAATTATGAAATTTACAAATTAAAAAATGGATATTTTGATCATATATTATTCTGTTATTTCTTTTCCAATTCTGTCTCGCATAATTATTGTGTTGTGTCCCTTAATTTTAGTGTTCTTTCTTCCCTCTACATGACCTATCCATCTCACTTACTAGTTAATCAGCATTTCCCACTGAAACCACAAAAGCAATAATGTGCTTCCTAAGCAAAGTGAGTGTGTCAAGGAGAAAGATGACCAAACTGCAGAGTAAATGATGACCTAATTTTCCATTTTGTAAAGGAAAAGATATATTGGTCTATCTAGTGTACTTTTTATTGCCACTTACTTAAAATATTATTTATTTGAAATCTGTTATTTGTATTTGGTCCCCTTCAACAAATTGCTGTTGCAACCTACAGTGCAGGGCTTTCACTAAGACAGGGAGATAAAAGCATGCACACAGTCAAGTATGTGTCTCGGCCCACTGGTGCATAACAGATCACTGATCTGCAACTTGACATACTTCCATTTTGACTCCATAATTTAAAGTTAATTTAATACTCCTTTAGAAAATTATCCCTTGAAAGTGAGTGGAAATGATCACCTTGCATATTTTGGAGGTAATGGAAGGCAACATTTAATGTCTCCCTTTTCCCTCTTACCTGTGCTCTAGACTATGTTTCATTGTATTCACTCTTAAATAAGTCTGTAAATGAGCACTTACTTTTTCATGTAGACATGGAAACTTCTAAATATTATAAAGCTGAATTATTACTCACTGCTTCTAAATTACATTATGCCTCTTCTCAAATTCTCTGTCTGCCACTTGACATAAACAATGTTTTGAGCAGGCTTTATATTATTATTTGCTCTCAGCAAAGTTTTATTGCTGTAAAATTTGAAGTTGATCTTTTATTTACATCATTGCTTCTTATTCTAGTACTCTATTACAGCCCTGAATTTGAGTTATTTCTTTTATAAAAGTATGGTTGTAAGTTTGTGTACTCAAATAGAACAATTCTCTTTAAATATGCACCATCTCAGAGAAAACACGGTGATAAGAACTGTATATTCCTTGTCCTAAGTGACTCAAATGCAGACAAGAAGTAGGGCAACTGGATCATATTTTATTTTAGTTTTTGAAAAAGATTCTATTGTTTTTCCAGGTATTAGTGGTTTAGTTTTTAAAAAGACCTTGTTCAGCTTGATGAACTCTACAAATAAATAAGGAATTATCTAAAAAATGATTTTCATTTCCTAGAAATAACAGAAAATCACTGTCGTAATTATTGTACACTTTTTGCGTGCTCCAGGCTTAGATTTATTGGCCTATGTTTTGCATGCATGCAGGTCCAATTTATGATCGTGTTCAAATCATAAGCCAGAGTCTTCATTTCCTGTTTTAACCAAGCACAGGGATGTTATGCTGTGCTAAATTCCAAAATGGGAAGAAAATTAAAATCTGACCCAGGCTATTGAGAGCCATAGTTATACAGAATCATAGAATGGTTTGGGTTGGAAGGGACCTGTAAGATCATCTAGTTCCAACGCCCCTGGTATAGGACACCTCCCTCTAGACCAGGTTGCTCACAGCCCCATCCAGCCTGGCCTTGAATGCTTCCAGGGAGGGGGCATCCACAGCCTTGGTGGGCAATCTGAAGTATGAATGAATGGAATGCCTCCTATAGCATAGGCTCAAATGATATGAAAAACATTAGAAGACTGGATTTTTCTTTGAAATAAAGAACAAGATGAGAGTAGTCTGAACATACTGAGTTTCTTGAAAAAGGCAAAAAAATATAGTGTACCTTTTAGGCAAATTTTCAGAGAAAAATATTGATAACTGTGATTTAATAAATTGTTTTCTCTTACCCTTAAACATATTACTTTACCCAGTAATTCCTCTGCTAACTGTGACTTGTTCCTGCACTTTATCTGATTGTTTATCTAAGTCTGGAGATCCAAGCCAGACTGGCAATAAATGCAGAAAGTTATATCACTTCTGGATATGATTAATTATCTTGCTGAATTTCACAGATCCTACAGGAGAAGTGTAAATACAGAACAGTGGAATGTTGCACTTCTTTCACTTCTGTTTTCAGTATACATCAGTATTGAGAAGTTTTTTTGTTGAAGGAAGAAAAGCCAAGAATCTTTTAACATGCTAAGGTCTGTAAACTAGCAGAGAAAACAAATACATAGAACGACTCCTACAAGATTCCAAGGGGCTTATGTCAATTCCTTCATATTTACACATTTGTTTGAGGAACCAGAATTTCTCCTTTGCAGGAAATTTTATCATTTGGGATTTCTTTACCTTTTTGTCTTACTGGGAGAAGTAAAGTTATGAAAACTTATTAAAAAATGAAAGTTTAGAATATTTCCAAGAGGCTTGATGTCAATTCATCTAAATAACAATGAAACACAGAGCTTTAAAGTTACACCTTTCATCATGTTGATTTTAACTCAGGAATAGTAAATGTAATGTGTTACAATTAGTATTTTAAAATATTTTGAAAGTTGCACTGTTTAAACAGTATATTTCAGTCCTTCTGAATGATTTCAACCTGTTTGAAGCTTGATGATGTATATCTTTCCAAAGAAAATTATTTCTGAATATCTCACATTCCCCCAAAAACATTCTGCTTTAAAAATAGTGTTTTCTGATAGCTAGACTATTTAGTAGTTAACTTTGTATTAAGGAAACATTCACTTTTTTTTGTGGTCGCATCACCTGTGATAATATATTTATTTGATATTCACGTGAATATCATCTGTACTTCTCTAGATATTCTCCTGCAATTTAATCTGAGAAGATGTTTAAAGTACCCTCATCTTTTTAATGGCTCCTGGTGGAGCCTAATTATTACGAAATTGCTAAGGCAGTGAAATGATCATTAGTCTGGGTTACTTCCTTTATTTTTCCCTTGGAGACACATTAAAATATGTTAATTAATGCTTTTAACTAAGAAAAGGTAATAAATTACCAGTCCCACCATCTTTATTGGTATCTTGGTGATGCACGGAAATATTTCTGGTTTACTTTTAAATATTTGTTTTTGTTATAAATGCCCCTTAAAGACATACGAAGTACATCGTACATTTCCTCAAATACAAACATTGTTGATTAGCGTGACTTTAATGCTCCACAGGAATCAATTATGCAGCTAAATTCTTGCACATTAATTACTGCATGGAAGGTACAGATGGTCAGAAATGAGCAGAACTATAATAGATACAGATTCTAAACAGATGTTCATAGGGCTGCATATACCTTTGTGGTCACCAGTAGGATTAGAAGAAATATTCTTTTTCCAGAAAGATATGAATAAGAGAGCATTGTTTAGAGGTTATACAGAAGATGATAATAGCATAATTTTTCTGCAGATATCTGCTGGTAGAACTATTTAATTGCCTAATGCTTCCAAAAGTCTGACTGTGGCAGAAAATTGGCCCAGGATTTGTGAGAATTTTTTGTAACCTGCACAAGTTCTTTAATCTTGTTAAATACTATGTCATTCTACAAGTCACTCCACAAATATGAATCTAAGTATTCTCGAATAGAGAACAATCAAACACAATCATAGTATCTGGTAGTTCTTTCTTCCTATCACCTAAAAGCAGCTTCCAGAGCCTGACCTTAAATGACGCTAGTTATTCCAGATCCACTGATCTCATTCACAGGTGCGCATGCACATACATATGCATACATAAAATCTGCAATGTATATGGCCTACAAACAACATTAACAACTGTTCATCAGCCTTTTGAAGCTGGCACAGGAAATATTCTGTGAATCTGTGTCCGGACTTGCTTAATCAAACAAACTTGCTTAATCAAACAGCGAATTGTCATTCACAGAATTGCTCAGGTTGGAAAAGACCCTCAGGACCTCAAAATGTTGAAAAAATGGTTGCCCAAAAATGGTTGTGACTATTTAGTGTGGGCTCATGTGTGTTTTTTTTTCCCCTAATAAATCTTATCCTTCAGAGGCCTTGTTTATTTCAATAAACCTTTGGTTTTACTGCATCAACCATTCCTCGTGCCTGAAGAACTAGTTATAAAGCTTGAGCAATTAAGAAGTGTACCCTCTGAGAGGAATGGAAAGGACACCTAACATTCTCTACCCAGCATTCTGGTTATTGCTATGTCTTAAATGCCAAAATCTGATAATAAACTTCTGTAATTCCTTATATAATGAAATACTTAAGAAATATCTCACAGTCATTGGACCATCATTAACAACTATGAAATTAAGTGTCCCATGGGTTCTTTTCCAATTTAAGGAGGGTTAAATTGCCAATTTACATGCTAATTAGCATTCATTCTAAAGAACACAAAATGTAATTCCACAGCATCTAGCATTTAACAATTTAACTTATCTAGACATTAAATTTAAAAGCAACTCTGTGTTATTTGTAGTAGTTTTCGGTGACATTTCTTTGGAATCTGTTGCCTCAAGTAACCCCCAGTTGCCAAAGCGTGCTCAGTGGTATTTGATAATGCTGCTTCTCCTGCTCTGGAGCTGCTCTGGTATATGCACTTTCTGTAGTGTGCAATTGAAGCATCTCTATGCAGCATAGCTAAAAATTCAAGAAAACAATACATGATATCATGAACTAAGCATTCATTTTAATATCACCTCAAACTGGTAAAATGAATGTACTTCATGCAGTGATGCAAGGATATGGTTTACATTCTTACATCCTACTTTTGCTCATATGCTGTACATTAACCTAGCTTAAATTCTGATGTCATCTTGTGTTGCTTTATGCCGCCTTTATTTACATCAGCTTCTGCGACGTGACACAACCTGATTGCCTGTTTCACTTCATCACAGCTTCAGCATTTCAAAGATGCAGGATTGCAAGTGCTTTGAAGCAAAACAGACATGATGTAAATGTGCTTTTAGAAAGGCAGCATTTCTCTGTTTCTGAATAACAGAAAGAAATATCCAGGCCAATAAAATAGAGTATTTTGGTATTTTGGTCTTATGTTATCTATTAGTAATAGAAGATGGAATTAGAGTAACATCATTATACATTTTATTTTATTTTTTCCAGATCCCAGTGGTTTTTTATGTAAGACTTTTGTATTACTTTCAATATATAAAGTAACATTTTGTGCCAATATAACATCTGTGGTATTTTTGTTAAAGGAATTACCTTTCAAAATAACAGCTAATTTTCTTATATTGTACCTGGTTGATTTGCTGATTTGCTCAGTTCCTCTGCTTTAACAGGAATGGCTTCAGTGTCAATGGATGACCTTGAATGTCTCCTTTTGTGCTTTACCCTGTTATTCCCTTTTACTGATGGATTATTTCTCCACGTATTTGTTCTTCTTATTTCTCCTCCCCCCCCCTTTTTTTTGTACACACCTTTCATTTTATCTTCCAGTTCCAGACCCATACTTCCGTGCCATTACATTCTCTCTTCATCTTCCACACCTATTCCCATACTTACTTCCTAAACCCTCTTCTTCATCTCACGTTATCCATTCTCTCATTGCCAATAGCTTTGCCCCTTGTACAAGATAGATTAATTCTTTCAGTATAATCCATCCTTAGCACTGAGTCAGAGAGTTTTCCTTAAGGAAAACAACATGGAATTCTGTGAATAAATATTGTATTAAAGAACATGTGCATAGAAGTATCAAATAAGGTCAACCACACAGTATTGATTCTGGTGTCCTGGCATTTCTCTATGCTTTACTTTACGAATAGTATATATATTTATGTTTAAATTTAGTAAAGCCAAGAGTCCAGAAAGAAAATTTCAGCCCAAGCTCTGAAAGCAACAGAAGTTGGATCTTAAAATACAAAATGTTTGGAAATCTTAATAATAGGAATCACAGCCAGTTCTGTACTTAACCATCCAATAAAAACTATAGCGTAATCCAGTTAGTAATCAAAACTAATTTAAGAAAAGTTTAAAAGAATTTAATTCACGACAATAAATTCTAAAAGAATGATATGAACATGTTAAGGCAATCGTGGAAAAAGTGTGAGAAAATGAGAACTACTCCACAAGAAATGATCAAAATCTCTCTCTTCAAGAAGTTACAGGAGGAGTGAAGTCATTTTGGGAAGGATGAACAAGAGCACACAATGGAAAATCAGTGTATGATGAAAAGCTAAGAATGTGTGAAGCTACAGCAGAATTAGAGCAAAAATCACTGGTTTCAGAATGAGTGAGAGAACAGTGTTTCTCTAAGGCAGAAAGATACTGAAATGATACAATAGACCATAGAAATGAATTATTTCCTTTTAGCTTTGCTTTTCATACCAATGAAAACAAGACATATGCCAGAAATGTACAGTGTATGCACAGTAGAACAATGAATAAAATAACAGATAGTTAGGAATTCTTCTGCTTCAAAAGCAAAGGATTCTTGAGAAAATAAATATTGTGATGAAAAAAGTGTCTGACAAAGTGTATATATCCACAGATGATCATTCTAAGTATGCCTCTACTGGAGATAGTTAAAACATAAGCTGGAAATAAACTTGCCTAACGCTAAATATAAATTGGTATTTCACTGAAATTGGTATTTCATTGAAATTAGAGAATAAAGTGTGGGAAAATCTGAACAACTGTTGACCATATTGAATCATACTTTCAGCATTTGATTTCAGAAGCATCTGAGATACTTATGGTGAATGTTCTGGAGATGGAAAAAAGAAATAATAACTTTCATCTCTAAAACCCCTCTCATAAGACATCTAAGTTTGCTTCATTTTATGCATTTGAACGGTTTTGTTTAATTTTGTGAGGCTGCTTACAGGCATACAGCTAAGAAAATTCACTGTTATTTCCAGGACTGGGCCTAATTTTACACTCTCCAAATTGCACACACAAAATCACTTGTTTGTGATGGTTCCTTTTGATCATGGCAATTTACTGGTACCTAAGAAAAGGAAGACAGAAACTACTATACATACAAAATCCCTTTCTCATTTCAAGTCTACTTATATACCAGCTGAGTGAATCTAACATCATATCTCTGTTTCTCTTGCTCTCTCCAGATCAAGATTTAATGCAAATATGGTTCTGTCTTTCTTAAGACTGTTGTGACAAATGTGACAATTTAATTTAAAATATGCATGCATTTCTTAACAAGCATCAATCTAAGCTGATTTTTTTTGTAAATTTAGAGGTTATTTTCTGAGGGGAACATGGAGAGTGCAGACTTCAGGTGCACAATCTGGCCTTGAAATTGTAGTACAAGATGAACAATTGGCCCACCTATATCTCAAGGGAAAAAAGCAGAGATTACACATATACACATTCTTGTGTACTTTCACGCTGAGCCAGATCTTTTGGTTAGTATATTCTGACAACTAAATACACGGTACTTTGTCTGAAAAAAGGTTTATGGATGTTGCTGTGTTTGCCTTTGCTCCCAGATCCCAAGGTGAAATCTCTGAGCTACTTCCAAACCAATCTTTGCTCCAGGTGAAAATTGTTTGGGTAATAAGAGATGTGTACCCAACAGCCAAAATATGAGATTTTCCTCCAATAAACATACACATTCTGGGAGAAAAAACAACACCCTAAAGATGAATGAACAAAATCTCAATATTACACTAATTCCTGGAGCTTTCTCTGTGTTTACTTATCTGTGCATTTTCTAGGTGTTAGAGGCAAGGCTAGCTAAAATGTAAGCATATTTACTAGCTTTGATGTTTAACAGTAGCTAAATCTCTGTCTGAATTAGAGTTTAAATCCACAAGCACAATAAAGGCTTACTGGCAAGTGCCTACAGCTGTACACACTAAATCAGACTTTCATGCAAAAAATAGATCCAAGTGCTAGTATGCATGGATTTAAATATTAAGATAAAGATATGTGCATGTGAACTAGTGTAGACTTTAACTTCTGTTCATTTACTGCACTGTACTGTACAATTCAGATTTTTTTCATCCAAGCGAATGTGATTTGCTGTATGTCTAAACTTTGACAACAAACTAAGAGACTTGTTTTGTCATCAGAAACCCCAAGATGGCAATACAGCCTTGTTTTTCTTAGCTGCTTATTTCTACTATTAATATTATAATTATTTTATTGCAGTACATTGAATAAATATGTGATTTTCTCCTTTGCTGATATCAGAAGTCATTGCTGATTACCAAGGATTATTTGTACAAAAGTGGAAAGCTCCCAGTACTTTGACATTAAGTGAATGAATGAATGCTATGAATGACCTGGGGGTACTAAAAGATTGCATTTAATAACATTAACCAAATAGATATCTCTGCTCAAGTTTGGTTTCCTTTTACAGAAGCAAGTGACTTAACAACCCTGTTAAGAAAAAAATCTGTACTTACCTATTATTTATGGCCCAATGTGTAACATAAATTTGAATATAGGTATTATATTTACAAGCAGCCTACATTGAACATCTACATTATAATAACTTTTGAGCTAATTCATACCAGGACTATTTTCTGTGTTCAGACAGTTTATATAGAGCCAAGGTAATCAGTTCTGATGCAGCCAACTTCTCTTGAGGAAAACACCATGAGCAAGTGAGAACAAGCATTGTTGCAGGTGCTATGATGCTTGAATGAAAAGATATTGCAGATTTACCAGATTTGCTACTGCCCATGACTGCTGCTCAGGAGTTTATAAAGTAATAGATTTCATAATAAAGGAAAACCACAAAGGAAGAAAGCTATTTATGTGCTGGGTTAGTGAGACATGCGTGCACAGGGCTGTATTGTGATGTGAGGAGGGGTGCTCCTGAGAGCACCCTCATTCTTGCCCCAGCTGGAGAGCATCAGGCTTAACAACAGAGAGCTCAGCTAAAGCTGGGTGGGAGCGCAGGCTTCCACTTACATAGAGATTCGGAGATCACTTTATCCAGCCTTGCATTGAGAGAAATTATTTTCCAATAATACGTAATATCTATGAGAAATGATTACAGAGTAGTACAGCAGGAAAGATGCTGGCAACACCATCTAAGACTAATGCTGTCAAGACAGTCAAAGAAATAAGAGCTGTTTAATACTAAATCAAAAGTAATAAATTACATTTAAATCACATTATACCTCTCCAGGATCATTTTAGTGCTAGAAGACAATGAAAATAGAGGCACAAATGATCTTGAAGTATCCTGATTCAGAAATTTTTCTGTATACGTGTGGATATATTTGCATATACATGCACAGTATTTGCATATATTTGCATGTAAGTAGTGTGTAGAGGAAGAAAGTATCTCTGAGAGTACTGCTCGAGAATAACCTAGCCCAACAGAAGCCTGGCTGCACAAACAAAGCCAAACTGATTTCTCAATGTTTTACAGTCCTCTAAGGCCAGAGAAGGCAATGGCTGTTATAGCAAATGAGAGGTCCAAAATTCAGTGCTTTCTGCTGTAAAACTGGTTGCAGTCATAGCTAAAAAATGAATCACAAAATTAATTTTATAAAACCATAACACTGGGAGATTAAAATCATAAGTCTTTGAATAAAATCTGTTTCCTCTGGAAGGGAAACAAAAGTCTTATGACAAGTGCAATATCCTTTTTTCTGTCTTTATACCTTCTCTAAACAGCATTGCCAGTTTAATACAGATTTCTAAGTAGCAGCATTTAGAAGGGAAATCACGAAGGGGGATGGGACTATACAGTATTGTTACTGAGCTATAAAGAGTCTCTCATTTTATTTAATTTCCACTAGAAAGATTTTGCTCAGAACTTATCTATGTAGACAACTAATGGTACCCTCAAATTTCTGCTGGGAAACAGAAAGGAGAACGAAAGTTTTCTGGTGGCTATTACACTTCCCAGAACAAACATTTTGAAGTTAAGATAACTAAAATAAACTTATCTCAGAAAATTATCTTGATAAAGTAAGAATAATATAGGTTTTTATGTGACTAACTATGAAAGTCAGAAGAAACCCAGCATCCATGTTATTCCTAGAGGCAACGTTCCAAAACTTGGCCAACCAGTCAAGAAGTGAGAAGGGAGATGAGACTGAATTACCCTGTCACATCAAGAGGATAGTTAGCTAATCCTGTGCTAGCTTGAGCTGCTGAACTACATCTGAAAGGGCAGGATGGGGTGAGCTTATACTGCCAGTTGATATTCTGTATGTGTTGTGCATTTCCATGAGACTCTGAGCTCGCAGTACCATCAGTCTGGCAGGTTTTAAAGCACTGAATTTACCTACAAATAAAGAAAGTTTAATGACTTAAACATTCTGTTTTATGATGCAAAATTCCAAAACCCTGCTGCAACAAACCAAACGTACATGGTGCATCAAGTACGCTGTTTTATTTTGCATAAGCCTTTCATTGCAGAGGATGTAGAGAAGAGGGAGGGGCAAAGATTGATTCGTTTGAATTCAGATGCATCTCTGACAAGTAGAAAATTGGCTGAAGGGTGAAAAATTATTTGTGCAGCAAATGTGGATTTATATGGATTAGAGTCACATACTTAGGATCTGGAAATGTTTTGTATTATTAGAACCATTTTTACAGATTAATTAATGGAGTTGTGATGTAAGGAATTGCTTTGGGTTTAATAAATAAATACGTTAGGTGAATCTATCTGTGGTTTGAGAGTGATGGGCCAGAAGAGCCCTATGGACAGCAAAAGCTGGGGTAGTTGGATTCAGCAGGATGGTTTGTCATGGTGCGTGGGCAGTTCATTCACTTAGTGCTGTGATAGACGTATACAGAAAATGCAAGGATGATTTACATCTTCTATAATACTACAAAGAACAATAAGATTGCTTATAGTGAGAGCAAGGAATTCTGCCTTTAGCGCTGTTTGTTGTCCTTGGCATTTATTATTTCTCTTTCTCTGGAAGAAATATCTGCAGCTTCTAAATGCTTCATAGATTTGCAAGGTAGCCTCTGACCTCCATGTACCCAGAGGTGCGATCACCCAGGAGACGTTAATGCCCTAGTAACTTCAATGTGCACAAATGCATAACAACTTGAACTGTGTAACACATGTAAGAGCAAGGAGAAAAACAGTAAAATAAGGTGCATTTATGGAAACCTGCTACACTTCTAACTTCTCACATGCTACTTCATAACATATGGTAAGTTACACAAGAGGTTCAGTTCATTCCTAAACTTTGCAAATGAGTTTTGTAGAGCTCTGGCATGCTTGCAAGAATTAATTGCATTTTTCTTCCACAGGGTCAACTGGAATATGTGTTTTGCTAAAATTAGTGGGAAAATGGGATGCAGGCAGCAAACATAGAATGATAATAGGCATACATTGGTACAGCACACCAAACATGCCACACATACAGACCTGATTAAGTAGGTTCAAAAATGATGACAAATAATTAATATCTATTGTATTTTTCCAATAATCTAATATCTTTTTTTTCAAGAGTAGCAGTTTTGTTCTGCATGCAAGTAAAAACATATTCCACCCCGAGAAACCTCATGAGACATAGATTTTAACTTCAGTTCTACATATGTTTAAAAAAAACAAACCTGTTTTTCTGCCCTTGAAACAGTTTGACCAGCTTGAAGGATCATACTTACTTACATCTTTACAGCATCATCATATGCCTCCTGAAACCAAAAGAGGGACCTAGATATTTGAGGAGATGTTTCCTCACCCCCCCCCCCCTCCTTCCAGTTTATAAGTTCATATTTAAATCTATTTCAATATTAGTATTGAGCAGCTATCTTAAACTACAGACAGTGATCCTTGGAAAGAGGCATAGATTGTGACAAAGAATAAAATGATAAATATTTTACATTTGATTTTGATAAAAAAATAACATTTTAGTATCACATGCTAACTTGTCCTTTACTTGAGTGAATTTAGAAATCCCCCAAAATCAGGAAAGACAGAAGATGGGCAGCTGTAACACACACAGTCAAGTGTCAGGTTTACCTGCTTGTGAGCATGGTCATAAGAATTGATGTGGTTGTCAAATTCCTGGTGTTTGTGGTACTGCTTGTCACACAGTTCACAGTAGAAGTTAGCCTTTACATCCTCCAGAGCTTTGGCTGCAGCTTTCTCCTTCTCAGCATAGTCCTGAAAAGCAGAAGCAAAGGGAGACAGATCATGAGCTCACACTGTTTTTGTCATCCACACTAAAAACGCCAGAAACTGGAACTGCTAGCTCACTGGGCTCCACCTTAGTATCAAAGTACATACTAAAAAGCTTTTTTTTCTCAAGTTGGATTTAATTAAATAGTTGTATTACTTGAATAATTACTCTTAGCACTTCCTTTAGGTACTGTAGTAATCAAAATACAGAGAATTAAGGCTCAGAGGAATACCATCAGGGCACGACCTGGCTTTTGGGTGGAAGAGCTGAGCAGTGAGGAGTACATAAAATACCAGGAGGATGAGCTGGGTGCTACAGCAGTTGGCGCCCCTGCTCCATCTCTGCTCTTTCGGATGCTATTGCTCAGAAGAAAGCAGCCAGTTTTAGCCTGCTACCAAGACAGATTTTCTTTTGTGTACTGCTTTCTACCTCACATCAAATATTGAGCAGGACCAGACAGCAGCTGGCTATGGCCAGCTGAGATTCCCCTGGAACAGTGCCACCACGCTGCCATGTCCCTTCCCCTGCAACCACATTAGGGGACATATCATGCCACACAAACTGCCCTGCCCAGTGCAGCCATCACCCAGCAGACATGGGCATAACTGTTGATGTGAGCTGGCACAGCTCTCACACTGCCCTAGTGCAAGAATAGGGCCCGGGTCAGGCAAACACAGCTGACAGAACGGGAAAACGCAAGTGGTTTCTCCCTCTAAGTCTCACAAATGACATAGAGAGCTGCTCTGAAGGGACATGTACTATGCTTTCAATATATACCTGGTACACAAAGAAAGCTTAAAACATTGGAGCCATTAGTTACTAACCTACAATAATGCACTTCTTAGATAAAAGGGCTTGTTATTCCAAATTGGAAGCAGCCTTTGCCAATCTTATATTTTTTACAAGTCCTTCACTGTATTATTATTGTTGTTATTATTATTGTACTTCAGTCTTTTACTTTAGAGTTTAAAGAGCAAACTTCTGTCTGACATGGAAAAAATTACTGAAAAATTTGTTGAAAGCGACTGTTTTTATATTCGCATTGACAAGTTGATATTACTTGAGTGTATGCAAGCTGTTAACAAGGATTGCAGTAATTCATCATTTGCTGTATCATTTTATTCACTGTAAGAAATGTGTACATTTAAGAATGAGACTTTCCACTCTATGCAGACAGTGCTGTCTGGTGCGTGCATGGTTTCACCACCTTGCCTGCAGCAAACCCGAGGTAGGCCCAAGTTGGGTCATACTACGTGGTTGGGACACTCCTGGGTCACACTGCCTGGTAGTAGTCCAGGCACCAGGGGGAAAATTTAGGGCAAAGCAGAGCCATGTGTGTGATCCTTTTGAAAGGGAAGGACTTTCTTAATAAAATTATGGGTTTTCATCCTGGGACTTATGCAGGCAGCAGGGATGTTGGCTGTCCATGTGGCACATGAGAGCTTTGGAGGAATCCATGCTGTGAGCCTTGAAGCTTTGCCCTAATCTACGTGCCATCAGGTTGATATCAGTAGGTCTTCCTCACATAGTAGCTTAGAGGCTGACATTGCTAGCGAAGGGAATTTCAGCTAAAGTAGCCTGCCTAGGAGCTAGGTGTAGGACCATACATCTAAGATTCCTCTATAAGAAACAGAAAAAATGATAGCCACTGCGAGATAATGATTAATTCTATCTACTTCAAAAACCTATTTTAGTATGAGATGAAACTCTCTCCAGAAGTGCTATATCTCTCTATCAACCACTGCAAGACTCTAAATTACTAACCTGGACTACATCCTTAATTTTAGATTGCTGAACTTGGGGATAATGATTTCCATATTGTATCCTTTTATACTCAATTCTAAATCTCCCCACGAAACTTGTATGAACTGACCAGCTTGAAGACAGGAGGTCAAAGAGGAATTTGTGCCTGGAATTTTGATTTTACGTCTTACAAATGCTGCCAACAACATGCCAGTCTCTCCCACAGGACAACATCCAAATAATTTTTTTCCCTGCATGCATATGGCTCAGGTGGATTAGTATACTGTGATGTACTCAGATTGTTTCAAAAAGCAAGTAGCCTGAGCAAACTCACTTCTCCACTTGAGAGGCTAATTGGTCATAGTAGCTAATACTTGATTGTATTAGTGGAAAATGTTCTTGTAATTAAATAGTTAAATAGTTTCCATTAGTTATTTAAATCTACAAAGCCCATTAAAAAGTGATACTTTTCAGCTTATGCTTCCAAACCATTGTTTTGCTAACATTAATTATTCACTGGGCCTTTGGTATAATTAAAATGCATAAATTAAAATGTGGATGCAATAGCATTAATTATGCAGTGATGCCTTCCTTGGAAGTCAAGTGTTGGAGGCAAAGCATTTTTATTCTAAACTAGTAAAAATGTAAGTTTTGTACTTGCTGGCAACCAGCCAAAGCATAATTGTTTTGTTTTTCTTTACTGTTTCTGAACTGTCAATTAAGTGTTTACAGCCTACTCCATCTTTGCTTCTGTTGAAGGAGAAGCCTAATTGTTTGGGGTGAACACACCACATTACTCTTTGTGAAGCACAACTGAAACTGCTGTTCGTGAGCATTCCAAACTGCCAACTTTATCTTTCTCAGCAGAAATTAATACAGTTCCCTTAGCATAAAGATGTTTTAAAATAGCAACAAGGCAGCTCCCAGGTGCATCCTAAGATAATCACAACTACCTCCATTGCCTTATTGCTTAATTATGCTTGTCTACCATGGCAAAAGATATAATTTCCTGCTTGCTTATCGATCAGATGCAGGGAAATTGAATACTACATCACATACTTTAGAAAGGTCATGGATTTTTCTTTCTCTGCAAAGACATAAGAACTTCTGTGCACAATCAAATAAATTTTCACATACAGACTTAGTATCATTTCCCTTCAACTGTAGAGACCGCTGGCCAATTCTGGCACAACAAATGTGATCACATGAAAGAGACATACAAGTACATCTGTAGAAAGCATATGTGATCTTAAAAGGCTTACTACACTAATGTAGCCCCAGAAAGTTGGAAAGATGCACAAATGTGTTTCAGTCTGGGGAGCACCAATGAGAGTGAATACGTGTGTCACAGTCTCGTAGATTTTAGTCAAGATCATACACTACCTAGTACTGCCATGAGTCTGGTTGTAAGATAACATAAAATCGCAGCTCTGTCTTTGAGGCATGGACAGCTAACAGTAAGCACAAGTTCATCTCAGAGATGATTCAGGCATTGTATAGAGAAGAGCTCCCAAAAACCATGGGTTAACCACTTGCCATGTTCCTGGGTGCAGATAATATACCGTATAATGATAAATGAGTGCAGAATACACCTGAAAGCATTTTTTTTCCCTAGAAATGTGCAAAATGTCTTCATATTATAGATTATAATTACATTCACATCAATTTGGCCCACAGAGGCACATAACTGTAATAAATGTTTATATATTGGATTCATTTAACAAGAATACCTCTATCACACATTAGCCTGGAAGTGCTTTCACTTAGCAGTTACTTTTGCAGCATGCTTCCCATTGTGAAAATGCAATTAATGGTATCTGACATTTCATTTTCTAATATAGGGAAAATCAATGAAAATTCCCATGTAACTGAGTTTTCTAGAATGTTGCCACTGACAACTAGTCAATTAGAAATCATTTATTAAATGCAGAGTCTGTAAAAGATATTTAATAGACTGCATGGCCATTAAAGTATGCTGATCTAGACAAAGTGATACTACACTGCTTGCTATACAAATTGATAGTAAATATATCTGCTATGTTCAAGTAGACTAAGGTGAAATGTAGGTCATGTTACAGTAAAACTTTCAGAGGTAGTTTTGTATATACCCATGGATTTCTACACATACTGTGGAGTAAATCCACAGTGCTTGTAAATATAAGATGAGGAAAAAATGTGGTATCATTAACCCATTTTTGGTCACCTATTTCTAGATCAGAATGGAAACATCTAGTTAGTTAGAACATCTAACTGTTACATGAATGAAGAGCTCAACTACTGACAGACAACTCCTTCTTTGGACGCGTAAGCAATCAGAGTTGTAGAGTTTTATATCTCACATATAATTCTATGACTCATATTAGATAATGACTGTTAGCATTAAATACTGCTACCATTACTGAAGTGTCTCTTTTCTCAGGGCTTGTCAGCATAGAGGCAAAAGGATGTGTAGGACCTAAGTAAGCATGTGAATGAGGTACAGGATTACATTCTACATCAGAGCATTTTAAGAGCATTTTCATTAGCAACTTAGATGATGAAATGAACTATGTTTATGTATGAAATCTATTAATGATATTAATTAATAATGCAGGATTAGAAATACTTTAGAGAGCGGGACCAAGATTAAAAATAGCCACAATGTTCATGAGATATGGAGTAAAATCAGCAAGATAACATTCAATAAGATGGTGCAAAATGCTGCACACTCGAGAGGGAAATTACATCCACCAATACTGGACTGAATAACTTGAGTAAATGCAAATACAAGGACAGAGGTCCAGGAGGTTAGAGTAGAAAAGAAATGAAATGAAAGTCAGCAGTGAAAGTCAAGGCAAACCACATTCTGACATGTTAATAGTAGTGTTATATGTAAGATGCTGAGGGTAGTCATTCTATTTGATTCAGTATTGGTGAAATGTCAGCTGTAAAATACTATTGGGTATATCTACACCAGCAAATAACTTCCATCCTGGAACCTGATCCTTCATCATCCCCACTCTGTATGATAGTTCATTCTCAGGCTTTCATTCCAGAGTGAACTTGCTAGTTCCTTTGGAGACAAAGCTGAGTACAGTCCTGGAATAACAGTCAGTTCAAGGACTGTGCTCTACAGGAAGCAAGAATGCGACTTCACCTGGTTCTCTCTGCCCTACATAATCATCTAACAGTCATCAACATGTACATACTCAGGCATCCCTATGTCACAGCCTTCCCCAGGATACGCAACATTTGCATGCCACTAAAATGCATGCAGCATCATGGTACACACAGAAAATACTCAAACAGTATTTCTTCAGATTTTTTTTCAGACAGACTGAAATAAAAACAAATATAACATATATAAACTTAAGCCAGTTATGGACATACCCACTTTTCCTTGGGATGCACTGTGGCTGACAGTACTTTCTACATTGCTGGGCCTGAGAGATTAGACCTTACTGCTGGAGCAAACACAACTAGACACGTAGATAAAGTACTTCGAGACAGTATTGACCCTCACAATTTGAGAAAGATCCAGAAACCCTTGAGTAGGGCAGTAATGATATTTAAGAACTAGTGAGTTACCTGCTTAAATTAGGGAAACTGCATTTCAAATTGTAATTTATTATTTCATTCTGAAGTTCATGTGAGCATTTGTAAATAATTTTGGGGGGTGAATTTGTAAAACTGCTTGGGCTTGTACAGCACATCTCTGAATGTTGAGGACTTGTACATAGATGAGTAGGGACAGCAATCGTTGAACTTTTGTTTTGAATGCTCATTTATCACTTCTTACTCATCCATAACCTCTTGAGATAAATGCATAACATTTATATGCCTTATATATTTTTTTTTTTCTGCAGCTAACCAACATGTCTATAAAACTCAGTGCATAAGTGATAGGAAAAAGGAAGTAATCAAAGTATATGTGTGCAGTGGGAAACTTGAAGGTCATACAAATGTCCCAAAATTAGGATGCAAAACTGAACATCAGCATGGTTCAGCTTTTTCCTGAATGTTCTTTTTTTACCTGGACACAACTCTGTTCTACTAACTAAAAATTTTGTTAGGGAAGTTTTGCTGTGGATATAGAATGAAAAGCAAATAACTTTCTTCAGTTGCAATAGATATCCACTCAAAGGAGGTGTGAATGGTCTTCTAAGCACTTGAAGTGTGGATAGTGTGCCAAAATCACATATGTTTTCTGGTTGCTAACATTTAGAGTTCACCTCTGTAGGGTCTCCTAGGGAATTCTACCCACCCCTGTCTGGAATTGATTTCATTTACTCTGCACAAGTTCTGCCATCCTCCACCTTGAATATTCTATGTATAGTTTCTGTCAATGCAAGATCTACACTTAGGAGTTTCAGAATTATCTATTGCAAAGGAATATATTTTCCTTCAAAAGCAGTAACACTGTCATTCTCAGTTGACTTATAGAGGGCATCTACTAACTTCTGCAAAGAAAGATTTTCATATTTTTTCCACACTCTGTATATTCCTGCAGCATTTTCAATTATATCCATTTCCATTTGCCACTAGAATACTGAGACATGGAAAGTGCAATGCTTTTTGCAGGTCTGATAATGCTTTCAGAGTATAAAGCTGCTAGAAATAATGGGCCAGATCCATCTAAAACCTGTAACTTTAAGGAGTCACAAACCTATTCTTAGATCATTTAATATCAAAATAAGGAATGTTGATTGGAATCAGCCTTACTATGAATTTGAAGAAAAGCACCAGCAGTGCATTCAGATCTTCAGTGTTAACCTGCGTTCCATGTAAGTGCATTTAATATTTTTAAAGTCTTTTTTATTTTCTATGAAATAATTAAATTTCCAAATACTAATTCTGCTATGAAGAAAATGTAATTTCTGTAGTGATTCTGTAACTAGAGCAATAATCCCAAGAAGATGAAGGGATGTGACTCACAGGAACACAAGAACACAAAGTTTGTCACAGCTGTCAGAGTTGGTACATGATAGTAGAGGCTGAAACAATTTCTGGGTTAACAGTGGAAAGGAACGTGGTTTTATTACTCCTAGGATTATATGCTAGACATTTAAAAGCAAATATTAAAAGACTCAAAAGACAGAAAATCATAAAGGGTCTTAGAACATTTCCAGCTGATCTGTATATGGCCTTTGCTAACTAGTGACAATCAGGACTCCCCACTAAGGCTTCACTGAAATTATATTTCAATATGACTAACTTAAAATGTAGATAGAACAGAAATGTATCTTTGAACTTGGTCAGAAGAATTGTTCCTGTTATGCAGAAGAAATAAATGCACCACTCACTTTTTCCTCATAGTCCTGTTTCTCTGCACAAATATGAGTCCTTCAGTGAATCTGAATTTTGACATTATTTTCTGCCTTCCATTTAAAGTCAATCCCTTCAATTTGTTCACTATTTCATGCTACTTTCTTTCTTTTCCTTTAGAATGATTATTTCTTTTACCTCTTATGATGAGTAAGGTGCTATCAATTAATCTGAAGAGTGAGTCCTCCATTTGTCTCTTACCATTCTCATTTTTTCAGTTGCTGTTTTTAGAGTACAATGTGTGTTCCAGCACTGCATTTAATAGATTATGCAATGTCATATTCTTTTTTGCCTGACACCTCTTTTCAGATGAAACCTACTTGACATAAGTTAAGATCCTTGTACATTTTGACCTTTTTCTATAGAACACTACAGAATTTAACTTATGTTCAGTGTCTTTCATATTCAAGTTAGGTCAAAGCCCTTTACAATAATGATACTGATCATGCAGTAACTGTGTAGGAATATAAAGCATTTGTTTTGGGCACAGAAATAGTTATCACACAATTCATCATTGCCTGTTAGAACCTTTTCTTAGTAAGTGCTTTTTTCATGTGATACAGACTAATTATGTCAGATAGCTTTTTACAGTCTTTAATAACAATAACATTAAACATTTACATCCTCTTATTTAATAGTGTTTGACTCTTTCTTTTCAGATACCGTAATGTTAAAGCCAACCAATGTAGAGTAATTCAATGAGTTTCTATTGCTCATAGCAACAGAATAAATACGAAATTTATGACAAAATATTAATAAACATTTATGAAATCCAAATTGGTCAACTTATTTTTTTTCTGTGCTACATGTACTTGAAATCTACTTCAGAAAATTGTCTTACAAAGTAAGCATTAATCATCCATCAATTTAATTTTATCTATGCAGTCAATCTTCTCTTAAAATTTCCCATAGAACAGTAGCTCATCATTGCATTGTATAGCATGTGACAATATGTTGGATTTTTTTTTGCAGAAACCAGAATATTTATGTACATTAGCTTTTCAAGCATTCTTTCTTTTTTTTTTCTTTTTTTTTTTTTTGCACATTTTTTCAACAGAAACTCAAGATGCTGGTTTCTTTCAAAGTGCTCTGTAAAGTTAAATGGAAAAAGGAAGGTTACTCACACACACATATAACACTCTTCCATTGATCTTGATTTCAAAATTCAATGTACATTTTTATCAACTTTGAATTTTTATACATGTCACAGTTCTGCTCATCCAAGCTAGAGCAAAAAAATGCCTTTCATTCCTCTACCAAATGAAATTATAATGTTTGCATTTTTCTGAAAAAGAAGATATGCACAGGAGGGAGAGAAGGTGGAAGGGAGGAAGTAAGGAAGAAAGAATAGAAGAAAGGGTAGGGAATTAATACTTCTTCTAGCTCCTTTTTAGAAAAATACCTATGGTCTGAAACCCATCCTGCAGCATATCAAGCAATTAAAAGTCATTTAATTTCTCAACACAACTGGGCACTCAAATCACAGATTTATGACACTATTATGGCAATTTCCAAAGTAAAACTCCGGCATCACATGCTCAAGAGCCATCAGACAGGAATAATTGCCCAGTAGTATCTTCCCTGTGCCTTAAGGGAAAACAGCTTCTTTCCAAAATTACTTTCACGTGATGAATGCAAGACTCAGGAGCATGTCCACAAGCAAAAGATAGTAGTTACTAACAGATCAAATAAATGAATTGGAAGACATGATTGCTGACTGTAGAAAACAATTGTTGACTGAAAACACTAATTCAGCTTTGGGTGTCTAGGCAAGGTCCCCCCCCAGGAACTTGGTCACAACAAACCCGAGGTGCAGCCACCTCCATCTCCAGCCCAGGACTTCGCTCAGTCTACCATGGCTGGAGCCAATGAAAGTTTTGCTATTAGTTTAAAAGAGAGCAAGAAAGTCAGCTCTAACAAATATAAGAAAACAAAGCAATCAAAAGAAAAGATGAAATGTAAATCTAGGGGAATTTCCAGAGATAATTAAAATTATTAAAAGGGTGTCTGAAAATACTCTGAAGAAGAATATTGGGGAAAAAAAAAAAGAAAAGCAAGATATGGAAAAGGAAAATAACAATTTTAAATCAAAAACTAGATTTTTTTGAATACTTTTGAGTATTAAATTAATATGGTATCAAAGTGATAGCAAATGCCTGTTCTGCTCTTGAATTCACCGTACACGATTGTTGGTATTAGGAGCAGCACAGTAGAGTACAACATGCTGTTTGAAAAAATATGTCAGCATCTGGGGCATGAAAGATCTTAAATAAATACTGTATTGAACAAATAAAAGATGATCTATGTTCATCTGCCCTCAGATAAATAAACTGTATACCATAGAGCTAATTCTGTCACAAGTGCTTGGATGGGAATACATTATCCAGACATAACGAGCACTTCTATTGCTGCCGTGGAGACCTGAGGCTTCCTGCGACAACAACTCAAGTGGCTGATTACAGTTTGATGCTGTTTCATGAGGCCTCCTGGGGTGTCAATTAATCTCACGAACTCATTGAACACAGTGCAATGTTAGAGGTTCTTGATTTCAGAAAAATGAGCTGGGCTGTCTCTTAACTTGAAAGAATATTTCTGGCTTCTCCATCACCTATTGCAAATAGAAGTGTTGAGATCTCAACTCCTAGAATACAACCATCAAATTTCTTGCTTTACTGTTTCATGTTTCTTAGTTTTTCTTCTTAAAAGTTAACAGAAGTACTTTATAACTTTGATTTTAGATCATCTGCTAGTACATAAAATCTTCAGTAACCACCTGTGTTATAAATCAGTGCACAATCTTATTAGATAACAGATTTGACAGTGTTTCTGTAATGAATATAAATAACGGTGCGTGATCCTTCTAACTCTTGATCTAATTAAAATAGATGACTCAATGAATTAACAGTGAGTGGGTGACATTTCCTCACAGTATTTAAACTCAACATAGTAAATGACCTGTTCTTGATTAAAATACAATAAAAAACTACTGAATGATTTTTGGCAACATAACAGTATATATGTAAGCAGAATCAAACAGTAATTTCTGGCAGCAATGTAGCCCTCTCGTGTATTGAGACTTCCCTGAATGGCTACAGCATGAGAGAGGCCAGTGTTTTGTGTAAAGTATATCAACTGCCTGTAATCATGTATTTTACAAACTATTAAATATTTCAGTCTGAGCTGGTACTTACAGTGTGTATGAGAAGTTTAATGAAGAGTTACAGATTTGCAAGACAAGTATATTAATAAGCATAGGGAAAGTATTTTTAATAAACTTATTTATTACTTCCCTTTCGCACAAATTCTGTACCGCCCCAGCCTTTAAAAGTAATTACTTTGTAGACATCACACTGATAATTCTTTCCTTGCATTTTGTTTTAAAGCAATTTCAGTGCTTTTCCATCAGTGATGATTTTGGTCTACTCCACTTAACTTTCATCTTTGGGCACTTTTCCCTTACTCTGTCAAGAAAACCCAAAAGAAAATTGTCAATTACAATATTTGATGTGTTAATGTGAAGTTGGATTCTCCCGAGATGGCTCATGCGCATATCAGGCATTGATATGATGACATCATCATATCAGGATGTGCGCTCTTGCTGTGCAAGTACTCTCACCTCTCACTCTTGTGGAAAGTAAAGAAAGTACACAGCAGAAACGTTCAGGGAATCATGTTTTCCTCAGTTCTCATTTTTCTCTGTTTAGGGGGTCTTTTTAATACAAGTAATATGGTGTATGGAATTATTACAGCAGAAGTGCTAACTTGATTCAGTATGGTTATGTTGAGACCATTCTGGAAACAAATCTAGAGCAATTTAAAAACAATTAGGCCTTCATTTGTATCAGGACAAGGAAGAGTAAGTGAGAGTCTAACTTTTTGTTAGTATTAATTGCTGTCCTGCAAATTTACTTGTACCCCTTTTGAGAGCAACACCTCTCTTAAATACTGGACACTCAGCCATGTGTAGCGATCTGCATACAGTAAATTCCAGCCAACCGTTCAGTAGCAGACATTTTGTATATATTCAAAATAACCATACTCTTCCATTAGAATGATTGTGACAAGTTTAACTAGAATTAAAGTATAAAGAGGAGAATAAAAAAACAACTGTCCATTTTTATATGGTCATATCTGTCTTCATCTCTAAATCAATTTGTCACATGGATGCATAAGCTTATATTTAATATTCAAGACATTCTGAAGCCTGGCTGACTCCTGAACTGGATGCAGTGCTAGTACTTTGGCTTCCCTATACTTTGCAACACTGAAATTGTATACATCGTGCTGCATATTGTAACCTGCAGAGCAGCATAGAATCATAGAATCACAAGGTTGGAAAGGAACCTGCAAGATCATCTAGTCCAACCATCCTCCTATCACCATTACAACCACTAACCTACTAAGCCATATCTCATAAAGCTACTAAACCATATAGCACCTCATCCAGATGCCTCTTGAACACCGCCAGGGACGGTGACTCCACCACCTCCCTGGGCAGGCCATTTCAGAGGCTGACCACAATTTGAGAGAAAAAGTTTATCTTTATATCTAATCTAAATCTCCCCTGGTGCAACTTGTGGCCATTTCCTCGGGTCCTATTTGTTGCCTGGGAGGAGAGGCTGACTCTCTCCTCATCACAACCTCCCTTGAGGCAGTTGTAGCGCAATGAGGTCTCCCCTAAGCATTCTCTTCACCAGACTAAACAATCCCAGCTCCCTCAGCCGCTCCTCATTAGACTTGTGCTCCAGACCCCTCACCAGTTTTGTTGCTCTTCTCTGAACACACTCCAAGACCTCAATGTCTTTTTTGTAGCAAGGGGCCCAAAACCGAACACAGTACTCAAGGTGCGGCCTCACCACGGCTGAGTACAGGTGGATGATCACCTCACTGCTTCTGCTGGCCACACTATTTCTAATGCAGGCCAGGATAGCACTGGCCAACATAGTTCATTATTGGAAACCCGGCATAAATCCAGTCTGTTGAATGAGATACTATTAGAAAACACTGACCAAAAATAAAAACCTGCAGCTTTTCACTTCCTTCCTTCAGGGATTTGCACATCTTCCAAAAGCTAAGCGATTCCTCACAAAGTTATTACCCCTCCCTTATGTCCTGCCCGCACAAGGTGAACTTTCTGATCTGGTTGGCAACATAGCACTGCATTTATTCACATCCCTTTTCTAATCCCTAGAAAGATATAGGAGCTCAGTACAAAAGTAAATGTTTTTAGTGCTATAGAAAAAGTGGCAGCAAGCAGCAAGATGGCACAAATAAGATTTTCCTGCAGGTTTGTTGTTGTACCAGAAATAGCACCCTGTGTTCCAATCTTAGCCCAGTGAACTGCATGACTATGTCTTCAATGATTTTTGTGTGGGAAGATGATATCCAGAAAGCACAGACAAAAATGACTAAGAAAATGCAAATTGTTGGAAAATGAAGAGATGACAAGGCATAAGAGAAAATGAGGAAGGAGAAAATGCATACAGGATGAATGGAAGACAAACGGAAGAAAAGCTTCATACTAATTACCGAGGAGAAACAAAAGACAATATATTCATACACAGGCTTCAATTTTTCTGTCTCTTTTTTGAACTTACATAGTATGTATAGTTTCTGTAGTATAGTGTATGTAGAATAACTATGAAGTCGTAGTATAAATATATAGCATAATATGACTATTATATAAATCATATTTTATAGTTACATTATTAGTATCTAAGATAATATAAGAATATAATGCAACATATAATGTAAAGTCATACTAACATTATTAATATAATATTATCAATGTTGTAAATGCACGTCTCCAAAATTAATGCCTCCTATTTATTTCCATGGAAACTGTAACAGATACAGAGAGCACAATAATATTATTTGATTGTGCAAATTCACAGCTACGAAACACTGCTTTTCAGTGTAGCCAACACCATTAGATATGCATTTTCACCAGTGAACAAGAGCCGATATGCCGCACTTATAACAGTTTGTATCAGCAGAGGTGGTGCACTGTTGCTGTTGTCACTGCTGAAATGCACCACTCGATGCCTTGCTGCACTCACATCCACTGTTTTGCCTCCAGAAACATTCAGCAAGCATCAGTGGATGTCAATGGGCGCAATTTTTTCTGCCTGGAGAATTCAGTGACATCCCTTTGCTCCATACACACTTCCATGTAAAACACCATTCTGCCAGACTGCTTCTCTGCTGCCATCTGTCACATGGCAACAAAATATGATGGAATATTGGTGGGAAGGTTCAACCTCTACTGTCATACTACCAACATCCGCCTTTGATGTCATGTGCCAATATTAAAAATAGGAGACATTACTTTTGGAGCAGCCCTCATATATAACTGTAATATATCATAGAAACGTTGTGTGAAGCTGATAAGAATACTTCAAGTCACAATATTCCATTATACATCCTAGTCTGTGATGAGAATTTTACAGTTAATTTCTACCTTAGCAGTCTTCATATAGCATTGTTTTACTGAGGCGAGGCCATATGCACTATGAACTGAAACCTGAGCTCAGGTACGTAGGTGTGACTTTGCAAAATACAGAAGGTGGCATCGCTAAGTCTAAATAATGTTGCAACATTATACTTTGCTTTAACGAGAAATACAATTACTACCACCTCTGCTATCAACTTGGCTCTGCTAACGAGTTCTATTTTCATGAGTAAACCTATGGTTCTTTCACTTCATGCATAGTATTAATATCCTGGAACTTACAGCAAAGTGCAGATTTTATGGGAATAAGTAATTCACATTAGTTTGAATGAAAAAAATTCTTGTAAAGATTTTTCTTTTTATGATTAGAGCTGCAAAACATCTTTTTTGCAATTCTCTTTATTTTTAAGACGTTATAAAAGAGGAATCTACTTACAATAATGAGAGTTTATGGCAAGTTATGTATTTTAATAATACCCACATTTATCCCTTGTTTCTCTTTTTCAGATTCTAACTCAGTCTAACAATGAATATCACAATTTGTGGAGCTACTCAAGATAAAGGAGGCAAAGTTCAATGAACTGAAGTAATTTATGTAGTAGTTACTTTTTTTTAAAAAAGTCTATTCATAAAACTCATAGTTAAATCCCAGCAATCCTTATCGCAACTGTTCAAGATGTACTTTTCTAAAACAAGCAGTTGCTTGGTTATGCATGCATAATAAACTGTCTCTCTTTCTGAATTTGCTTCTCCTTTCCACTTGTTCATTTGCAAATGTAATACATGCTTGCATGCAGAATAGGATAATGAAATTAATGTCATGCTTATATTTCCAGCAAACAAAAAAGGAGGCAGGATACAATAAAATAATGAAAAACTAATGTGACAAAGCTAACTAGATACTCATACAGCAGGAACAAACCCAAACCATTTCATATTCACATTACTTTATTCAGAAATTGCACTCCTGCCCACAAACTTGTATAATCAAGAAAAAATCTTTCAGTTTTAAGCTAATTGCTCATCAGAACATCTTCTGATGCCATCTCATTTCTCCTCAGATCTTGCATTTGATAATTATCTCTATTGGCCTGAAATATAACGAGGTGACACTGGCATCTAATTTGGGGTAAAATTCAGCCCTGCATAGAAAGCCTGCTTCTGGTTCTCTGTGCTCCCTTGGGCAAAAATTAGGAGCTTGACTAGTTCTCTCCAGTGGGGTGAATTCCATTTACAGCGAGTGTCTGTGTGCAGAGTATGGAAAAGGTTTTTGAAGTTACTGGAGGAAGAGAAAGGGCTGTGTATGGTCTTGAGTTGTCAAGGGCTATTAGAGATGGTTGGACTTGGACCCTAAAAGCTACTGACAAGCAGCTATTACCAGATGCCAGAGCCTTGTGTTAAAGGACAGTGTATTATTGCTCTGTGTCTGCATCCAAATAGTTTCAGCCAGGGTGCCTCATACAAAGGACTGGAGAATCAAAAGGCAGAATGAAATAAACTGTAGCACGGAGATGAGAGACTTAAAATAGTTAAGTCTGAGGTGATATGTTCAATGTAATGTTTTCTTTATTTATAATAGAATAATAATCGGTTGTGAAACAGGGGTTCTTCAGAGAGCGTGGCTGCGTCAGCAGTACTGTTTTGAATCAGAGCAGGAGTAAACTTTTGAAGCAAATCTTAAAGCTTTCTCCACTTCCCGTGTGTTAGTTCAGTTCATGCAGCTGGCTTGCTTGCAAGCGAAACTACAGGGGAAGACCTGTCCCAGCAGGATGACAAATACTCTCCAGACACTATTGGAAATGTTTTATCCTGCAGACACTTTTGAACCATATGGATGGTGGGGTCAACTGGCTCAAACTAGCAGCCTAATTCAGAGGTTTTGCTTTGGCAAACAAGATTGATGCAAGGTCTAAAATCCAATTACTTCAACACAGAAATCCAATCCTACCATACCTAATTATTTGCTAATTTAGACAGGACCTGGCTATATGCTACTCAAAACAAAGTAGAAACCTCTGTTTGAAACTTTTGTTCTTCCAAATGTGTTTCTGATTCTCCTGAACTACCACAAAGGTATTCCTACAGATAGGTATGCGATTTGTCAGCATGTTCTATTACATAGAACTTCCTCAGGAGACAGCTGGATTGTTGGGCTGCCATATACATTTATGGATTTGAGATTTTTATTTTAAAGGAGGGAACTTCTGCTTTCTGAATTATGTTAATACAAACTCACAGCACAACCCACCCATCAGCCTGTGTTTGGCCTGCTACCTAAGAGATAGATAGGGTCAAACATGGGGCTGCTCTGTGCAGAAGTGAAGGGCAGTCCACCAGGCACCTGTAGCTCTAAAACAGCAGTGAAAAAAAAGGGAAGCCCACAAAGTGTAATCGTTCCCCTTTGCATTCAAGAAAAGTGTTGTCTGTAACTAATGTGTTAAGGTGACAATGTTCAGGGACCGATTTTTCTTTTCTGTCAAGGAGACACCGAATAGAGTTTAGGTTCTATAAATGGAACATTTTGATAACGCTGCAGTCAGGTCAATTGAAGCAGAACTGGTACAGAAACATTATCAAGCATCATTTCAATAGACTGTGGCTGTCTTCCAGAGGTGCAAATATCATTATGCTACAGCAAAGCAGTCTATGAACTGGATTAGCTGAACAGCTGTTATCAGCACTCAGGAAAATAATATCAGTGACAGTGACTTCACCTGCCTGAGTGGTTTAAATGTCCTGCCTTTCCATACTGATAACACTTAGCACCACTTTCAGGCTGAGGAAAGCATGACTTTGTTTGATCTAATTATAGAACCATAACAATTTCTGATAGAGAAGAAAAGGCATATAGTTTAGGTCATCTTGTCCATCTCCCTGTAACTGCACGAAAGTTCCATGCTAAGGCACCTGAAGTGTAGTGGAATAATAACCTCTTTTCTGCTCCTCTGCACATTTTATTGGTTTTATTTGGTGTTTTTTCAGTCTCAAGACAGATAAATTGCCAGTGCTACCAACATGGGAGTGTTTACATAGGGCAGATATTAGTAGTTGTTTTTAGGCAGAAAAGAGCAAGAAGAAACTGTTAGAAATGTCTTCTTCCGAGGTTCAGTCTCGCCAGCACAAGATGTCTGTACAGAGGAGTGCACTTTGGCTCAGTATGGGCAGGCGCCAGTCTGCAATCATAAGCTGGCAATCTGGCTTGGAGGCAGTCAGGAAAGTTATTTTGCCAAGTGGATTTTGAAGAGATACAAGACAAAGAATGGTTTGGAGACAGAATTCTCATTAACAATATTATACTTTCTGTTCTCTTCGGTCACTTTACAGTACGTACAGTATATACTCTAAGTGCACTATATGCAACACTAAACTGTTGTAAAGTAAGGATGTATTTTTTAGCTTTACATCCATCCTTGAAATGATTTTTTCTTAGGATAGTGCTGTAGTAGTCATTTAATTGCCAGTATAGCACTAATTTTACCCTAATTGTAGGAGTGGAGTTTCACCAGCTATCATTTTGCACAGATTAAATTCTAAAGTAAAGGTGTACCATACACACCATACATGCCTATCTATTTATAAAAATTTATACAAAAAAAAAAAAAGTCGTCATAAGCTTTGAATTGTATCCTCAGATTTATCTGAAGCCACCAAGAAGCAATTTCTCCTACTGTAGTACATTATCAGGCTTCAGTCATCTACTAAGTGTGCACAGTAATAAGCTCACACAGTTCCATTAGCTTGCTCAGTTTCGGCACAAAAAGATCCAACTACTGATTCAATACCAGGGCAAGGAAAGCTAGGAAACAGATGCTGACCTTCAGCACCCACTGAGCATTTCTGCACTCTGCTTTCCATTATCCTGGAGGGCATTCTCATTATCAGCTCCAAGAAAAGTTTTCCTAAGAGCAGTGAGGCAGAAGGCTCTGTAATGATGCTCACTCCCATGGACTGCCGAAGTATTTCACACAGCTGAGTAACCGAAGAAGGCTTTAACATTATAGTCATTCTGAGAACAAAGCCTTGCAGTCATTAGTGTGAGCATTCAGAAAGGTATTCATTTCAAGACTAAAACACAGGTGTCTAAACATGTGCTGTCTAGCCTCCTGTATCCCGGTCAATTGAGGAGTGGGTTTTGATCTAGTTACTCACACATGTTCAGTGCTATCTGACATGCCTTAAGTACTGCTCTGTAATAGCGCCAGTCTGCTTTAGATCCCATACATTATCTCTCACCCATGTGGCAATTTATACCCCAAGTGCTGATGAGGGCAACAGCCTATAACACCTTGTTGGCCCTGACCTTAGCCCATATGTAGACACTTAAACTCAGGTGTTTCAGGCCTGGAGTTGAATATGGTCTTGGAATGGTGATCAGTTGTTCACAGCTCAGAGAAGAACTGAAGCCTTTTGAAATCTTTCTGCTGAGACAAATAGCTGAAAAGGGAAAGAGGTCAACTATGTCAGATTAGGATGTGAATTTGGAGACACTTTTTTTTTTTTTTTTTTTTGATTCCCAAGCATTAATAGCTTTTAAATCTGTTCTGGTTTAGGATGGGATAGCTTGCATTGCTAATAAATCGAGTTAGTAAAAATTTGTTCTCACATGGTCCCATTAACTTCATTGACTATTCATTAAGCAGAGGGACTTTTTTAAAAATTATAATTTTCAATTCATTTGTTACTTTGAATTCACCAGCATCTGTAGAAACCAAATGTCTCTTCACAGCTGGAATATACCTTGACAGCCCTACTCCCTGCGGGCAATGGAGCTGTCAACTGAACAATGAGTGAGGTATGACATTTACCATGAAGCTGGTCTACCATGTGACACTTTCTTTTATATTAGATTAAAAGGAGAGTGAACAGAGTGACCCTATCAGTGTTCATACAACGTGCAAACCTCCTTCTGCAAATTATTTTTTCACCATAAACTGTAATAAACCTGTTAATATAATGGACTAAAGGTCTGTAGTGTCCTATCAAAGTAAAATAATATCAGAAATATTAGAAAGAGACTTCTTCAGATTTTTTTTGTTAGTAAAGATAAATTTGTGTGCATAGCTACACTCCAGCCACAGGGTATTTCAGTTAAGAGTAGATAATGGACTTTTAACAAATTATAGCTTTTGCTGGTATTTCATAAAGCTCTGTTGGACCATGTCGGGGATGCCATAGTTCAGTGTGTGTGACATAATCACACAGTATACCTGTAATTTTTCCTACACATACTTGCAAACATTGCAGAAATGAAAATTGTGATTGCACTTCAGGTAGGCAATTTTCAGTCACTATATACAACAGACTGGATAAAATCAATTTCATATGCATTGCACTTTAAGAAGTCCAGATGGGCCACTGAACTTTCTAGCTCAACAGTGAGACTGCTCAAAAACAAGTTATCAAATTTCCTTTAATAAGAAAAAAACATTTTGTTTTGCTCAGATTTTGTTCTCACTCAAATAGTGTAAAAATTCATCACTCACAAAATCAGTTTCCCAGAAGGCACTAAACACAGACAAATCCTTTCATTTGAACCACTCTATGGTGTATGGGAAATACAGTTCTTCGTTAGCTGTGCTAATTTTCTGGGCCCGAGTCTCATTTTTAGTGGCTATAAAAATACTACAAACACACATTTGTAGAACATGAGAAAGATTATGTAAAACACCACAAGTGAATACCAAGAGGAAAGAACAAAATATCGATGTAAAAAGCTCTTTTGGGGGAAAGATAAAGGGTAACTGCCACATCCTGGAGAAGAAAAGGTACAGTTAGGTAACATAATGTAATAAAATGATAAAATAGCTGGAGAATTACTGAATCTGGAGAGAATACAAATAATCTAATTTTAAAAAGAGACTGAGTTAAATGTGCCGGAAGGACCAAAGAAATGGACTGTTAGTGACTCAGTCATTTCATTAAACTTCTGAATGTTTTCACGCCTTTTAATTTAATCCTTTGTGATCTTGGCACTTTCAAGCAAGAGTTTTTCTACTTCTCTCATGAGATTTTATTTTCCCCCAGGATGATACCAATACAATAATATGCAACCACGTCTTTGTGACTGGGGCAGTTCATCTTCAGATGTTTCTCTGGAGTATTTTTTCACTGTTTTGCCCTGATTTTATATTTTCTTAATACTTCACAGCTCTTTTTAGTCTAACTGGGCTAATTTTGCATACGTAGAAGCATATTTTCAACTGCGGACTGCAAAACTATGTGCAACTGAAGAGAAGAACCTACCCCACTTTTTAGCTCACAAATCCGGTAGACTTAATGGTAAAAATGTGTGTGAATGACAGAACATAGTTCTTCTATGCTGCTGACTGTGTTTTCTCTCTCTCCTGCATCACTGGATTGGGCATTACACTGAGGGGAGGTTACAGAGAGGGAAAGACTCTGCTGGTCTTTCTGGTAAAGCCTTTGAACTCATAGAAATGCATTCATTATTACACAATTACATGAAGATCAGCATGATCTAAATGCTGCCATTGAAGTGGCCTTTATTTCAGAAAAAAAAAATATATGTGTGCGTGACTGACAACAGATTTTGTGTTGCGTGGGATTTAGTCTCAGAGTAGCCACGAATGCTACCAGCACCGTGTCTTCATCTGTTTCATTGCTTATGATGCTGAGAAAGAAGGCAGAAAAGATCAGAACAAATTAAGAGACAGAATCAATAAACTCAATGATTCTCTGTGTTACGTTTTTTAAAATAAAACTGTCCTTGTTGTACACTAGTGCATCTCTGCTGGTTTTAGCACATAATTCATTAAAGTACCCAGTAATCACTATTGCTTATCTAAAACCTTAGAAAATACTGAAGTTACTGGAATCAGAACACATACACTGTATGCACTGAAGCACTGTAAGCACTGGAGTACTTGTCTCCTGACACTCTATATTGTCTGGTTTTGAGCCAGCAAAGTTTGCAAAACTTCCATCATTTCCTAACTGTGTTATTATTATTTTTTTTTAATGGGCTGTAACCCTTAACTTCAGAAAAATACAATGGTAAATCATGTTTTTTCTGTTTGTTCCACAATGCTTACCAAACTTTCACAAGGCACAGATCTGAAACTAGAAGAACAACCAAGCTCGAGGACATGAAGAAGAAACTAATTTCCAAATCTAAAATGTGACCAAAACACCAGCTCTGCATCCAGCTGCTGCTGGTGTACTGCAGGAACTGTCTTTGGACATGTCCATGAGAAAACATAAGGGCTGACACACGTACACACTCAGAGTGTTCTTCCCATGCTTCTGGCATGTGAATGTCCCCTATCTTTTGTGGGCTCAAGAAAGTGAACACAGTTTTAGTGATCATCTCTATCATCTAAGAAAAGGGATGTTTTAAGAACTATGAAGTCTGATCCAATATACTAACACTTGCTCTTGGATAAATGTCACTCTAGCATCTGCATCAGAGACATCTGTGTACACCTTGACCACAGAAATACAATCAAAAAGTCACAGGGGAAGTTCATATATGCCCCAAAACTGCACAACACTGTGCAATGCTATAGCAGTTTAGTACAAAATCAGAGCAAGAGTTGAAAAGCGATAGCAATGGATGATCAGATTGTGAGAATGGCAGTATGCAAAACAGACATTGCTAGGCCACTGCTGCTTAATTTACATTTCCTCACAGTTTTATCAGTGAAATTTTTGAACAGATAAACTAATTTCACTTTGTTTTATAGTTTTAAAACTGTCTAATCTTATAACTGTCATTTTCTCACCTGGCCCCATAAATAACCACTAAAGAGTCTAGAAGAAAATATAAGGGGAAAAGACAAAGGAGATAATTTCTGTTTATTATCTAACTGCTGCACATATCTCAGTTGTACCAAAGGCACTGACAATAGAACAGTTAATTGCCAATACTATATTTGATATTAGAAATTTTATTTCAATCTCCTGCTTTACATACAACGCTTAGATCACAAGCTCAATGCTCAGGAGAAATGCTTCAAGTTAGAGTTTTCTGAAGGGTTTCCGTGTATTCCTTTTTTCTATGTACATACTTGTGTGTGTGTCAAAATTGCCAAAGCACATAGGAGAAGCATGTTTTAAAATTCAGCCCCAAACTTTTAATGCCTTAGGTCCCCTTATCTATCAGCTTTAAATTGCCTTGTGTCACTTGTGTCACAGGATGTTCTTGAGGATATAACTGATTAAATGCCATACAGTCTAGCAGTGGTGAAGCAACTGAATCCTTCAAATTCAAGGTCATTAAATGAATTCTTAGACTGTCAGGCTTTCTAAAAGAACTGAAAATGAGAAAAAGAATTCAGTAAGTTTTGAAACAGATTTAATATTTTCAATCTTGTTTTGAAATGAAGCAGTCGGAGTGGCCCAGGTTAATTATCTTCGAATCAAGATTTTCAGAGAGTGATGAGTGATGAGTCAGGTACAAACTCAATTGCTTTAAAGTATTTTTTTTTATTTTTTTAATAAATCCACTTATGTTACATGTTAACAATTGTGAAAAAGATATTCCTTTTATAATTCAAAGGTAAGAAGTTAATTATGATTGATTTTATGTGGCAAGGAACATAATTGGTTGGCTGCTGGCTAACATACTTGTTTCTGTTCAGTTGAATTAACTTCATGGAGTTATTATCATAGTCCAGCACAGACTATTGTCATGCTACCTACCCACCCTCAGGAGACCTCATTCTTTCTGGGTTTAAACTGGCAGTTTTGATTCATCAATGTTTTTTACATATTCATATATCTTCCCAGTTTTTTTCAGGATCTCCCATATGTTTAGGGACAGTTACCTATAAACATCCAAGTCAGGAGGCTACCCTCCTTCACATTGCTTTCCTTTGCTGTGATACAAAACTAGGTAGTGTATTTTCTCACTGTTCTTGTTTTTGTTATGTTTATTTGTTTGTTGATTGGTCTGGTTTGTTTGGATTTTTTTGGTGTGTATGTGTGTGTGTGTGTGTGTACTTTTCTCTATATTCTGCCTATATCCATCTCCTATCCTTTATATTTTAATGTAAATTATAACAAATCCAGGGCAGATACCTCCTGGCTGTTTACACAGTGCTTGCCACAGAAGGCTCCAGCTCCAAGACTAGTATTCCCAGATGGTACCGTAATATAAGCAGTAAAGATAATCTCATAATTCCCCAAAGCTTCATCCCTGACCCCCACATGCAGGAAGCACTCCCCTTTCCTGGCACTATTCAGTCTTTTTTGTCAAGACAAATGCTCTGAGGTGACAAGGGCTCTACAACACACATACGTCCTTTGTGGAATCTACACTTTGCATAATGAGTGACATACAGTGGTAGCAATATGCAAATTTACATATACATACAGGCACATAAACAGATAAACACACGCGTGTTTTCTGAGGCTCAAGTGTTACTGGAATTTGTTACCCAGTTTCTGTACCACTACAGACATTTATCTACTGTAGTATGATAACAAATCCCTACACAGATATAACTCTATCACTTGCATATCTGATTGGAAAGTGCTGAGTACTGAAACTTTGCATCTCCATATCCATGGTGAAATCTCATTCAACATATTGCTTTGCCATAAGTGAATTGTTGTTGATCCTACATAAATACATTTTCTTAACTTGCTTCATCTATACAAAACTTCGATTTGGTCTCCGACAGGGCTATCCATTTTAGACTTCTTTTACAACTGAAAGAGAAATGATTCTCACCTGAACAATGACCCTTGTAAAAGAGAAGTCCTAAAACGGATGAGACAAAGTGTTCTTCATGTAGACAGCTTGTCATGAAAAAGAAATAGACATTTGACTTTTATATGACAAATTTAAATCAGATTAAACATTTCTGGGATTATTTTTTGTCATGCTTTTTCTCTCCACTAAAGATGAATAAGATTATAGGTCACTATTTCAGTCTTGCTCCTGAATGCCATGTTGTGAGTGTGGCCTGTGGGGAGATTATGACTTTTGTTTACCACTTCATGGCTAGACGTTATAGATGGTTATCAAACTTGCCTTCTCAGTCATCTTATTTTACTTTTTAATCCTGGCAGAGTTTTCTAATTATATCTTACCCCTAGAGCTCAGCAAACCTTCATATCCCTAATACTCTTACAGTCAGCTCCACAACCTGAAAAGTATTTAATTTTGATCCTTATAAGGGGCTATATAGCCTTATTTCTATGTGAAAACAGCTGTAAATATTTTTCCCCAAAGTTTTTACTAATCTTTCTGAATGGTTGCATATTAAAACATAGGTCACCTCAGCATTTCTCTCCATGCTCTAATATCCACAAATGCTGAATATCAGAACTGTAAAAAGGCTCATAATGGATTATAATTTAATACATCTCTGCTCAGGGATAACAAATTTAAGCACACCATTTGGAAATATATTGGCCTTGATAGATAGAGGCTGAGACAAAGCACACTGAATATCTCTGTTTATTCTGTTATATAGCCAGTGGCATCATAATTGAGATCTTGGCTTGCAATACTAACCAAGGAAGAACAAACCATGTGGCTTTGGAACTAGATGTCAGGCAGGGTGTACATGCACCATCCTGCATTAGAGAATTTAACTTGCCTGTGAATTAAATTATTGTAAAATTAATTTGAAAGAATGAGTCATTTTTGGAGGAAATGTTTATGAGCACTGATTCTAGTGAGCGAAACTTGGTTAAATGCTACTAAGCTGCAGTTGTTTAGCAAAGATACTCCCTAAAACAGTCTACATATAAGGAAGAAAATTATTAATAATTAGAGACTTATATGCTTTATTATTTGATAAGTTCTTCATAACTGACTGATTATCCTTTATCATGCTGGAGCATATGGAATATGATTGCGGTGCCAAAATCATCACTGTAACCTCTAGAATTCCAGAAATGTTTATTTCCAATAGCAATGAGCAGCAAATAAGGTGGTCATTGGGGTATCCTGCTCCAAGTAGATGTAAATGCCTGTTTTCCCTTCAAAATTCCAATACATGTTTGCATATTTAAAAACACTGTGCTTGAAAGCTTAGAAATTAATGAGCTGGTTGGCTAAAAACATAACTTCAGTATGTTAGCAAAGCAATAAATTCTCTAGCAGGATGAATAACCTCTCTGAAACTTACTAAAATCCACTGTTGCAGTTTTGTAAAAGCTCACTTCTCCTTTTAGGAGAAGTGCATTTAGGAAAAACTTATTATTCAAAATTTATTAGTTAAAATTAGTCTCTAAAGGAACTAACTCCACGACATTGTTTTAAATAAATATTTAATCCATGTCAATAACTTTAAATATTTTTTCTAGGTAAGAATTCTCAACAGGGGAGAATTCTACATTGATTCTCCTACTTATTATCACATGTAAGCTGTCTCTTGTCATAGCCTGATATTTTAATTTTGTGGTTCATTTTAATAGCTTTTTGTGCTTCTGACATTGTTATTTCATTAGGGTTTTAAACCATCTCATAAGAAGTATTTACAAAACTGGCAACAGTCTAAGTTTCTAATTCCTTGTATAAGCTGTACTGTACACAACTGTCAAATCAAATTAGATGAACAAACGCTTTGTTTGTAAGTACTAAATGGGGCATTGAAGAATAAATCAAACAGTAAATAAATAAATAAATACGGACATTTTTGTCAGTTTGTGCTGTCAGGTTTTTATGACATCATTCACCCCTCGTTCATCCTGCATAAAGCTGTCATATGAAGAAGAAAATGCAGCCTTATAAGAAAGGAGTTATTTAAATATTTATTTATTTATTTATTGCAAATAAGGACAGGAATAATGAAAAAACAGACTCTTTTGCCAAAAAATTGACACTGATTTTAATTATCATTACGCCATTGTTTCCAGCAAGTATGATTGCTAATCATATCAACAGTAAATTGAATATCTGTCCCCTTTCCTACTCATTCAACCTTCAGCCATTAGCATAATTGCAATTATTAATTATTTTTATCACTGTTCTACCCAAAAGTCCTAATCAAAATCTGGCATAAATACAAACGAAGAGGAAAGCTCAGGTAAGTTTTGTGAAGAAACAACGACTACAGGAACTTGTTGCTGCTCATGAGAATCTGAGAAACGCCATGGCTTCTTACTGCTTTTTTTAGACACAAATTTGTGTCAAATTGCAGTTAGCCAGAGTTCAGTCTTCCATATTCGTTTTGCCTTTTGGCACATCGAGCATTAATGTTATAGCAAATGTCAGGGTTAACTTAGAAAGATTAAAAAAACTGGATTCTCTGGCAGATGGCAAACCTCCTGTTTGTGCAGACGAAGATTTATTCTCAAGAATAACTAAGTAAAGATTAACTTTATCTATGCATAGAGTAAATTTCTGTGAAAATTACTGTGAGAAACATGTTATAATTATGAGTTATTCTAAAAGATAGATTTAATTATTTTCAGTGTTAACTATGTCTGTATTGAGAACTGGGGGGGGGGAGAAACTATAGCAAAAGGGCAATCATTTCTTATCTAGGGCTTTTTAAGCATAAAAATAATCGTATTACATTTTTCAGTAGCAAAATTATTTATAAAGATGGATTAGTGGACAGAATGAACTAAGCAAACCAATATAATTTATACATTACACTTAAAATGAAAATGTACACTTTAATAAACAGATGTAACCATTACATCTTGATATGTCTACAGAATTCATAAATTCTCTAATTTCTTTAGCTCAAAGTATGAACTGAGAATTTCCTCAGATCTTTTTCTTCAGTTCTTTTTCTTCAGTTCTTTTTCCAGTCATTGATGAAACCAACCCAGTATTTCTTTTTGGTCTGAATGTTAATTTTTTAAAGTGATAAATACGATCACAGGTAGTCCACCCCCTGGGTAGAGACAGAAAGAACTAAAGGAAAGGAAGAGCTTCTAATGTTCTGTTCTTTTTATGATAAAGCTAAAGCATTACAGCATCAGGAATTGCCTGCTCTGCCTACAAAATCAGGAGATTTACACTACCTCTTAGAATAGATTTCCTTGTCAAATGGGGAACTCTGGGATGGTTGGAGTGGAGCACTTCCCCTGAGAGGACAGAATGAAAGACCATGGCTCAGTCACCATGCAAAAGGATAGCTTTGCAGAGATGTAACAGCAGTACTTCCAGGGGCAACCAGAAGATGCAGCTGGGCTCTTCACAGTGGGAGGATGAGAGGCAGTGGGAATAAGGTGAAAAAAGGAAGGTTCTGACTGAATATAGGGTAAAACATTTTCTTGATGAAGACAATCAATCAGAGCCTAGACAGTGGTATACACCTCGAGAGTTTGTATGATTTCTATCTTTGAAACTTTCAGGACCGGACAGGAAGAAGCCTTGAACAACCTGGTCTGATCTCATTGTTGACCCTTCTTAAGAAGGAGGCTGGACTAGAGACGTCCTGACGTCTTTTCTAACCTTAATTATCCTACGATTCCTTATGTCTGTGATGTCAGCCTTCATGTGCCTATGTTAGAAATGATAAGAAATTCATCAAATATAAAACTTCTAAATTCTCGTATAAATATTTGGATCCTACATATCATGTAGGGACTTGCTTAACTTCCACTTCGAGGCATTTTAGGATTTGCTTCTTTGCTTAACACAGCTGTGACATTGAGCAGATGTATTATGTTGACATAATTGTTATCTGAGATTTTTACATATTCAATGAAACATTATTCTAAATACAAAAGATAATTAAACTTCAATGAAAATTATTTACAAGAAAGGAACAAATGAGACTATGGATAAGCAAAAGAAAGTTTAACACAAGCATGGGCTGCATATAATATAATGTCTTCTTTCTGACCTACATACTTTTACTTTTGTTGGGGTGTCATAGCTATATATTTATATACACTGACATTTTAGATATTTTAATTATTGATTTTATGTAATAATTTGCATGTATTTTAAATGACATTACTATACCACCTTTTTCCTCTAGATTTAAAACACATTTTTTAACTTTTCCATTTAAATTATTCCAAAACCTAAGCAAAAAAATTAATGCAGTATGTATTGTTCCAGTCATTTTCTTACTAGCAAAAAATGTTCTGTCAGTACTCATCATGATATGCATGATACATGTGGTACAAATTTGAATTTCTTTTATAGTGCATCCATCTCAACAGTGGACCATATAAGATTGGTAGAGGGGAGTCCACTAAAAAAGAGCAGACTGACTGCTTAGTTCTGCTCTCAAAGAAAGGCACTGTACAGCATGATAATGAATGCAGATTACAGTGATTGTGTTTAAACAATGAATTTTTGAATAACTTGATTTTGTTCAGATTCTGTAACAAAAGCAGTGTTAAGTAGCCAAAACACAGAGATTTTCCTTTAAATTCGTTTTCCATGTCTTGTTTTCAATAGCTTTTATTTCAGGAAGTCTCGACAAGTGAGTTGATGGCTACTTCTGTACAGAATAGTGTGATAAAGCAAGAAACAATTTATTCAAGTTATCCCTAGTGATAATAAAATTCTGTGTTCTGTCAATAACTCCCCCTTTATCATCTTACTTTTCAACGAGATTGTTTTGACAGTGGTTTTAAGTATACATTATATATATGTATACATATATTTGTTTAATGCAGAAAGAAACAATCTCCTAATGGTCCATCTTCATAGGAAACAGAGGGAGAGGGACAGTTCTAAATCCATTTCATTTTTGGTTTTGTATTTTGAGCACTTTATCAGAATGTTGTATAAACCATAATCACATACACTAGTATTTCAACTACATTACACTGAAGGTTCAGAACTGACAAATAGCTCAACATGAACTTCCGTGTCTATGTGACAAAGAATGCATTTTTTAAGCATTAAAATTAGGACACTATTAAGAATGAGTAAATTCTTTTTCATTACATATTTTCCAAGTTTACATGTTTAAAAATTTCTTTTGTCCTAGAAATGTTTGGTTAGTAAGTCATGCATTCCTAATAATCTCAAAAAAATTAATTAAGCAAGCCACCATATTAAATTTGTTGTTTGCTTCAACCAAAGCTGTTGCAAAGAATTTCCACCACAAGCATCCTATTAATGGGAGCACTAAGGGAAAAATATTTCACACCAGTCCTTTTTCCTCTGCACTGGCAACCATCAAGGGTATCTGGTTGTCATGAGAGATTAAGCCAGAGGACGGTAGGTAACATTTACTCATGAAAGGAGATGAAGAAAGACAAGTGGAAGCAGATGGCATGTCTTGATACCACTCTTCTCACAGTGGCTTTTACATTACTTATCCTAGAAGTAAAGTGGTATTATAGTTTAGTGGAACGTCCTACTCGCCTTGCTTACTGATGACATAGCTCCAGCTTTTATAGCTCCAGAAAGCTGAAACTTTATAGAACATCTCTCATCACCCAACATGTATTTAAATATTTCATAGGTCCAGCCAAAGCTGAAGACTTTGTCACCAGGCCTGCCTGGTGATTTAATAAAATGACACATATGTCTGCTAGATTATAGTTCAGTGTTTAGATTAGTGTTTGCTAATCTAAACAGCACTTTCTCATTTTACGTCCATTACATCTAAGTGTATCACTGTTGATTAAATGATTAAATGATTAAATCTGGTTTCTTTGCTAAATATACATGCTAAATTCAAATGTTTTCAAATGTGATTTCTGATACCTGTAGAATGCATAACTTTGACAAAATGTATTCCATTGACAATGTATTTGTGAAGCATAGGGCTCAGATTTTTTCAGATCTGTTAAATATTTTAAATATTTTATATACCTAGAACTGGTTAAATTCTATGTATGCATTCTTCCACTTCCTCCCCATTGCTTTTCATTAACAATTTTTGTCCTTTATATTGAAACTGGAATCTTTTAGGAAAATATGTTATTTTCAGTAAGGTGATGTGTCTTTCTGGCTATTTGATAAATCTTTTCTCATATCAAATTCCAATTAAAATTTTCACTTTTTGTGTTAGTCAGAATTTTCTTCTTTTTTTGAAGAGGGGTGTGGGGGAAGAGGGAGAAAGAGGGGCTGAAAATTAACTTTTCTGAAGCACTTTTTGCATTTAGCCATTTGGAAAAATCTTTATTTTACTCTTCTGAGTATAGCCATTATCACTGAGCTGTAGTCTGTCAAGAAGTTCTAGTGAGGGAATTAATTAATCTTTACTTATTAGAATACTATGCCAAAATGAATGAAAAGCATCTATCTTGTCTTCTGAGGCTAGAAAGAAAAACAGTATTTCTTGCTTTTCCTCTACTAAAAAGAAAATAAATCAATCAACCAGATATAATAAAATGTGGTCCAAGGACCAGCTATGAGTGTGCACAGAACACCGTGTATACTGTACTTCTTTTTAGTTGAATACTATTCATCGAACGCATTATTTAGAAAATGTCAGTTTTCAATTAATAATTTATTCAATTTTGTTGGTATCTTAGACCAGCTTTCATAATAACCCATAACTCAGTTCTGAAACAAAGAACAATGAAAATGATAAATCCAGCTATTGCTAGGATATCTTAAGGCATGAAATACCATCAGTCTAAGATAAAGTTAAAAATCTGATGTTTGCAACTCACATTCATTCTTTCTTATTACTTCTTGTAAGTTCTTTTGTTTTAGCCCCTTTCTCCTTTTTCTCCTTTTCTCCCTGCTTTCTACTATGTTTTGCTTCTCCTTTCTCTACTAAGTATCTTCTAAATGTCCATTCTGCATTTTGTATGTCCTTTGTATTTCGCCACTCATTTAGCTCTGTCAACAAGCTCTTATTTACTGAGTAAGGATAGATCAGCAAACCTCTCAAGCATGAATGGATCCCTCATGAAATCCTTCTAAATGTACCAATTTCTCTCTGTTGATTCAAACCAGTGAAGTAGATCTATATTAAAAGATTTCTAGGAGCCGTTTTATCTCCTTGCAAGTTACTGGAAAATGTTTACAGATCTGTGACAACTGTATTTTAATAGGTCCTACATAAAACCATCATCTGCTTTTGTCTGTTCTTTAATTCAGCCTAGAAAAATCCCGTAATTAATTTACTGAGTTTGCTTGGCAACACAAACAAAAATTCATAATACTACGTAGAGGAGAGAAAGAAATATGAATCAATATAGATCTTTGTACCAATCTTTAAGCAAGCTATAAAGTCTGTTATGCTGAAGCAGCTTCCATCAAAGTCAAGTAAATTAAATATAAAAGCAGTAAAGTTCCTTGAAAACTGCAACTCGTTTTATCAAATCTCTACAAGAAAGAGATAAATGAAGCTATTATGCAAAAATTATTTTAAAAATTAAAATGTATTAATGTAGATAGTTCTTTTCCACATACCTTCCTTATTTCCTAGCTTGTAGGAAAGGTTAAAGCATTGTTATAAACATGTAAGTGATGCTCTAGCAAACTTATAGAAAGCATATCATAAAATATGCCTATTATAACTGACATCTGTTCTGCAGTGTCACAACTGGACTTATAAAACATCACCAATACTGTATTAATGAAGTCTTTATACTGCTTTATTTTATTCCTTCTCCCAGCATGAGAAGACAAATGTTCTTTTTCACCCAAACATTATACATTTTGCAACTAGCGTAATTTTTACAGAATATAGTTGAAGCAGTAATCATGAGCCATGTGACACCTTCCACAATTATTCAACAAGATTTTCTTCCATTGAATGATATTATCTTTAAAATTATTAGCAACTTATTAGACTCCTCAGTAATACATGGAAAAAATGCAGTAGCTTAAACACTCATTTTTTCCAAAGAGAATTAAATGAAATATAAAGGCCTAAATATTATGCATCCTTCCTGAATACAGCTTTAGCTGAGAACACAGGATAGTAACAAATCCACTTTAACAGCTGCATTAGGATATCACAAGTAAGTTTTTGAATAATATTCAAGTACCTGTATCATCTGTTATGAAAACTGCAGTGCAGGCATGTCGTTATTTAACAGAAAGTCAAAATCACAGCTGAAGAACAGCACAGAAAATGATAACAGACCTTTTCTAGGTCTCTCACCAACTGGCTGTTGAATTTTCTAGGTAGATTAACTCATGTAAGATTAAAACAGAAGCTTTGCTCAGAGTATCCACCAGGCAAGAGAAAGTAGAATACAGTGTTCCACTTACAATAATGTACCATGTAAGACCAGAAAAGCTGATTGGCAAAGCAATCATCTTAAAAAGGTCCCTGAAGACTATAAATATAACACAATTATATTTTATACTGGCACTCTGTGGCATGACGACAACCCATTGACTCAATCAGAATAATGACAGGAGGGCCATCAGAATGATAAAGCCGTTCTAATGAAATGCAGACAAAGATTAAAAAGAATTAAAAGTGACAAGTAAAATCCATTAAAGGACAGTCTTTGGCTACTATAATCAAAGGATTATTACTTACCTTGTCAATTAACAGCTGTGTTTCCTTTTTTTTTTTTTTCACAACACAAAAGACTATGCCAAGTGTCAAAAAATCATTATTAATAAGAGGTCTTTATTTTTAATTTATTTGGTTTGTGCATGTACGTTGCCAAGACCTCCAAACAAATCATGTACGCTATTTCAGAAGCCATACCACACACAATTAACCACAGTGTTCTGTGCTATTATTGTCCATACAACTGAGTCTTACTAGAGAAAGACAGTAATCACAAATGGAATCAATTGCAAGTTTATTAATCAATGCCTTTTACTTGTCTCTAACACTAGAAACCCTACACAGGCAGAAATGATTATGTGTTTTTCACTCATTGCCACCACTTTACCTATACATATGCCAAAATATTTTGCAAAACAGATGATTACAGCAAGGTTAGACTCCAGGAAATTCAAAGGCAAATTAGTTTCCAGTTCACTAACATTTCAATTAATTAACTGTAGAAAATAATAATTAAAAAGAAAAAAAACATAAAGAAAATAAAACTTCTTAAACTTGTGCCTTTGTTTGACAAAAGGAAAAAGTGGAGTGCATGGGGAAAATGTCAACACAGATTGCTTTGCATGAATAGAACACTGCATTACAAAGCTGTTCACAATCAATATTAGACAGTACAAATAATTCTACAAGATGAGAGCGTAAGAGGTTATAGTAAAAACACTTCCATTTTTGCTTTTTTTCTATTTTTGCATTTTTAATATGTGGCAACCATCTATGTTATTTCTGTTTTCTTTATCAAGTTGTTCTTACTTTGTGATTCTAAGCTGCTCTAAGAACTTGAGAAAATATGTCATAACTCCATGCTTACATGCCCATGTCTTGTTCACCAACAAATTACTTCCGTTGGCCAAATTTAAATATTTAGTTATTAAATCAGGTTTGTTCAATATCACAAATACAACTATATGAGCTTAAGCTTCTACTAATGCTGCATTACTGAAAGCAGAAAAATACTTTATGCTATAATGTAGATACTAAGAGACATTTCAGACAAGTAACATGTCAAGTGCACCCATTGCAATCTATCCAGTTCAAACAAGAGTAATCATGAACAAAACATAACCCAAAAATATATCTGTGCTATCTAAATAAATATCAGGATATGTTGTTCTTCTGGTTGTTATCATCTTCATACCCACGCCATTCCAAGATGTATTGAGACAGATCTGAAAGATGTCTCAGCAGCTCTGGCTGGAACGCAAATGACATGCTTCTGATGTTTGGTTCCAATCACCGGTTCTTAAAATATTAGATGTTCATGAAGAATGTATGTATTTCTGCGGTACCTGAAAGTGTAAAATAGATGGATGGGCCATCAAAGGTGTAAATATAGAAAGCAATTCATGAAAGACTGGAGTATCCCATTACTGAGTGCATGTGTTGCCAGTTTGGTTGACAAACAGATATTTAGTTTTTAGTTTTTACTTACTTCACTGATCACAGTAAAACCAGTTCACTAACAAATATTGTAGTTTTACTGTTTAACACCTCTAGAACTGGAATTAAACACCCATCAATATCAAAAACCAAACAAGAAGTCTCCAGGTTCATCTAGAAATCTCTTCAATTCTGTCCCATTGACTGTGAAATTACACCAGGAGTTCCATGTGTGGGCTCCCTTAGCTAGACTCTCTGTTAGAAAAATAATTATTATTTCACAAAGTCTTTCTCAGGAACTTATCAGCCAACTAGCCAGTCTGGCATGAAAATGCTGAAATGTCAGATGTTCATGTTCCAATGTGAGATACTTGAGTAACTTTTAGAAGGTACCAAGTATCTCTTCTCCCCAAGGATAAAAAAAGAACTAGCATTTTTATGAATTATTTTCTCTCATTTCACTTAAGGAGAAAAAGGAATGAAGAAATGGTAGATCTTCAAGAAAGATTCCTGAGGGAGTTTTTTATTTTCACCTTAATCACATCATCTGTGTCTAATAGTAGGCAATGTAATTTTTCCTGTTTTCCCATGTCATATCTCATAAATTCTCCATCCCCAAGTTTTCCAAAGTGTTCTGCTCAGTCTGTGCCTGGATAGCAGTTATTTTCTTTGGCTCACTGATTCTACCGTACAGTGCCATGGATGTTGGAATTTCTATTTTTCCCTTTGAGTCTATTCTCACAGCTCCTTTACAGGTTTTTTTTCAGACTGCCTAGAATTGCTTGTTCATCAGCATTCAAATCTCTAGAGACAAACCCAGTAAGAGTGGTTCTGTAAGGAAACTTGTCCCTTAGCTGTTGAGGGACATGACATTCCATAGACAAATGTTACAGTGTGTTTTCCGCACAATACATAGAGAAGGTAGATATGACAGTATCAAAGATTTGTGTCTTCTAGCCACTTCTGGAGATTCTTTTGTAGAATGAGAAATCGTAGCATTTTCCTCTCATATCTACAGAAGTCAACTTTAGCATCTCCCACTTTCTTTCAGAATAATGGCAAGCCTAAGCAATTCTCTATAGGTGATAAAACAATGTGTATTCATAATAAACTGTAGGATATAACGTGGGAATGTGGATAATGCAAATATGAGATGTGAATATGCCAAAAAAATATTTTTGTGTAATTCTTTTTATTCTTTCCCATTTTTTAGCAATGGCCTTTCTACCACTCACACTAGCACTACTCCATCTACAGCTTCCCATTCTCATCCTAAAAGAAAGCCTACAGAATATCCTTGTAAGATAGAGTTGGGAATTAAAATATGCAACCACTCTGAATATTAAATGTCATGGAGTTGGCAAGTGGAATCAGCAAGTTTGATGATTATATGAATCTGGGAGGAGTGGCTGACACACAAGAAGGCTGTGCTGCCATTCAGTGAGGCTGGAAAGTGGGGCAGAGAGAAGCCTGATGAGGTTCAACAAAGGCAAGTGCAGAGTTCCTCTTCTGGGGAGGAAAAACTGCATCAATCAGTACAGGTTAGGGGCTGACCTTCTGGAGAGGAGCTCTGCAGAAAAGTATCTAGGTTTTCTGCTGGACAACAGCAAGGCCATGAGCCAGGAGTATACCCTTCTGTCCAAAAAGGCCGATGGTATCCTGGGGTGCATTAAAAAGAGCATGGCCAGAAGGGTGAGGGAGGGGATTCTTCCCCTTTACTCTGCCCTGGTGAGGCCACATGTGGAATACTGTGTTCAATTATTGGCTCTTCAGTTCAGAAAAGACAGGGAATTTCTAGAGAGAGTCCAGTAGAGGGCCACAAAGATGACTGGGGGCTGGAGCATCTCCCTTATGAGGAAAGGCTGAGAGACCTGGAACTGTTCAGCCTGGAGAAGACTGAGGGGGATCTTATCAGTGCTTATATATGCCTAAAGGGAGTCAAGTGAATAGGGTCAGGCTCTTTTCAGCAGTACCCAGTGACAGAACAAGGGGTAACAAACATAAATTGGAACACAGGAGGTTCCATACAAATATGAGAAAAAGCTTCTTTACCATGAGAGTGACAAAGCACTGAAACAGGCTGCCTAGAGAGGTTGTGGAGTCTTCTCTGGAAATATTCAAAACCCATCTGAACTCTTTTCTGTGTAACCTACACTAGGAAACTTCTTTAGCAGGGGGTTGGACTTGATGATCTTCAGAAGCCCTTTCCAACCCCTATGATTCTGTGATTCAGTGATTAAATGATGCTAGTCTTCTGACATAATTAAATTATCTTCTACTCTACTGCTTCCTACGGTGAGTGACAACCAGTTCTTTCTCTGAAAGTTCCATCTGAATTTGCAGTTAGTGATAGGGGGTAGTTTAAAGGAGGTGCTAAGCATATATTTTTAGCAAAAAAACAACAGTCCTCTTAAACATCTCACATCCAGAGTAATTTTTGGAAATGCAACCTTGATTTTATATTTTTCTACCACTGAATATTTTTCAGGTTAGACATAGCACTCATGTACTTAAAGCACAAATAAACTTCACCAGCTGTATAAATTTAAGGATGAGAAAAAGAAGGAAGATTAATTCATATGCTTAATTTATTTATGTACAAATATTACATATGTGAAAATAATCTAGATTCCTACTCACATGTTAAAATTTAGGCACATGACAAGGTTCCTTCATAAGTAAGAATCAGTGAAGATTTAATTCTAAGAAAGAATTGGACTTTTTTTCCTTTTGTCAATGGCAGAAGTAGTTCAAGTTAAAAGGATGGATGATATAATAAAAGAGAGATGGAAAACTAAACAAATATAAAAGTTGATTACAATCATTAAAGATTGTAACAGTTTTTAAAAATGTTTCAGTATATCCTTTTATGTTAATAACAGCAACAGTAAAATTATGTTGTGCTATAAAACAGCTGCTGCTGCTCCTTTTTTTTCTAATAGACAAAGGTATGTTTTATGATATTTAAACAATTAAAAAGCTGTAAAGGAATAAAACAGATAAAAAATAATTAAGAGCAGAAAATCAAGTTATTAACTGATACTGTGCCTCAAAAGTTCATTTTAAAATGTATTGCAAGTCTTTAAGATGTTTGCAAATTACATTTATTCATATGTATGACTTTAACAATGATATTTCCAATAGGGATGACAGGAAACTCTCTGAAACTGTACCATCACAAGAGCTGAAGTCAGACAGGATTTGTAGCTCCAGTGATGGAAGTTATTGGGTCTTTTGTCACAATTTTAACAACAGTAAGATCTAACCATAGAATCACAGAATGGCTTAGGTTGAAGATACCTTAAAGCCCATCCAGTTTCAACTCCCTGCCATGGGCAGAGTTACCAACCACCAGATCAGTCTTCCCAGGGTCAGATCCAACTTGGCCTTGAATGCATCCAGGAATGGGGCATCCAACACTTCTTTTGGGCTACATGTTCCAGTGCCTCACCACCCTATGAGTAAATAATTTCTTCCTAGCATCTAACCTAGATTCCCCCTCTTTTAGTTTAAAGCTGTTCTCCCTTGTGCTGTCACTATGAGATCATGTAACAAGTCAGTCCTCCTCCTGTGTATAAGCTCCCTTCATGTACTGGAAGGCCACAGTAAGGTATCCCCACAGCCTTCTCTTCTCCAGGCTGAGCAAACCCATCTCCCTCAGCCTGTCTTTGTAGAAGAGGTGTTCAGGCCCTTTGATAATCTTCATGATCCTCCCATGGGCCTGCTCCAACAGCTCCACATTTTTCTTGTGCTGGGGACCCCAGACCTGGACGCAGCACTCCAGATGCGGCTTCACAAGGGCAGAGGGGAAAAATCACCTCCTTTGCCCTGTTGGCCACCCCTCTTTTGATGAAGGGTACAGTCGTTGAGGATACAGTTTGTCTTCTGGGCTGAGAAAGCCACACACTGCTGGCTCATGTTAAGCTTTTCGTCCACTGAGACTCTCAAGTCCTTCTCCATGTTAAGCCTCTTCATGTTCCTTTGGATCACACCCCTTCCTTCTATTGTGTCAACTGCACCACTCAGCTTGGTGTAAACAGCAAACTTGCTGAGGGTACACTCAATCCCACTGCCTATATAATTGATTAGAATGTTGAAGAGCACTGGTCCCAAGATGGACCCCTCTGGGACATCTGTTGTCACCAGCCTCCACCTGGATATAGAGCCATCAACCGCAACTCTTGCTGTGACCATCCAACCAATTACTTATCCCCTGAATAATCCAGCCTTCAAATCCATCTCTCTCCAATTTGGAGATAAGGTTGTGGTGTGGGACAATGTCAAAGGCCTTGCATAAATCCAGGTAGGTAGGTGACACCAGTTTCCCTTCCTTGGTTCACCCATGCCATCATTCCATCATAGAAAGCCACTAGATTGGTCAGGCATGATCTGTCCTTGGTGAAGTCATGCTGGCTGTCTCAGATCACCTCCTCATCTCACATGTGCCTTATCAGTTGTTCCAGGAGAATCTGCTCCATGATCTTCCCAGAGACAGAAATGAGGCTCACCAGCCTGTACCTCCACGTGTTCCTTTCTACCTTTCTTCTAAAATGGGAATGATGCTTCCCTTTCTCCAGTCACCAGGGACTTTGCCCGACAACCGTGACATTTCAAATATGATGTAGAGTAATGTGGCATATTTGTGACTTATTTTCAATGATCGTGTTGACAGCAAAATAAGGCTATATGTTTGCATCACTTTCTGTGGTCATGGTGTAGTGGAAATGCTAAGTCATGGCCTGAACCAGTGATTGAGCACCTGGTGGGAAGGCAGGGCCAACCCAGGGGAACTCAGGTGCATGCAATGGATCCACCCCTTCCCAAACTTCATTTAAAAGTTGGCAGTGGAGGCAAGGGTGTTTTCATAGAATCATAGAATGGCCTGAGTTGAAAAGGGCCTCAAAGATTATCTAGTTTCAACCCTCTGCCACAGGTGGGTGTTGCTGACCACTGGACTAGGCTGCCCAGAGCCACATCCAGCCTGGCCTTGAATGCCTCCAGGGATGGGGCATCCACAACATCCTTGGGCAACCTGTTCCAATGTGTCACCACCATCTGAGTTAAAAACTTCTTTATAATATCTAACCTAAGCCTTCCCTATCTCAGTTTAAAACCATTCCCCCTTGTCCTATCACTATCCACTCTTGTAAACAGTAAAACACTCTCTTGCTGGAGATCCCTGCCTACCTGAGGCCTTCCAAAGGTAAGCAATTAAATGTTTTTTAATTGTATTATAAGCATCATCTAATGTCTTACGGGTACTAGCTGAACCAGTGACAATGATTTGCATTGCTTGCTGAAATAGTGTACTATATGTAAAGTGATTTAATACATACTAATATTTAAGAAAGTAAATTGTCATGCTGCTTTACGTTGCCAAGTTAGGTAGTATTCACATGATCAAAGTTTAGCTGCACAAAATCTTCTAGTCTTTCTCTATAGCCTGGAGAGAGGGGCATTCCAGAAGGTGATATTTATCACCATTCTGAATGAAGAGCATGCAAGATGAAGCTCCCCATAAGATAACAGAACTAGAATTCAAGTTAGTTAATGTTCTGCTCCTCAAAGAGAAGCCAGACTTTGTGCTAGTAATAGAGGTATAGTAAGCATAACCTCTGAAATAGTTATTGATGATTCATCCCACCTTGCTGAACTAGTTGATGAACAAACTGTTCCTCTTTCAAAATCTGAGAAAGTGGGAATGACTTCAGATAGCACTGGCAGAGTTCAAGGAACACGAATTGATTTGGACATGTCTGGAAAGGTTCTGGGTGGTTTTAGCTTTTCCTGTTGTTTTTTTTTTTTACGTGTTCATAATAATCTTCACCCAATACAGATGGATTTCTTGAGCTTCAGTTTCTGTGCACCTAAACTCTGTTGTTCTAACAGAGTTGCATGGATTTTTTCCCCTACTTAGATCTGATCAGTGTCAGCAAGAGATCTTTATAGACTTACTGTGCTTAGTACTCCATGTTTTTGTTTTATCTTAGAATTAAGTGTTCTCTTTATACACGATCTTTTTAGACCATGTTTTTTCTTAAGCCTGTGTGCTATCCAATAGGGTAGATACCTTTTTGACCCTAAGTGAACTCTTCAATAAACTTGGTCTCTTAAGGACGCAACTGGGGTAAATGCAACACAAATGTCTGCACACTCTATTGAATCGTCTTTCTTGGTATATTTCAACACATTTTCATTGTGTGAAACAGAAAAAGCTGAGTGTGTGACAGCAGAGAGTAAAATGCAACATTTACCTGATTGTATGTAAATATAAACAAACACATTTAGACTGAGAATCTGGATTAATAATTTATCCATTTGTGTTTGTCCATTCCTTATAGATTTTAAAACTAACTGAAAAATCTCCGAATGATCCTGCTTCTGCAGTTTCAGCATATCTGGAGTACAAAGACAAGCCTTGTTTTAGTCAACAAACCAACCCATGGGATAACAATCTGCATGTAAACTATTAAAATAAGTTCAGCTTGAACAAGAAAGAAACAGATTATACCAGGTCTATGTGTTTATGTATGTAAGAAATATTTTGCATTATAAAGGAGGACTTCTCAGAACAGTAATTTCTCTCTTAATGCTCACGTTCAGTTACTTGCCATTTAGAAAGGAGTTGGGATATCATCAATAATTACAGATAGAAGTCAGGCTGTTGTGTAGTTCTACTTGACTAGGCAAATTTGCTGTGGAGTGAGACCCTTCCCAAGACCCTGTAGACAGCATTCCCTTAAACAGATGAAGCTGTTGGTGAATGACTGGACTGCATGGATGTCAGACTGAGATCCTTCACTTAGAGAATACCCTTGCCTTCTGACAAATAATATGATACCAAGACAATTGTCATCCACAGTTCAAACTCAAAAGTAAAGTGTCAATTTGCTGGACAAAAGAAGAAAAAGCAAATCTATACCTGTCTTCCAGAATTCTTGCTTGAGAATTTTTTTTGTTGTTTTCCCACCAATTCCAAGTGAAATATATTAAACTAAACATATTTTTAAATGTTCAATAGTGAAATAACAATCACTTGTTTTGAATCTAAAATCTTTTTGGAGAGACTGGGGTGTCTTTAGTGTCTTTGAAACAGCTTCTGTACTTCTTGTCTCTACAGGGTAGGAAGTATCTGTAAAATGGAATTCAATTGGTTGCATTGTCAAAATAACAAGCAGTGCAATTTTCTTAGCAGTAGGCAGCTATGTAAGTCTGAGAGGAACGTTAGTATAGTTTTTGTTTACATTACAGAAAAACTTAAAATATAGCAGGTAGTGAATACAGGCACATGTCAGGTTCCCACAGCCACTTCTCAACTACTGGTTGCAACTACTGTTTGCATGTGGAAGGGTGACTTCACTACACAGAGACACGTTGGAGCTAGCTTCATATATATGTAATCTGCCAGATCATTCACAGTTCAGGTGAAGCATTGAAAGAACTTTGCTGTGCTGCTTCTAGATCCAGCTTTGGCTTGGAAAGAGTATGTCTGATTTTCAGCAGCATGGAGTCTGCATGAAGGTGGCTTTGTATATACATAGTGAACTCTTCTGTAAGGGAAATAATAGGAAGCCCATTTACATATGCATCAAAGTAATCAGATATGTACTGCACTGAAGTCCAGCAATGCTTACAAACTCTGCCACATTTCTGTGTCTGATCTGACTCATGTGGAGCCATTTAGATTTCTCTGCTCTGAGCCCTCTGTGCTCCAGTGGTTAGACTGCCAGTTATAAAGCCCAGCTAATACTACCAGTATTATCTGCCTTTCTCACTGCCCAGTGTATTTCGCTTATCTCCCTGTTACTCTGAACAACAGAAAATCAGATGTACTTTTGCTGTAATGCAGTCAAGCTGTAGGAACGAATCCTTTCTTTTGTTCCAAAATTAAATTTTTCACGTAAATCTCCAGGATAAAACTGAGGAAGTGTTGGGACATAAGTGGGGGGGGGGGGGGGGGGGGGAAGAAAAAACCTAAACAGACCTCAAACTGATCTGTTCTGCCTGATTTAGACATGCAGCAAACACTTTTCTTTGTTTAATGATTCAGATCTCCTAGAGTAAGTGCCTAAGTTCCACATATACCTGACAGAGGAAAGTGCCTTTAAAGGCTTCATACCTATGTCATCAAGCTAGGTTACGTAAGTATACACGTTAAAGGCATAAATGTTTTAACCTTCATGCTGAAGAGCAAAAACCTGTGAGTGATGATGATCCTTATTTTTTTTTTTGGAGAAATTAAAGTGTGGTCTGCTCTTACTTCCTTTGCTACTGTGTACTCTTAATATTTCTACAGTGCTTATGACCCTCCCAGTGTAGTAAGTACCTGCTGCAAGGTAATGCTGAAACAGCCTCCCGCATCCCAGAAGAAATTACAGATAAAACAGCTTTTTTTTATTATTATTTCTTGTCCTCAGAGTAAGAAATATTGTCTGCCTAAAAGCATCAGTGTAACATATGTTAAAACATACTTAATTTGGTCTCGTGGCTGCAGAGAGAAAAATGCTTCAGTACATTTAAGTATCTTCCTGAAACCTAATGCTGCAACAGCCTGCTGAGGATGAAGTGAGTGAGGTCCCAAACACAGTAACAGTTTCATCTATGTGGCCAATAACATTCTGTGATAACACCAAACTATATGCTGCAGAGTTTGAGCTGTGACTTTTTGGAAAGATATTTCATTCTCAAGAAATGTTTCAATGTTTTGAATCCCTGTTCAGTTCTGTCATGCACTGCTAAAAGTCTGCATGTCTTTGTTCTACATTTTGTGTAGTTCAACCTTTCTTAGTTACTGTTTAAAAAACACAGTTAGTGTCACCATTATATCTCAGATAAACCTTGAGAGTTAAAAAAGGGTCCATAAAGAACAGGCAATAAGGAAAGACTCCATGTTTTCCAAGATGCACAAATTTTCTGCCTTAATGTTACTCCAAAAAGGTGTAGATACCCAGGCTATGACTTATTTGGGCTCATTTTACAGTTATCCAAAAACAGCCATGTCAGAGGTAAGACTGATTTTTAACGTGATTGGGAAGAACACTCAGTTGAGTGCTCTCTCACCATTAAATATAGTTATGCTAGATGAGACACTTAAAGCAAATTTTTAGATGGCTAAGGCCAGATGAAATAAATCCTCCCATAAATGAGTATATGAACATCTCAAGACATGGACCATGCTCTGGAAGCACTTTCACCTCACATTTGAATGTTATCAATAAAATTATGCTGCCTAACACTTTCTGATGGCCTATGAATTACTTCAAGTATACTGATAAAAGAACATATTGGAAATAGGAAATTGTTTTTAAGCTGCCAGAAAACATATTCATACTATTGCAGCTCCAATTTGCTGGCCTTTCACAAATCATTTTTCTACTGACTTGACAGTGCTTACTGAACTGTGTCTCTGAACTTTATGGTAAAGACATTACCAGCTTTTAAAACAATGAATATTTTCTGACTGGAATAACCACTATTCTGTGTGTATATGCCAACACTGACTTATGTCTCTTCTTGCATTTTTTAGTTGCGTGTATATAATTACTTTGAAGTCCCTGGAATGCACAAATCCTCAATAGTGTTCCTGGATATCCCATATCAAATGCTACTTGATAGTAAAGTGCTTAGTGCTCTCAGCTCTCTCCAAGATCTGTAGTACAATCCAGAAAAGAGTGACAAGAAATAACAAAAGGTTCAGCAATGGCTTGTCAAATGCCAATCACATCAGCAATTTTGAACAGTACTTCTGAAGAGACTCAGGAGTTAAATGCATCAAGAGCATATTTTTGACTAACGTAACATTGCCTGATTGTTTTGTTGACAGGAAAAGATTCTGACAGCTTTTTGATATAAAAAGCTTTAGACATGGTTTCTTCCTGCAAGTTCATTTGCAGCAGCTCCTTCTCTGTGGTTAATAGCTATTCACAGTAAAAATGATGGCTAGGATTTGTTCTCTGAGGAGGGAATGGCAGCACAGTATGTTCTACCAAAGTAAGCCTCAAAGCAGATTTCCTTCTAAAAATCATTCCTTTGCAGATTCTGATCAAATCCATTGCCTAAGGAGATGAGTGGGTAGAAAACTAGCCGTTATGGTTGTCCTGAAAGCAATGACCTGGCTTCGGGTTAGTAGGGAACTGAGTGTATTAGAGAGGTGTTAGATTGCCAAGTGGACTGGGAGCTCCCTGGGGGCTGTGTATGTGGGCAGCAGTGCCAAGCCCTCCAGCCAGAGTCCACCCTATCACCCCAGACAGGATCAAAACCCAAGGGGGAACTGAGACCACCCCAACCCCAGGCATCAGGCACCTTCATGCACGTGGGGATGAGCTGAGGCCTGGCTGGGTTATCAGCCTTTAGATGGACCAGGTCACTGGGGCCCAAGACTGTGCAGGGGAGGGCTGTGGGGAGATGCATCCTAGCCCAGCTTCAGCTTCACCGGGGCTGACTGTCCTAGGAGCTGAAATAGGGTCCTGAGCCATGCTGGGAAGGCCATTGAGGCCTACTCATGTCCTCAGGGTTCAAACAGGAATGACCAATACCTACTCTTGTTAGACTGTTTCACTAAAGGTAATGGTATGCTAGGGAAATCTACAGTTTGCATCCAAGTGGATCCAAATGCTACAGTCCCTCCATTCTGAGGATGGGAGGACTGAAAACATGATGAAAAACAAAAGTTGCTCTTTTCTAAGCCTGCAGTTTGGAACTAGTGGAGAAAACAACCTGAGTTTCATAACAGTCCCAAATTATGTTTGAGTCATAGGTTTAGTTATGATAACATGAAAAAAAAATGGAATGGGCAAAACATTTTCAGCTGACCTAGCCAAGTATTATATCACTGTACACTGGTAAGCTCATTCAAATTTCACCTGGATCTGAAGACAGGCTATGCCTGACTCAAGGCATCTCACTGGAGTGACACAATTAAGGTTTGTCATTTCCACTGTGACAAGGAAGAAAATGAAGTAGTTATCATTTCATTCAGTGTGATAGCTGACAGTCATTATGACTTTTTTCTATTTATATTCTGAGAGAAAATCACCAGAGAAGGCAAGAGCTACTTGAACTTAAGGACAATGTTAGAAAAATGCTATAAAAGGCATAAATTGATTGTGAAAAAATTAATTTAGACACTGAGGCTAGGAAACCTTATTTCAGAATAGTAAAATGATGGAGCAATCAAGAAACAGCAGTGGGAGGAGTAAAACTCAGTTATTTTTCAAGCTGGAATGCTTTACAGGCTGGGTTATGCAAGAACAGCACAGGCTCTGGGAAAAGATGTGACCCAGTGTTGCAGAAGGCTTTGCCAGTTCTTTGCCAATCCAAGCAAACAGGGCAACTGTGCATTATCATTCCTTCAGATGCTGTCAGAACAACACTGGAGAAATTTTTTGATCTATTCAGAAAGGAGAAAAAAAGTGGAAATATAAAAGTGTAATGATGCCTTCACCCACCACACTGTTAAGGCTACCAGGTAAAGGTTGGTGTCCAAATCTAAAGCATGTGAAGATACTGAATGTAGCTCAACAAATTACCAAAGGAAATCTAAAGGCCCGAAACCAAGCCTAATATTCTGAAACACTTCAATGTTGCATACTGAAAATGCAACTCACCTTCCTTTGGACATCTAAAACTAGGTCTGTAATCTAAGCCAGTCTTCCTTTAACACTTAGAAGTATGAAGTTGGAACAGTTACACTGGTCAGGAGCACCTTCACTTGCCAGTTTTTAGATGAGAGTAAATAGTTATGTACATTTTCCTGGAAGAATTATATTTCCTTTTTTTTAAAAAAAATCAGCTTGGTAGATTGTTCATTCAGTTCATATCCCTAAATCAGTAAGTAATAGGGTGATATATGGTATCTACATAACTGTGTATAAGCACATTAACAATTTCATAGCTTGAAGTTTTTTGAGTATTTGTTGTATTTAAAAAAAATCAGAATAATTAGAATCTGTCTGGAACATTATAAATGGCCTACTGCTTGTTCATGGCTTTTAAGTGGTCTAACCTAAGAACTTAAGTAATTAAAAAACAATACCAGAATATAATATTTTCATATGCTGACTTTGGAAGTTTTAGGTGTGCTTACATCTCAAACAGCTTTGACATTAGTGTTAGTGGAAGTACACTTTCAGGATTGATTTTAAAAACAAAAACTCAGTAATATTGTTGAAAAATTATGCCTTTGGTGAAAGGGGCTATTAGTATTAGTATACTTGAATTATACCAGGACTTCTTGATACATTAGATGTCCCATAAATGAGTCAAAAGATGTAGGCCAACTTGGAATGAAGAACTCACCTAACTCTGCTTTTCAAGACAAGGCCAGCAACATCTGAAATATTTTTCTAAGGCAATTAAAAACTTCCATGTTGCTGCTTCCACTTCTTTCAACAAGCTTATTCCTGTGCTTACTTATTTTAGCACTGTTTTTCCCTAATATTTCACCTGTGACAAACTCATTACTTTTTACACAGAAATGCAAACATACAGCTATTTACTTTCCTTTCCAGTGCAACCTTTAAAAGTTTTCAAACTCTTTAAAATATTTAAAGAATGTTATCAGTCTTTCCTCTATAGACAAAAAGAAATAAAACATTTTTTCAGTTTTTAACTCATGCAGACCTCCCATAACTCTCATTATAGGTGAGCACTACTATTGCATTCCAAATGGCCCATCAACTTACTGCAAACCTAAAGCAAGTTACTTGGTTTTAAATTAAAGAGCACAAGGATATTCAGCTGAAGAATTCAATTATGAACATTAATCAGAATAACCTGGAAAAATATTTCGTTGCCTGTGGGTTCCAATAGCATTTTGACAGATTCTAGTCCAAAACTCTATATTATGGAGTTTTGTTTTATTTATACTATATAATATATTATGAGCATGAGACTTCTTTTTTTCAAGAAACCTTTAAGCAATTTTACTTATCATTTCTTCCAGAGTTTTTTTATTGACTTATTGAGACACACTTTTTTTTTTTTTTTGCATGGATTCTCATTCTGTAGGGTGTCCTTTGCACATCAATTTTTTCTCAAAATGTAAAGCTAAGTTAAAATGAAAAATTAAGCTCATTAGAAAATTGCTCACTTACTGTACTAACAAATTTCAAGTACAATTGTTGTACTGCTGTTTTTTGGTGTTTTTAAGTTAATGTTTCCTAGAAAAAATAGCCTCATTGAAGGATCTTAAGATCAACTATAAAAATAATTATGAATATTTCCATTTACAGTAGATATTTTTCTTTCTGTCATTTTGATTTATGGTCATCTTAGGAACTTCACAGTTCTAGAATACAGTAAAAGATTTCCATCAGTGTAAAGAGAAATGGCTTTAATACTGCAGATCTTCACAGGTGACAATACTTCTAAAAAGGTTATCTTAAAAACTCAAGCGCCTTTATCTTGATCTATTATCGCCATGTGAACTGGGCACAAAAGATTGGATGGTAAGGCCTAACCAGGGTCAGGGTTTGATCTGACCAAGGTCAGGTAGTTGTACTTCTTTCCTTTCTCTCTGCGGCTTCTTCAACACTGAATGACCTGTTTTGTTAAAAATAGCCCCATCCTTAAGATCTTAAAAGTCAGACAATTTCTACTTCTTCTCCTGCCTCATATGAGTATGGTTTTACTGTTACCTTTTGCTGCATGAATTTTGGGATCTATTTCAGTACTCTCAATTTATTCAAGGCTGGGTTACTTAGCAATGTAACGTATATTAGCATCACATTTAACAAAGAACTTAACCCTCATACTTTCATTTATTTCAGTATCTTTATCTATCAGCCTTCTTCCGTGATTTACTTGCCCAAAAACACTTTCATTCCTTTAGTGCTGATTACGCAAAACTATTGAAAAATATGAAAAAGTTGTGTATTTTTGATGTTTATGTTAAAATAATCTCAATGCATGAATTCATTGTGTTTTTTGTTCACAATCTCCTCTTTCTGTTTTATTTTATTTTTTATATTGGAGCAGGGAATGAACATTGCTCCAATCAGAAAAGACTTGAGATAAATTCTAGTATGGTAATAGCAAGACAGTGAGTTTTGAAGACTCAGGAATATTCTTGTCAAAAATTATGCAATGATTTCTGAAAAAACATTTAAGTCAGCACTTTCTGGAGAACTGACGTTTTACTTGCCATTTTCAATTTGAAAGGAATTATTTTTTTCAGATTCATTTTTTAAACAGTTGCACTGGATTAATCTTAAGCCAAACAGCTTTGTAGTACTGATAAAATATATTATTGCAGCTCCCTTGTATGCTTGGCTTCATGAGAATTTTATTAGACACTTCAGGATCAGGGTATTTCCTTGTTTTTCTTGTGCATTGGCTCATCAGTTGATCAAATATTATTGATTCTTTTAATTTTTAAAACAATACAAAATTTGCAATTGAGTAAGTAAATCTTTGTACGTGGGTCTCTCTGAAAGTAATATCTCCTCTTTATTTCCATGGAAACTACAACAGATAGAAAGAGCACAATAACACTATTTGATGAAGCAAATTCTAAGCTATAAAACACTGTTTTTCAACATAGTCACCACCATTCGCCCTGTATTTTCACCAGTGATGAACAAGAGCCTGTATTCAGCACTCGTAAAAAAAATAAAATAAAATCTGTGCCAGTGAAGGTAACCCACTGCTGCTGTCACCACTGCTGGAATATACCACACACCACCTCACTGTGCTCACATCCATTGTTTAGTCTCCAGAAACGTTCAACAAGCATTGAAGAACGTCAGTGGATGCATTTTTTTCCATGTGGAGAAATTCAATTCCACATCTTCGCTTCATCTGCACTTGCATGTCAGACATCATTTTGTTGGACAGTCCCTCTGCTGCCATCTGCCATACAGCATCAAAATATGATGAAATATTGGTGGGAAGATTCAACCTCTACTGTCATACCATCAACGTCTGAGTTTGATGTCCTGGGCCAACATGAAAAAATATGAGGCATTAGTTTCGGAGCAGCCCTTGTAAATGCAACAGCATAATTTAAATATCTTCACATCATTGATTAACTGCTAATTCTAAAATAATGGAAAATGAATAATTTGCTACAATAAAAAAACAAACAAACAAAAAAAAAAAACTATTTTCATCAAGTATAACAGGAAGTATAACAGGATCACTCGGCCAATAAAGTGGTTTGGTGGATTAAGCTGCTGAGTGACTTGCATTCATTCCTTCTGACTCATCTTCAGTCCATCTTCTTGACAGCTTCTTTAATGGTGACTGTCCTGTGGGCCACCTTGAAGAGGTGACCCATTTGTTCATGGTGCTCTATGCTCCCACTGCCTTTCAGGACTCATGCCTTGTTTTAGTTTCCCTCTTGGGCTCATAACAAACTGCAGTGCAGAATCTCCTTTGAGAAAGAACAGTGCTTGACTTTGTGGCAATCTTGGGGGAAGGAAAAGCAACCAGAAATTTTAATGCAGGAGCGGAGTTTAACTTCTGCAGAATCTTCTTTCACAGACATATGGCACTTCATCTTCTTATCAACATTGGGTTACACGGGATGCATATATTAGTGGCAAGACTCCTCTATGCATATCTTTAAAATGACCCTCATTTTACTTCAAGACATTCAATTGCTCCTTGTTTTCTCTATTAGTATGCTCCAGTGAAAATCAGCATTCATCAGTAGAAATGTCAGATGTAACCAAGAATTTCTTCAAAGCCATTGTAATAAAAAAAGAAGAAAAAAAAAGATATTGTATAGCTTCACTTTTCTTCAGTCTGTCCTTCATTTATGGTACAGTTGTCCTTGATTCCTTTGTTGGAGTTTTAAATGAATACTCTCTATGAGAAGAGCGAACAGTATTATGTATGTGTAGATATATACAGATCCTCTCACATGATACTTAAAAGAGAATTAAAAAACAATGACAAAATATGCTGTCCTTTCACACTGAAAATCTCTGTATAATCAAACCTGACTTATTCCACGCATGCAATTTGCAGTGCATTTTGTTAATTAGCTTCTTTCTGGTGCCTCTGAAGCAAGAATCAATTTTTCACAGGATCATCTTTTCCCTGCGTGTAATAAGTAACATTTAATATTTGCTGGTACAGTGATAAAAATGTATTTCAAGGTATTTTTATGGAGTACCAAATTAAATGTTTCAATTAGAGCTTCAGTGAGCTGTTCAGTAAAGATTTGAATGAACCCCTGTAGGCCAGTGTTAAAAAAGAGTCTCCAGGCCTATATTTTCATGCATTCTATAAAGACGTGTCAGAATTGCAATTAAAATAATTCGTTTTTCTAAATGAGCCGAGAGAGATCACATCTCTTTTGCTCAATTACTCCCATTTCTACTACTTTTTCTTGTATCCTCTTGCGCCTGTGTGCCTGGGAGTTAGGATTTGTGAGCTCCAATTTCGGGATGTGAAATAAAAAAGTTAATTGGGGTTGTTTTTCTGAGTTCTCCTAGCAGGAAAAATCTTTCAGCATCCACAATCTGAACATCTGTGTAGACTTCCTCTAGGACTGAACATCCTCAGGATCTTCTCAGAAGATAATTACCTCAAGACTATTGTTTCTAGCCCTGTCTCTTTTCTTTGGACTTCAGGCCTGTCATCACCTCTTTGAAACTGTTTTTATGTACTGATATTAGGAATCTAGTATTGTGCAATTTAACTGAGTTTTATTAGCCCTTGGGCAGAACAAATGTGATGATTCTGTACCATGGGTTCATATCTGCTATCCAGCTACATGCATCAAGACCATCATTCTGTTAGGAGGATGTATGTATGAGAGTATGTAAATGTTGACTATTTATCAATCAGTTTAAAGAAGATTTTTTGCAAAACTAGTTTTCGATGTCCTCTGTTAACCTGGCTTACATTAACTGTGCTTTAGACAAGCATTCAGATACAAACACAACTCACAGATTCTATAGGACTCTGGCATATACTCATGTTTGACTATGTGCTTCATTGCTATCCTGAAAGGTGAGGGTGGAATAATGAAAAAGAAGGCAAAAGAAAGGTGAGAATGAAAAGCTGTTCATTGCCTCTCCATTTTAAGGGGTATTTTTAAAAGCTGCTATGGCAAAATCAAAGGTATACCCAACTTGAATTATCATAAGATCAATAAAAAGTTTGGCATATTTAGAAGACAGTCAAGTGACATCATAGAATGAGAAGTTTTAATTAATGAAATGGCATTGCAGTAAACTCATAGCTTTATAATGGTTACTTTGTAACTGTGTTTGTTTGAAAAGTTCTTACCAGAATAGATTGGAAAGCAAAACAGTCATGAGGACAAAAATCATAATAAACTCAAAACATAAGCTAAATAGAAACAACACACCCAAAATAAACACCAACATAGTTGTTAGGCAAATAACACTCTACTGTGTAATATTTTCTGACAATGAGTGATGTTTTTGTTCTACATGGGTAGCTCATAAGCACTCTCTGAGAAATTATTCTCTTTAGAGAGATTCAAGCAGCAAATAAACTTCAATTGAGTGCACTTAACTTCCAAGAAGAACTATATCAGAAATAAAAACAAACATTATTTAAATATCTAATCAGATAGATATCAAGTATGTGTGTACTGCACTGTTAAATTGGCTACATGATACGTATAATATATATCCTGTTTACTTTGCATGCAAATGTTAATGTGTTATTTTAGTACATTCATTTAATTTACACCATAGAAAATACAGAAGAAAAAACTTTCCATTTTGATGAAATGGTGGGTTCAGCTCCATTCTTTTGTGGTTCAAGCCATTGTACCAGTCTTGAGTAGGTCATCATCATTCTCCACGTTTTGACTTTCAACCTCAGCATTTCATTAACAAAAATGATTGCTCTGTAAATGTAATCAGTACTACTCTATGCTGATAGAAGAGCTGTTTTTCCAAGAAAATGCTATTTTGATTGCAGGCCTTTTAAATGAAATGCTGATAGAAAGATGGAAGAAATCATAGGTAATTATAAATGTTACTGACAGGGTGTCATAAGGTTAGGAACACCAATAAACTGTGTGTCATAGCAAACATCATACTGAATGTGCTTTCTGGCATTACTTCTAATGATTTGTATGTCACTTGACTTATCTCTTCCATTTCAAATTCTGCACATATCTCCCAGGAAATAATCATTATAGAAACTGAATATTGCTGCTAAAAACAATAGAGCACTCTGTTTTGCTAATAGCACAATTGGTTCCCCAAACAGGAAATTAGGAACAGCACCCTTAGGAGTATTTTTGAACTACAGCAAAATGAAATAAAACTCTCTTCATCGTTATTGACAGAACTTAATAAAATGTTTCATACTAAATTGCCTTTGATGTATCTGTACATAAAATTAATTATGCAAATAACATAATATCTTATCTCAATGGATAATTACAACAGTAATCATACTTGTGGGTTTATTTTCACACACATGAATATTTTCCAAAAGTGATGTCAAGTAAAAACTTCGTGATTTTACCTGCATGAAAACAAAAAAAGTGACTGAAATCCAGGATTCAATCTTCTACATGCAAAGAGTAACCCAGCACAGATGCCAGGCTCTTCTTTGCGATGACCTGGTCTGTCATAGAATGGCTGATGCCAAGAAGTTCCTTCGGAGACCTTCCAGTCGAGGATGCTACTGTGGGCATGGTCAGCTGGAGCAAGACACTCAGGGCTGCATCTAGGTGGCTTTTCAGTATCTGCAGACATGTAAGCTCCACAATACCTCTGAGCAACCTCTGCCAGTGTTTAATCACCCTTAGAGTAAAGAACACAGCTTTTTCTTATGTTTATATGGAACTCTTTGTATCTCAATTTGCGTCCATTGTCTCTTGTCAAGGTGGACTGGTCTCAACTTCACTCTAGACTCCTCTACCATACCCTCTATATTGTTGCAGGTTACACTTGGTCCCTTCAAGGAGGCAATGAGAGATACAGGGGCAGCTGTGGTCAGAACTGAGTGATTTCTCTCCAGTGCTTTTCAATTGTCCAATGTTTTCTGCCATTTCATAAATATGTTTTCACAGAGTCACCATCATATTGGCTAATGTGCTCAGCTGCATTCTGCAGTGGGTCCATTTTGGTGTCAGCTAAAACAGCCTGTATCTAGAGTAGGCAACACCTGTCTTCTTCTCAAAAAGCTATCCCTGTACTCTCAAACTACCAATACCTTTCCATAGACATCCACTACACTAAAGCAACACTGAGAAAACCTGGTTCTATCTTATACCTTCCCTCCAGGTGTTTATGTGTATGGATAAGATTCCTTTGAGTCTTCTCCAGCCTGAATAGTTCCAGAATGCTCAGCCTCTCCCCATATGTCAGATCTTCTATTCTCTTAAAACAACTTTGTGGCCCTTCACTAGACTTGCTCCAATACATACTGGAGAATTGGGCCTGTAAGGGGTTAAGAAAGCCTAAAGGAATTATGTCTGTTCATCTTGAAGAAGAGGAGACTTTGAGGGACCCCAGTCACAGTATTTCAGTACCCAACAGGTAGCTACAAGGAGGACAGAGGCTCTTTTCACAAGAAGCTACATGGTCCATGTCTACAAGCTGCATCAAAAGAGGCTTTGCATTAACATAAGAAAGAAAAATTTTATAGTGGGAACAATTAATTACTGGGACAAGCTCCTCAGAGACATGGTAGAATCCCTATTGCTGGAGGTTTTCAAGTTGTGAAAGATCTAGGCTCCTTTTTCCCCATGAAAAGTAAGGCCGGATGAACTTTCGAGGTCCCTTCCAACCTCAGCTATTCTATGATTCTGTGATTACTTACACATGCAGACTCCCTGTCACTTTGTTTGACTTTGTGCTTGACTGTTCTTGAGCCTTCATGGACTATACCTGTCCCTCAGCACCAGAACAACTTGGCTCTAAACTGAAGCATATAATAAGATGTCCTGTGTAAATGGTGTTGCATTTGTACAAGTTAATGTAGAGCTCTGCTCTTCACAGTGCAGCTCAGATCATCCAAGACAGAAATTACCTGCTCTTTTTTAATTGGTAGACCATCTCGTATCTCCTCTAACACAAACAAAAACGGCTTCAATGTACTGTAATTCCAGACACAGTTAATTTATTTTTCTGTGTCTTGTGCACACATTTAAATGACATGAAAAAGGAGCAAGCAGTGTTTGTTTCAGACGAAATGCACCTCTCACAATCATGGAAGTTTTGGCTTCTACACCTGCTCTTTTTGTTTTTCGTTACTGGTGGCTCTGTAATGTGCAATTTTGTTTGCATGCTCCTTGAGGTAAGGAACTGTCAGTTTTTATTTGTCTGTACAATGCTATACTCACCTATGGCACTGTAGAAGTAATTAATAATAACAATTTATGACAGAGTACATTGTTACCAATCATCACATATTGTGTGCACTTGTATAAGATAAGAAACACTTTTCTAATACAAGTGGAATAACATGCCGATTCTTGAAAGTTGAGTTATTACTATGTTATCTGTATAAGCATAAAGGATACCCGAAGAAGGTCTCATACATCCCAAAGCTTATCTGTTTTTTTCCAATTTTACATTAAAAAAGATTATTTCCTACAATACATGCCCTTTTCTTTATGTTCTGAGATTGTGACAGCCAAAGCAATTCTCTTAATACAAAGATACTATTCTTATCAGTGTGGCATGTAACATGGATTTTCAAAACACTTTGCATAACATGGCAGGAGGAAGGCAGTAATCATTTGATGTATGCAGATGGGAATGAAAAGCTAGGAACTCTAAGTCTCTCAGGGACTACGAAAGTGTTAAAGAAATTTTTAGGCCAAAAAGGACCTGGTTTTCCACTTTTTAGGGAGGTTTGTGGAATGGAGTTTTTGTCAATAAACAAAAGCTGAGAAGTGAAACAACTTTCAGAAATACTACACAGAAATAAATTCAGAAAGATCTCTAAACTAAAAAGCTCCAAAATTTTCCGCATTTTCCCAAAGAACTCAAGGAAAGATTAAAAAAACAGAGAATGGCCTGTCAATACACCTGGAGTACTGCCCTTCCCTTTCCTTCCCTTCAAACTGCAGTAGGGCAACACATCTGTCCAAGGATGACTTATGTATTTACATTCAGTGTTGTAAGAATATTCTCTGAAACCAACTGGTTTGAAATAACCCATACTAATCCTAATAATTATCTCATTCTCAAAAGCAGGGACATCCAAGTCTCTGCTTTCCAATAACTCCTCATACATTATCAGGAACTATACAGGAAAACACAAATTGGCCTGAGCACAGATTTGTGCCACGAATCATTCTAAAATTTAATAACAGGGATGGTTTTGTTTCAGCGCCTGTGGGTGTTTCCTGGCACTATTTGTCTTACTGATACGGACATAACCAGTTTGTTTTACATTTCTCAGGGCTTCTGTGCAGATGGGTAAAAGGTCTTTTAGATGTCATGGTACACATCAAAGAGATTACTGGATACTAGTCTTCCAACTTTTTAATATACATTCCCAAGAATATTCTAGTAGAGAAATAACCTTCTGGGTAGAGAACTTAAGCCTAATAATAATAGTTTTTTTCTTTTTTATGTCTTCTACAGAATATTTAGAAATAGTCTCAGAGGTCTGCCTGCCAGAAGCTGGAAAGCAGTTCTTCAGAACATTCCCACATTGGTACTATATGGGCTGACGAGAAGAAAATTATGTATACGTTTACGGAGAAGGGCTAATTGAAACACTGTTGTAGATGATTACTCTTTGACTTTTGGTTGCCTAAACTAGTATTAGTTATCAAAGTCATAACTGGATGCTATTTTGCATGCTGTGTCATATTTTTAAAAATGGCTATCGATCAAAAGAATGGCAAGGAGAAGTTGTCTTTGCTGTCACATGCACAATGAACACAAGAATGAAAGGGTGCAAGACAGCAAACATCTTGTTTCAAGAGATGGGAGGATATAATTTTCTTATTTTAACCACAGCTATTATCTCTTTCTAAACTGAATAAATTTGCATGCAATGGCAGCTAGATTTTATTTACTTATTTCTAAATTGAGTTTCAGTTCTTCAGCAGGAGATACTCAGCCCTTTTTAAAATTAGCTCACAAAATGCACTGTTTCAGAACTGTCTGTCAGAAAGACAGCAAAAGCAAGAAGAGCTTGATCCCAACTTTCACGAAAATCCACACCTGGCCACAGGCAGAATTCTTTAGCTGGCATTTGTTTAGACCAAATCCATTACTGCTGAGTTCCATATTTCTCACTGAGGCCTGAGCTTAACACCTTTGCACCCCAGTCCTTGTTAGAGTCAAGGACTGATTATTGGGTTCGCATGGGGACTGAACTTCAATTCAGTGCCCTTCTGCAGTATAATTAACAGCCCTAAATTAAACACATTACTCCCACTTTATACTCAAAGCAAGACAGCTGTGGAGCTGGGAAACATTTACACAAGCCAGTAAGAGGTGAAAAGTAGGAAGTAAGGCCTCAGATACTGTGTAAATATTTCCAGTATGGAACAGGATAGATCTCACGGATGAGAAAGTGGGCAGAAAAGGAAAACAGTCAATGTGAAATGAGACACCTGGGATCAAACCATTCTCTAAATTAGACTGAGGATACCATCCTAAATCTACTACATGAGGAAAGGTACTAATCACCATGTTATGTGGGAAAAAGTCTTGTATTTTCTTAGGTTTCTGCTAGAATGAAATGACTTAAGCACCTAACTCAAGGAAGAGGACAACCTCCATGGTATCTGCCAGGTACAGCTCAACCTCCTTAAAGAGGATAAGACACAGATCACACCCATTTTTTGTCGGTGAGCTAAACTCACTCACTTTTACAAATTTGCTCTCCACTCACCCGGTTCTTTCTAGGTACTGTGATGAAAGCCTGTGCCCCAGTGACACCCCAGTCAATTCTACTTAGTTTGGTCGGTGGATTTAGTCCTGAGATATGAGGTTGCTCTAAAAATCGTTGCTTATTCCTATTCTACAGCAGCTCCTGAAATTGCATCAGTGTATTAGCTCCCATTTTCATGCAAAATATTTGAATTTTTAAGACAGGGAGAAAGGAAGATTTAGGATACTACAGGCTGGTGAGCCTCGTGTTTGTGCCTTGGAAGACTATGGAATAGATATTTCTGGAAGCTATGTTATTGCTGTGATCTTAAATCAAATGGACACCATTTTCTTTATGCAGCTGATAAGTATCTAAATCCAGTTATACTTCTAATTAAAGCTTTTGCACAAACCTTTAGATTAGTTTAGCTCTAAATGAGTCTCCCATTCAACACTACAAGCCATACGTGGCTGCTTTCTAGTAGGAAATCGTGTGTGCGGTTGCAGAGACAGAGTCAGAAGATGAGTTATTAAATCCACAGCAAGGAAGCACTTGGCACTAGCTCAAGATCAGCAGGGCTACGTTAGCTAGTTAGGATCATCCATAACTTTTTCTACATGGTAATAGCAAGCACAGTCGCATACAAAAAGCTGATGGTACTTTGAAATGGTTGGCTGATCTTACACTTGCCTAAACTCCCCACGTTTCTAACTTACTCTCTGCATCACTATAAATGGTAATTTATCATCCCATGAACTAACTTTGATGGTTAGATCTTCAAGTATGGTTTCTTTCAACAATTCTTGCATATCTATGCACATGCATGTTTTGCACTTGCACTTAAGGAAACAACACAGTTTGATGCTTATTCACAAACTTTACTCAGTTACTTTACTGACCACTCAGACTATGCTTGGAAAACACACCTTTCTCAAACTTTATGCAATCTATCTTCTGATAGCATAAAATTTAATATTTTTCTCTTGGATAATAAAGACTAGCCAGCTTCAGATGGAGAGAAAAGTTTGGGAGAAAAAAAAAAAAAAAGGATGAAATCAGTGGATTAGCAAAAGTTGAAAGAAAAGTTTGATGGTGGTAAAAATACTGAGAAATACTCTAGGAAGAGGAAAGTTTTAAGTATCTTTAAACCTGTGGTACTCTGTAAGTGACAGCGATGAGCACGCATCTGCTCCATGATTCTGTTCATTCTTCCAGATCATGTTTTTTCCTGGGTCCCACACATAATGTATTAGCTTCCTTCTGGGCCAGCAAGGGTTGATGCTGTCAAGGAATGACACTCACTGTGGCTGCAGAGGACCTCTGTACTTAGCAGCTGGCAAGGACGGTGATTCCTAACAATTACACTCCTTACTCATATAGTTTGTTAGATGTTTATCCTCCTTGTCAGAGAGAATGAATTGTACACCAGAGGGAAACAAACTAGAGAAGCAGTAAGCTTGAAGTCAGAGATCTGCACTGTGGCACTGATGGAGTACTGCTGTCTGCAGCCAAGTGGACATGAGGGATCACTGTGATACGAGAAGGTCTGGAGCTGATTTTGCTGTCAGGCCTGGAAAGTCAAGAATATCTTGACAGAAGAGTGTGAGAGAAATTTAATAGAAATATGTGTATATATTAAACACAAGAACAATCAATGATGGGATACCCAGAGAGATAGACATAAGCAAGGATTGTGGTTCAAAGGTACACAACTAGAAATGAATGAAAGCTGGAACTGGAACAAGATGCTAAGTAATATTCATAAAACACAACAGATACAACAGTTGCTTGTGTGGTGTAGCATTCTGCGGCTGAAATTAGGCATAAAAGGAAGGATTGGTTTGACTGTGATTGATGGGAGCTGCAGATCAGTAGGGTAGATTAACTGTCTATATCTGCACCATTGCTAAAGAGCAGACTGGAGAGGAAGGATGGGCCTAGCATGCTCCTTCACCTCCATCTTCACTACTGCATCACAGACTGCTCTGGAGAACCCCTGGGGCATGGTTGGTGAGGTGCGGGGTGTATGTGTTCTCATGGAGCATCGGGCACACTGGGGTGCTGCTCTGTGGTGCCCAGCACCTGGGCTGCTCTCTGCACAGCTGGGAGTCAGGTCTGGGGGCAGCTGTCAGGAGTGAGCAGAAAAAGATCCACCATGGCTCCAGGGTTTGGGGTTTTGAACATTAGCTTTAGTTAGACAGAAACTTCCTCCACACTTCTTTGTAGCACTGATTAAAATACTAATGAGAGTAGCACAAACAGTGAGAAAACAGACTGTGAAAAGCAAATATGACTTGAGAAGAGCACATCAAAGCAAAGAGCTGTGCTCATAGCCAATCACTCAGACAGCAATACTGTCTCCACAGAATGTGAGCAGAATAGAAAATTCTAGATGTAAAGTTAATTCTGACTCCATGTCATATCACAAACATTCCTGTTGTCAGCAGTCATAAGTAGTGATAAGGAGAGCTTAGATAGTTCTAGCATACTTAATGTCTCATTTTTGTATTTACCCTAACAGTGAAGTTTTACGCCAGTTCCTAATCACTTCTTAGCCGGCAGCAGCAGGCTCCTTATTCCCTGAAGTCTGTTCTCAGTTAATTGCACTCATGAGTATGGCAAATTTAGAATTATTATTCTTCAATAAATCCTTGCAATTCCTTCTCCAGGAAGCTGGTATAGCAGCCAGGCAGTATAAGCAACATTATCACCTCACCTCAAATTCTGGTCTAATATTTTAATGCTTTTCTTTTTTTAACTGTCAGCTGCAGGAAAGGCAAGGAACAATACAATATATATGTGAGTATATATATAAATTAAAAAGTAGATCTCCCTCCAACAACAGGATGAAAACTGGTGCTAAAATCTACTTAGCGCTCTGGCCTACAGGATACATTATGTGAATCCAAACAGACAGCACATTCCATCAGAAGCTCTGCCCAAGCAGGGCAGATAGTGGTAGTAACTGATTAACTCCATTTGTTTTGAAGGCAATGCATTAGCTCCACATTTGGAGCTGGCTGTTTTCATTAGCCATTGTTGTCGTGGATTGTTCTTAATAGCCAGCCTGAACAAAATTAGCTATCACTTTGTTTCAAAGCATGCCTTGGGGGCCAGATTTGCAGTGGGACAAGCTCTACTGGCTTCTATAGACTTCTACTGTTTTGCAATTGTGTTTACATGCAGTCTCACTCTGATTTAAATGATCTGAAGGGAATCGTGGCAGTCGTCATACAGGCAGAGCTTCCCTTCGTGCTTTCAGTATTTTTCTGTCAGAGGTTAGAGAGTGTTGCTGTTTGGCTGAGTAGCAAAAACTGAGTTTGCTTAAAATCCTCCATTTTTTTGAGAAGTTGCATGGTCTTTTACATCTAAAGCAGAAAAAGAGGTTTTAAGGGATCTCCCCTCTGAAAGTTCAGACGAACTTCACTGCATTCATTGTGCCACCACAACCCCAACACTGCCACATCTCAGATCCTCCTGCTTATTGCTCAGCAATGGAAAAGATTCCCTTTACCATAGGGCCCAAACAGTAACACTTAAGTAAATGGAAGGCTTCAATTGAAGGCAGTAGACTTTGGTTCCTATGATGTACTATGATGAAAGGTGTGCAGTTTGCTTTGTTGGGCTTTATCTTAAGGAAAGATGCTTTCCCTGAAGGGTGTCACAAACACAAGCTCTCCCTGTCAGTAGCGAATGTGAACTTGCAGGCTTGCCTAGAAGTGATCAGCTTTAAACTGACAAATTAGAATCAGTCAAATTGTAACATGTAAGTCACAGAATTTCACTCCAGTCTCTTTGCACGAAGTCTGAAGACTGGTGCCAGTGAGCAACTCTGTATCAGGGAACGCTTCTACTTCAAAGGCTCCTGTTCAAAAATGAGACAAAAATAAAGTAACCCCAAAAGTGTGACTGCAGCTATGTACAAGGAAAAGTGGACTGAAAAATAGCAGTAGCCATGGTTACACAAACACCATCACAACACACTGATCTACTGCAATGAAAAGCTCAATTACAGACCCACATAATGCAAACCTCTGAGGTAAAAACAAGTGAAGGCAAAGCACTACAGCTCTTCAGAACAACATGGTATCGGGTGCCACACTGAAACTCATGCTCTCTGCAGTAGATGGAGTGTTCTGCAGATACATCCTCTAGCTTAGAAATGCATCTTGGGAAGTAAGTAAACTGGTTTCTTAAGCTGAAAGTTTACAAATTTTTATGGGAACAATAAATGAGCAGGCAAACTGAAGGAGAAACGTCACTACTGTCTTCACACCAAATGAGCCCACTAATGAGGGGTGCTAAATTTGTTTCCACTAGTCCATATGGAACTGCTCAAGTACCACATATTTCATGTGATAACCACTGTGATCTCAGTATTCCCCTAGTGGACTGTATAATTCCTGCAAGTTTTGCCTCATTTCTGACATTATTGATCCTTCATTACTTTACATAATTAATCAGAACATTTACAGAATATCTGTTCTATGGGATATTTTTCAGAAATATGTGATGAAGAAAAATTGAAAATTGAAAAAATAATGCAATCTCTAGGCTTTCAGTGGACTTGTATGGACATATTGTTACCTTGCAAAGCACAAGGCTTTTGTAAGCTCTGTGTCTGAGTCCTTAACTGTACACAGGCTGCCTAGGTGATTGGGAAATCCCAGGTGGGAATTCCACAGACAGGGCAGGCAGTAAAGGCATTTTTCTGTACATCTCTGTGCACAAAGCTTGAAAGCCATGATGTGGATGAAGCCTGGAAGCAAAGATATCAGCCAGTTATCAGACACATGCACCTTTCAGCTGGGCCCTGCTGCTGGCTTCAGGCTGCTTGAAAGCAGCTGTATGACTTTGAGACCTTGGCTGGCTCAGGGCGGGTTTGCAGCAAGGTGGCTGTACTTCTCTTTTCACCCTACAGACCTTGAACTTTCCTAGGTTCCTGTTTACACAGACTAAAATTTATGTAAAAGACGTTCTCCACTTCCCAGGGTGTTCTGAGGCAAAATATCTGAAATCTTGGATATATTCTTGTAATGGGCCACAGACAGCTGACGGTACGGCTGAGTGCCATAGGAGTGTCCTGAAGTAGGTGTACAGATATCTCTGATGTGTGAAGTGGTGCTCTTTCACTCACATGAAGAAGGTAGGAGGGACTGTTGTTGACAAACTGAGTCTTCCTCACCAGCAGAAATATTTTATTTAACTCAGCGAAGCTCAAATCACACTCAAGAGCTTTAACAGGGGAAAAAAACAACTGGTAAAAGTTCCAACTTTTGCTGTCTTAGTGACCACACCACTGCATGGTGTGCAGTCAGTGTGTAGAAGAGTTCAAATCACATGATAGCTTCTTGTCGTAATTCTTTGGAGTATAACATGGCAATCTCTGAGAGTGCAGTTTCCTGAATGGAGTCAGAGGAAACCACAGAAGAAGGCTGTGGGAGTTTAGTTTTCAGAACTCAAGAAAAAATATCTATCACATATGGGTCTTGGGAAGGGAGTAACTGATCAGAAAGAATGTTTTTCTAAACCTTAATCTCCCCATAACTTTCTTTATTTTTCAGAACATAATCCACTCTTAGAGAGTATCCAGCAGGCAGGAAAACCAACATCTTTGCCAGGTAATCAAGAGCGTCTACTCCATGTCTGCTACAGGACATGCAATTGAATGGATTTAAGCAATTAGTTGACTGTTGTGGCTAAAGTTATTAGGCCAAACTCAAAAGTGATGCAAAAAATGGATTCAAGGGAGCCAGAGTTGGCAGATTTTAAAACCTGCAAACTCAGGTGGCTAAGAGCGCCAATGCCATCCTAGCCTGCATTAGAAATAACATGGCCAGCAGGAGCAGGGAGGTAATCATCTGCCTATACGCAGCACTGGTGAGGCCACACCTCGAGTACTGTGTTCAGTTTTGGGCCCCTCCCTACAAGAAAGACATTGAGGACCTGGAATGTGTCCAGAGAAGGGAAACGAAACTGGTGAGGGATCTGGAGCACAAGTCTTATGAGGAGAGGCTGAGGGAGCTGGGACTATTTAGTCTGGAAAAGAGGAGGCTCAGAGGAGACCTCGTTGCACTCTACAACTTCCTGAAGGGAGGTTGTGATGAGAAGCGGTTTGGCCTCTTCTCCCAGGCAACAAATAGGACCCAAGGAAACAGCCACAAGTTGCACCAGAGGAGATTTAGATTAGACATAAGGAAAAACTTTTTATCTCAGAGAGTGGTAAGGCACTGGAATGGCCTGCCCAGGGATGTGGTGGAGTCGCCGTCCCTGGTAGTGTTCAAGAGGCGTCTGGATGAGGAGCTACAAGAAATGGTTTAGTAGCTTAGTGGTAGTAATGGTGATCGGAGGACGGTTGGAGTAGATGATCTTGTAGGTCCTTTCCAACTTTGTGATTCTATGATTCTATGATTCTATACCTTTGGGCCAACATGAAATCAGTAGAACAATATAGCAAGAAAAAAAAAAAGAAAAAAAAAAGAAGCACAAACACAAACATAACTAGTGAGAAGCTGTTAGACAGTGTAAATCAAAATAGCCTTTCCATCCCACCATTCACTCATTCCTAAATTTATCCCGTGGGTATTGCTTTATTTGTAATTATTTAGTCTTTCACTTGCAACACTAAAAGTTAAATTATCTCTAGAATTGGGTCCCATCTAGATGACACTCCTGTCTCACATCAGACATCTAAAATGTTTGCCTAAGCCTAAACTGGATGCCCAAACACATTTCACACTCAGCGCAGGGAAATGGACATCTCTAGAGGATGGTTTACTGCAGCTCTCTGAAACACCTGTTACAGAACTGGGTGAATCCAGAGTTGCTTGTTGCTCTTAAACTATGCCTAACTGCCTCTCTGTGCTATCAGATTCGCAACAGAATTTAGTCAGTAAATGGAGATTCCTTTAGATGAAAAAATATTGAAAATCAAAATGTGTTTTCATTCTAAATCAGAGAGAAATGTCAAAATGTCATTAGTTCTACAGAATGGAAGCTCCAATAAATGTAGATTCAGAAATATTGAATTGTTTGTTTGGATAATGTCAAAATTTCATGCTTTGCTAATGTCAAAATATGTTGTCTCGGGAAGTTAAAAGCACTTCATTTCAATACATTTTGAAAAATTTTAAATATTAAAATAATATAAATTATTAGTCACGAACAATATAATATGACAATGTGAAAACATTTCCACAGAAGTAAGTAGCATTCCTGCTGTAGCAACTAGAAAAATACTACGTTAAGTAAAAGAATCTTGTCATAGCAAAATGTTTTTCATTATTATATGTTCTAAAGAGGAACAGAGATTATTATTTCAACACTTCCTTGAAAATTTTGTGAAAATAAAAAAAAAATCCTCAAACCAAGCTGTATTTTTACATTCAAAGCTTCTTCGTTTTCCTTCTTGTTATTGCTCAGAGAAGGCCCCTTTGTTATGTGGGTTGCAGCTGTTGTCCTATCTTCCCACCTAGTCTTCGGGAATTATGCTATCTGAAGGAAACTCTGACTTGGTGTGTGTTTCAACTCTACCAGCTTCCACAAGCTGCTCCAGTACATTAGCATCTGTCATCCCTGTAAGAAGATCACACTCTGCATATGAAACATCATTATTTTGTGAAAAGAGTACAAGTCTTTCAATGCTCTAGAAGTCTTTCTGATTTGAGAAAGAGAGTGCTAAATGCCATTCAAGTCCTTCATTGACAGCTGTCCTGTAGAAGCAGTAACAGGGCTCTGCAAAATTTTCACTTTGTTAATGACATTGGAAGTGCAAGAGCAAACGCACTCTCTGCCCTTTGTCAACTTCATGTGACCACATCTTGTCTAACCTGACCTTATAACCAACTACGGAGATTCTCTTCTGATTTTAATGCTTCCCGTTGATGACAAATATTTGTTTAACAAATATTATTGCATAAATACTGAGAAAATTGAGAACCTCAATGTTTATACTTCTTCAAATTAGATTGAAGTTTTGAAGTGATTATTATACTTACTATGTATTATTAAAGGTCTACAATATGAAACTTCCTGTCAAAGATTCACTATATGAACCTAATATTTGACTGATTTTTTGTGCCTGATTAACCCAAAGAGTCTGAATTAGTATCTTTATCTTTTGTCTTCTTCCTTTATCCTATTTTATTCCCTCCACCTCCTGTTTTTTCCTACGGTGTGGCTGTGTCTAGCCAGGAAAAAAGGTCAGGAAGGGAAGGAAAAGTATTATTCAACTGTCACTCAAATTATCAAATTAAAACTGAGGGTTGAAATGAAAAAGAAACCTAGAAAAAATAAATAAGAAATGAATTATTTATCTGTTTTTATGTATTATCCTATCATTTAAGTAGAGCTGCCAGTACTCAGTTCTGAAAGATAAATGAAAAGAAAATGTTCATACTTTTAAAACAAAGGTTGTCAATATTGTTAACAGTAATTGAGGGACTGGTGGCCTGGAAAATAGTACAGCTGTATTCTTAGACCACTGGGATGCTATCCTGGCTGGTGGACACCTTCTAACTGGGATTCTATATGTAACTATGGAAAACAATAAAAAATCATTCTCCAAACTGCATCTAATACCTCTTGGCTTTTTCTTTCTTGGAAAATGTATACAGCACCTGACTTTAAAGGAAGGGTTATATAACATTCATGTGAAAACTAATAACGGAGAAAAAGGGTAAGATGGATGCAAGGTAAGAGCTGCCACTTTGAAGTCAGAGCCAAACTGTTGGAAGGGGCTGTGAGCACCACCTGTGGCATGTTGGCAAACCCTGCATGTCCCCAGCCTGTGTACATCTCTGTGAAGAGCCCTGTGGGCACCCACTGCAGAAGGGAGGATTTTTAAAGACATCTGCCAAAGAAGAAAACAATTTTCTTGCATCTGTGATGAAAACAAATAGTCTTTCTGTGGGAAGAGGGCACTTGATGTGAGAAATTTCATGAAAGAATCAGTGTTTCACATAAAAATGAAGTGGAATGATCTTGTAACTCATTATACACATGTGCAAAACATTAGACATTACCTTCGACGAGGACATCTTTCCTAAGGTAGCAGCCCATTAAGTGATGTGCACTGACAAGGATGAATAGCATTTAAAAACTGTTCTATTAAAAATACATTGGTTTACAACTTCCAGCTGCATATACTGTATTCTTACATGGTATACAGTTGAAACAACAAGGGAGCTAGAGCTATCTAACTTAGTTACTTAAATGCCATTTCCTCATCTTATGAATACGTAATATATATTAAGTACTCATCCGAGTAGGGATGAAGTCTGCATTCCCAAGTGCCATCATCATTCTCTCTTTGGCCCTACATCTTTTACATTAAATGTATTATTGCCAAATTAAATTTCCACTGTAGATCTGGAGAATGTCTTAGATGACCCTGAGCTTGTCCTTTTCTTTCAGCTACATCAGATGTTCTTACAGAAGACATTACCTTTTCCCACCAAGTTTTTCTTCTCTTATTATTCTTAGACCATCACAGCTACAAGAGCACTACCACTAGTTTCAATTATTTCAGACAGCATGAAACAGCTTTCATGGGACCAAGAAAGCCTTTACTCAGAATAGCCTATAGTCTGGTCATTATGACGCTCTTCTGGGACATGTGGGGGGTTTGAATCCCATTACATAGAGGAGACAATTGAATCTGCCTCTCCTGCAGCCTGGGTGAGTACTTTAATCACGAGTTATTGGATAAAAGGTTATGGAAGGATCATCACTGTCTTCACCAGATGCATTTTGTGAGAAATGAATAATAGCACCTTTTAGAGCAGAGCCTCAGTGCAATGAGTCCCACTGGGACTAAAGTTGTAAGTACTGGAGGACAGACTACCTTTGCCTGTAACAGTTCATAGCGGCTATCTTGAGCAACTCGGCATATTTTGCAAATCTTCAGTAAACATTTATGCCTCTTGAGACTTTGTACCAAAACTAGGAATCAAAGTTAGTGTATTGTATGGGAACTGTTGAATCACGGCGTGAACCTCTGATTAACCACCTGAGGCAAGCACTGAGTCAGCCATGGGAGCACAGGTGAAGGCAATTCACCTGTGTGCCTGGAAGGGGTGGAGCCAGGCTCCACCTCTCCTAGACCCCATTTAAGGGCTGACTTCCACTGAGGAAGGATCTCTTCCTGGAAATTATTCCTTGTGGAGTTCTTTTGTAAGCCTATAACACCAGTGAGTACCTTTCCTCTATATCTAACTATTCTTACCAGCCTGACTCATCTGTAGAATATCTGTATACTTATTTACCTTGCATCTATATACTACAAAGCATCTGTATACTTACTTATCTTGCAGGGTAGCAATCTAAAAATGTGGTTGTTGATCAACTAACTAGAGAGCCTGAGACTCCTAAAGTCACCAGAAATTCTGAGTTATGCATAATTGTCTGATAAGCTGGCAATTTCAGTATCCTACTTCAGAAGAGTAATTGATGTTCTGAAATAAAGTATGTGCCACATGTACTTTGGGACCTAACATTATTTTGCATTCAGCACACTTTCCTGAATGCTGCTATTGGGAATGATTCATACACTAGAAAACAAAGAGATTTTCCAGCATTATTACGACAAAAGATGACACTTTTGTCTAAAATTATCTTTTAGATATCAGTTTTAAAATAAGGAAAAATCATCCTCCTTACCCAGATTTTTATTTCAAAGATTTTAGGAGAATAATTGAAAATTGAATTAGTTTTACCAGATTATCAAAATCTAAAGTTAGATGGACTATGGGCCGTTTGTACGTGTTCTATTGTTACGTGTTACATAAATTGTAACTAGGTAAATGAACACTCAAGAAAAGTAAAAAACTAATAATACTAGTTACAAGTATGCTTTTTTTTGCTATCCAGACATATTTTTTTCCTGTCACAGAAATAGACAGAGGCTGAATTCAAAGTCAGTTACAGACATTCAAGATTCTATGCTCCTGTAACAAGACCAAACTCTTATGATATTCCAATTATGAAGAAATGCTTTAAAATGCTCTGTTCCCAGTTTTGCTCAGTTGTAGAGGAAATGCTGCAGATGCTGGGATGTAACCATGGGATTCAACCTCTGTTTCTGAAAAGCCATCAAAGACATATTTGCAGTGCTGCTCTTGCTGGATGTTTGAAATGCAATAGAATACACTGAGGCACACATTCTTTAAAAATCTCATGTTTTCATGCAGCACTAAAACATATCTGACATGCGCTGAAATGTCAGTAGCATTATATGAGATGACTTGAAATCACAAACCATGGTGTCATAAGAGTAAACAATCTTGGAAATAGGGATGGGAGCAGTACATGTACTTGAAACTGCAGGATGTCCTTTAGCCTCTTGCAACTAGTTATTTTCTCTGCTGTCATAAAGATTTTCAGCTCAGATACAACCTTGATTTTTGAATTTACAGATTCTTTTCTCTCCACTACAGTTTTCTCTGTCAAGTTTACAATTTTAGGTTGCATGCAGCTGTAATCTTATCCACCGGGAAAAAAGATGAAGGAGATTTTAGTTAGACAATTAACACAAAAATGGGGAGTCCTGATTGTCCAGCACTACTCTGTCACAGATGATGAGTTTGGACAAGTCATTTAAGGGGTTCTCAATTTCCTACATATAAGTGAAGCTACTGTAAAATTTGTGAGGCACTAAACAGTACAGTAAAAGTGACATCTAAACATCATAGTTTCATTTCTATATCATAGAATCATAAAATAGTTTAAGTTGGAAGGGACTTTCAAAGGTTCATCTGGTCCAACTCCTCTGCAATGAACAAGGGACACCTATAGCCAGATCAGATGCTCAGAACCCTGTTCAGCCTGACCTTGAGTGTCTCCAGGGATGGGGCAACCTGTGCCAGTGCCTCATAACCCTTATTGTAAAAATCTTCTACCTTATATCCAATCTAAATTTCCCCTCTTTTAATTTGAAACCATCTCCCCTTGCCCTGTCACAGCAGACTCTGCTAAAGAATCTGTCCCCTGCTTTCTTACACCCCCCTGCTTTAGGTACTGAAAGGCCACTCTCTGGTCTCCCTGGAGTCTTCTCTTCTCCAGGCTGCACAGCCCCAGCTCTCTCAGCTTGTCCTCATAGGAGAGGTGTTCCATCCTTTCATTATTTTTTGTGGCACTCCTCTGGACATGCTCCACAGGTCCACATCTCTCCTGTACTGAGAACTCCACATGTGGATGCAGTACTCCAGATGAGGTCTCGCAGAGCAGAGGGGCAGGATCAGCTCCCTGGCCTGCTGGCTGCACTTCTTTTGATGCAGCCCAAGTTATGATTGGCTTTTTGTGCTGTGAGGGCACACTGCTGGCTCATGTCCAGCTGCCATCCACCAGTGCCCCAAGCCCTTTTTGGCAGGGCTGTCTTCCATCATTACACTCCCCAGCTTGTACTGATAGTGGTGGCTACTACAACCCAGGTGCAAGACCTTGCACTTGGGATTGTTGAACCTCATGAGGTTCACCTGGGCCTACTGGTTGAGTCTGTCTGGGTCTCTCTGAATGGCATCCTGTCCCTCAGGTACGCTGACCACACCACGCAGCCTGGTGTCACTTGCAAACTTGCTGAGGGTGTATTCAGTCACACTGGACTGTATGACCCCCGGAAACTGGAATATCCTGGAAACTAAGAAAGTAAACTTACTTAGAAATCAGAAACTTTGCACTGCCACTTTATACGTGCTTTAGAACCATTACTCACTGACATATTGAAACAGCTCAGCCAGCAATGGTAAATCAGAATACCTCTCCTTTCATGATACAATAGCTGTATTAAGAGATTGAAAAATGTGTCTTGCACTCTGATCATTTTATTCTGTGTATTCACTTTTCTGATGAAAAAAAGCCTGAGTGTACCCAACTATGTCTGGCCACTAAAAATATAAAAGTTTTGCATTGGAAAAATGTTTTTGTTTTCCTATTGGAACAGCTGGAAAACTGATTTTCATGCCCTATTTTCTCTGAAACTCTGTTAGAATGTTACATCATTCATATCTGTGGTAAGCAGACTTCAGGTTTCATCATCTACAGAAAAGCCAAAGCAAGATACAAGATTTTCTGTGAAAAGTGGAATATCAGAACTGCTGTTCTCAAAAAATCCACAGATTTCCAAACTAAATCCTTCCAAAAATAAGCAAATAAAAAGAATGTAAAATCAATAAGTAAAATTTGTTGCAAATTTTGAAGGAACATGTATGTATATGTGTATATATTTATATATACACACATCTACAAGCACATACATACAAATATAACTGCAACTTGTAACTATAACTACAAACATACGTACAAGTTTATGCTCTTTTAGGAAGTATCCTTGTGTTCCAGCTTTTCTGTCTAAAAATTTTACATTGAAATCTAATCTAGCCTCCCTGAACAATGAAGGAAGCAAATATTCCCAAAAATATTCCCTTTCAATCAGTGTAAAGGATATGGCAAATGATGCTGAATCAGCACAGAAATTAATCTAAATAATTTATCCAAATGAGCCATCAATATCATCCTTTTGAGGAAAAAAAAAAAATCAATTACCTAAAGAGAAACTGTTAAATACATTACTTTCCTGTAAATCAACATTCTCTTGACTTCTGACAATAGCTGTGTTTAGTGATAATCACTATTATTTCTTAGTTTAATAATCTTTGGTCTCTCTGGTTCCCTTGATTACCATGCAAAATACATAGAATAGATGTATGTGACATTCCCAGATGATTCCAAAAAAAAAAAAAAAAAAAAAGAGAGAGAGAGAACTGAAATATTGATTTTTCAGTTTCCTTTTCCTCCAGTAAAAGTTAATGAGCCAAATTTATCACAGGAATAATTAGTAGAAATTAATCTTACAGCCTTGTCAAACCAAGTTACTTTCCATTGTTTGTCTGGAGGTTTAATGGTGACTTCTAGCGATAATTACTGAACTTCCAAACTTATTGTAAATAGGCACCACATTTCTCTGTTTACCCAAAGTCAGAATATCTGTGAATATGTAAACATATTTTAAATATCTCTCAGCTATTGACTTGGGCTAAATGGAAAAGGTACTTTCTGTTGTTATTATATTTCTTTTCATGTATTGCTCAAATCTTTCTTTTGAGAATCCAACATAAAAAGTAAAGCTGAGAGTTTACAAATGAGCCTGGATGATGTTTATCATGAATGCTGACATTAAACACAGAAATAGCAGTAACTGAAGGAAAATAATAGAAAGAACCGATATTCTAAGTCACTTCTAAACTTTTTCAAGTTTAGTCAGACATATCTGCAGGGTCAAATCAGTGACAGGTAAATCTTATTTAATGAGTGTTTGCGGCAGAAACAATCCACAAATCCTTGAGGTAAGACTCTGACAAAGTCAACTCTAAAACTCCTGCAGTGCATTTAGTTCAAGTGCACTGCAACCTTCATATAGACACAACTGCTTTCAATGCAGTGCTTTACTGTGTCATGTTCGTTTAAAGACTTATAGAACACTACACATTTTAGCCAATTGTGAGGTTAGGTGGTAAGAATTTTAAGGATCTAAATATTCGACTTATACTCCTAGAAGTGTAGTTATGTATCTGTGGTAGAGCCTATTCAAAATTAAATTGAAGAAAGGCATGTGGAACCAAATTGCAATCATTAAAACTATGTATTAGTACCATTCCAGACATATTTCTTCAATGTATTTTTTTTAACTACATTTTCTTGATCTTTTTTCAGATTTTAAGGTCAGGAAAGTGATATGATCATCATCCAACATGATCTGCTGCTTAGCCTGTGCCAGAGAAGCCCAGTCAGTAACTCCTACTTAAGTTCTATTACCGTGGATTGAATAGAGCATAGGTAGAGAGCTGATGAGGAACAGTGCAAATTCCTTCTTGGCAATCATTCTCCAAAGTTAAATAACTTTGCTTTTAAAAATACACTGTAATTAAATATCTCACACTCTACTCTCACACCTTTGGAGCATTTTACGATTTTGTTTACTGGATTACAAATACTGCCCTGCATCACCATGGCTTATTTTATAAGGCACTTTCAGACCTTTGGATTGCCTTTCTGGCTCTCTTTAGTGCAGCATAATGCTGGACACAACATTTCGTGTCTGTGTCAAGGTAATTGCTGCCAAGGCTGCCAAGCACCTTCTGTGTATGGACTCAAGCTGTGGCTGCATACCCTCTGTGGCCCTACAGTACATTATTGCCATTGATAGCAACAGGCCATAAAGATATAAAAAGGTACCAGGCTACAGACAGGAAGAAAAAAAACCATGAACATGAACCTAATATTCATCCTGATGAAGGACTCCAGATGCCGATGACTCACAGCAGCTCCCCAACACTACCAGAATGCAACTACCAACTCCAGGACACAGAGGAGCATAGGGGTGAGTGTAGCTCCTGGGAAAAAAGGTAGGAAATAAGAAAGGTTTGTAAAGCATTTTAACTGAAGTGCTGCTACTACTGAGGCTTTTTTTTTTTCTATGGAAGCAGTCTAGCTAATTATTTTTTGTAATAATTGGATCTCGACTTATAATGATCAGACTCTTCAGATTTCAATGCTAATAACATTAAATTATTGGCTACATATAAAATGGTATGCTTGGGTTTTTTGCCTAAAAACAAGATTTTGAGCATAAAAACAACAAGAATGAGAGCTCGCCTGTGGCCACTGGGGGCCCTGGTCTGTGGCTGCTGCTGCAGCTGACTGAGCAGAGCAAGGAGCTCTGGAAACCTCAGAGAAGGAGAAGTTCCTACCACACCTACCAGACAGGACAAAGGGACCAGCAAGAGACCAAAGCACATCTAAATTTATACTTGTGGTCTGACCAAAGCCTCAGTTTCTGTCACTTGCAATGGCACAAGGAAGGACTCTAAGGACTGATAATGCTGACGCAGTTCTTTAATTTTCTCCCACTCAGTAGTAGTTTCTGGAATTTCAGATAAATCTTGCAGCTTATCTCTGATTTTTTTTCAGAAGTTTTAACATTTTCAATGAAGCACAGACATCAAACCATAATGCTTTATTCCAATAACGATCTCACCAAAGACAAGCACAGCATTACAACTATTCATCTTCTGTATCAGCTTTAAGCATTAATGAAACTACAGAAAGGACCAGAAATCAGTTCAATTTTGTAACACATACGTCTTAAGAAGAATAACTTCTGCTTCTGACATGAAGCCATAGGAACTTTTTTCTCTACTATAATTTCCAACAAAGTGGAACCCTGATCCCTCAGCCTCCATCACACCCAATCCTGAAACTTCCAATGACCGTATGTGTCAGGGAAGCAGTGTAGGGAGAAGGCAAGAGCTGGGACATCAGGGTGGTAAGCAGGCAGCACCAGAAAATTGAAGAAGTTGCCATTTCTCGAGAGTTCTATCAGCTTTACTTTCCATAGCCAGATTGGTTCATGATTAATAAGAAAAAGAGCTTTAGTTTGTTTGTTTGTTTAACTGTAAAATCTGAAAGGCCAGTCTGAGAGATGATAATGTTGTATGTGTGAGAGCCATTTGGAATTAGGGTGACTAGTACTTCTTTAGCCAAAAAAAAAAAAAAAAAAAGTGGGAATAATAAAACAGCCTAATTTGTTGGATGGTTTTGACAAGTTAGTAATTATCTTATATGAGCAATTTTATAAAAATGCAGCTTTCCTCCGATCGAGTTCAAATACCATGCTCTATCCATCAATGACAAAAGTCAGCCATTTTTACCCTATTACAATGCTACTTTAACTCATAAATTATACCATTTTTTCCTAATATTTGTTCAATCCACACAGGCCAACATGCTTAAAATGGTAGCATCTTGCTGAGGTTGTGCAGATACTAAATACACAGATTTTGAATTCCTTAATATTTACCACTTCCTTGTTTAAGATATTGTGCAAATTTCTTAAAGTAGTTCCTGATTCTATCCTTTTTCTATTGGAACTGTAAATAATATTTTCCTACTGCAGGAAATACTTATCGATGGCAACAGAGATATTATTATGCTTCTCACCAGGGCATTGTCAATTCTGGGCCAGCTTTGATCTGTGCCTTGTATTCTCATTTTTATTTTGATGCTTCTACTTGGAATGCTATTTTTCTCTGTGCTTTCAACTTTCAAGATCAGTAGTTATACTCCTTCATTTCATTTGTATCCCTCCAGCTTCTTCTAGGGTCTAAATTAGTAGCTCTCCAGTATGGTTTTAGACTATAAGGATATTCTGATGGCAAACTAGGTTATGATAGTAAGAATGAAATGCTTTGCAAAATCTCCCAAAAAATGTCAGTGGTCATCATCTCAATTGTGGAACACTTCAAGTCAAAAAAAATATGCCATGACTTTGTCCAGAAGTAATAAATTTCAACACTTGGTACATGTCAAGTTAAATTTCTTGCAAGAAATGAAGTCCTTCATTTGTGCCAGGAAATACATATGTGCTAAGAGCAGCTCTGTACAGATTATTCATCCAAATATAAAGACTAAAGGAAAGTTCTAGCCTGTAGCCATAAATTATTTTGTATATCTGCGACAAATAGATAAATTTTCTGCCTATGCAAAGTATGGCAAATGATATGATACGGCACACAAGTAGTTAATAAACTGAGGCCAGGCTTTTGAATTTTGGAATAAAATATTTGAATTCTCTTAGTCTGAAGTTAAGAATTTACGACAGCACAAGGACATTTTGATGTGCCTAGTTTCACAGACACAGCTAGATGCTTATCATCTGAGTGAAGGCATGCCAGCTTGGGGATCCTGAAATAGCTCTATGTATGTTTCTGCTTAGGCATTATTCAGCTTTCAAAAGATGTTTTGGTAGAAAAGTAAGACCAAGCTGCAGAGCCTTTAAAGAGAGGATACTTAGTACTTGGGCCAGAGACCTTCACTTGACTTGGTGTGAAAAGGGACAGATCTCAGGATAAAATCAATACCTCCTGCACCTTTGCCATCTTCGTTTCTGGATTAATTCATTTTCTCTGCATCCACAGACAATAGCCTGACAGGTGACCATGCTCATCAGGAGGAAGCACCAATGACTTGAAAGCTTCTTGATGGAGCCAGAGCTGTGATTTAATTGTGTCTTATTGTAGGCAAGAAGCTCATTTTGAGTCCCCAGGTAGGAACACGTGGACTGGCAGCTATGGCTTTAGTGAAAAACATTAGAACAAATGTAAAAAAAAACAAAAAAAAAAAAAACTCAGGCATCCAACAGCAGCATCCTTGCTCTAAACAATTACATGAATTCCCATACACTGTAATTACAAAATACAATGCAAAGAGGTCAAGTTCCTGCCCTTGCATTTCATTGGCCTCTCAAGCTGTGTGAATAAAATGAACTTAACTCTCATGCTCAGGAATTTAATGTTAACTATAACATTTCATCTTGCTTCTTCTAATTTTCATTTGATGTGTCTTAAAATGGGAGATAAAGACAAGTGCCACTTTAAGTAACTGTTTCTTGATGTGAGGCTTGCTGTCAAATTAGTCTCTAACAGAAAACTTTGGTGAGATTTGCCCAACTATTAAGGCTATTAGTTGAAATTTGAAATACTATTAAGGCTATTAGTTGAAATTTGAAATTGATTTATTTTGCCCATTGCATTACCCTTCTCCTGCATATTCAGTAGTTTCTCACGTAGGGCAAAGTAAAGGCAACTCGATATATAAACACACTAAAAATGAATATAAAATATATGTTTTATAAGCTACATATTACTGTAATAACAAGTTGACAAAGAGTCTGCAAGGATGTTCAGTGCTAGCAACAAAATGGAATATTTGTAATAGTGTCAAAGTGGAAAACGAATTTGATGACACTGCAGAGAGCAAATGTAATTAGTTATAAACAGGCTTTATTTCGCAAGTTTACGAGATATATGACCTGGAATACAAAGATATAGGAACTGAAAAGTTGTTGTGACTATGAGGCAGGGTAGAATTAAATCTGTTTGTTTTGCCCATTTATCTAAGGCTGTATAATTAAATTAATGTGTTAATATCAACCAGGAAAGCACCTAGCTTGAATGAAGAAGAGATTCTGTAACTAAAGAAGGGAGATGTTAACTCTGCCATTATTAGCATAGAATTATTTCATGAAAATGGAATGCTGATTAAAATACCTATTGCTTCTCCACAGGAATTTAAGAGCAGAATATGAAAAATAATTCAATACAGAATGAAGCTGTAGATGTTTTACCAGAGAAAAGCACCTGCTTCTCACCAGCAAAAAGCTATCTTGAATTTCAGCACAGAACCCATACAGCTCTTGTCCTTGCATTTCTATCAGAAAGATATCTTAGTACAAACATACAAGTTACTGAATTCAAAATGTATTTAAACTTGATTTCTCCTAAGTATAAAAGACATCCTCCAAATGTCAGCTTCCCTACTTTCTACTTCTGTTTCAGCAAACAACCTCTCTAAAAAAGCACCGATCCAGTAACATAGGTCAAAAAATAAAACATCAATTTAATTTTATTTTAAGTCCATTGAGTCAAGCACCTGTGCTCTCTGCCGTACACATACATACACACACAGCCACAGAGGCAGCAGGTCAGGCTCCCAGTGCAGGCTGCTTGCAGCAGAGGGCACAAACAACAGTGGGACAGCTGTTAAGACAGCTGAAGTGCCAGTTCCTGCACACACTGACAACAAAGAAGAGTCCTACATGCGAGACTAAGCCCACAAGCTGCCAGCTGGACCATGCTGCTCCATGATATCAGCAATACAGGAGCTAAAATACAATCACAAGAGGCATCGCCTGCTCTTCCATCAGCCTCTTCATGCAGAAGCTGTGTTGCAAGAGGAAAATGAACCGTCTTTGACAAGGAAAAGCTACACTTCCTTTTTCTCAAGCATCACTCACAGTGTTTCTAAGGTTTCCGAATGTGATGGAGGTTATTAGCACTCACCGCACCATTTGTGACTACAAAATGTCACTAGTCAATATTTTTCCCATGTTCCCCTTTCCTTGCTGCAGTCTGTGATTAACACTTGATGTTTTCAAGAGAATACTCAGCCTGCAGTTACTGCTTTGCTTTCATATTTTTTCTCCTTGTTTATCTTGCTGTATTCTTGAAATTGCTTTGCTTCTTGGGGACTTAGAAAAATCCGGTTCTACGGTGGCATTTTAAAAACAACTTATCTGGACTTCCTGGCACTGTGACAGACAGAGTGAACTCAGACACACACATCTGCTTTCTAGTGACTCACTGCAAGTATTCCAGTTGTTGGCCTACAAAATGAGTAAGGTCATGGGGCTGTATCCTTGCAACTTGCTCTTTAGATAGAATTTAATACAACATTGATATATTAGATGCAGAACATCTGAGAGGGATCACAGGACATAGTGACAAATGTATCCACAGTGCTGATGCCAAATTACAGGTTTTGCCTTCACCTTCACATCTGCAATGTACAGTGACAGAGAATGCACCTCTGATAGAGCTACCAGGTGGAGCTACCCTTCTGTAAACCCAAGACAGGATTCTCACACAAGAAACATAAATTAGGGTGAGGAAGGAAGATAAGGTTGTTTTTGGCAAGTGTATGGTTTAGAATTGTGCCAGAGCTCTGAAACCAGAAAAAAACAGCATGAGTATTCAGCTGTATTTTCAAGCTGTCTGCCTTTGACCTTGTTTAACTTTCCCTGAACATGTGGAAAACTCCTAACACTGTGTTCTACGATTATCAATATTTATGTAAAGCAAGAGCTAAGTAAGTTTTTATGCTCAAAAATTTATAGAAAGCGAATTTTATATTTGTTTTCCATAAACATCAGTATCAGAAGCCTGGTTGTAGCATTAGCACTATGCCATCAGGAAGCAGAAACAACACTGCATGCCTCGTGCAACCTGTCACAGTTAAGCAATACAGACAATACTCCAAAAGAGATCTGTAGAGTGCATGAATCATAGAATAACAGCACAAATCTGCAGAAACAGTCATCTGTATATAGGCTTTCTGTCAATGGAGAAAAGGAGCAAGATTTATCATGTTCAATTTAGGTATGAATTATTCAGCCTGCTCTTTTAGCAGACTTGCTTTCAGCATTATTTTCATTTTACAATATACTAAATTTATTCAAGTTACTAAGCAGCTAATATATAATTATTATAAATGATTTTATCAGTGTACTGGGAGCTTCTGTTCTTTTTTTACTAGGAAATAGTTAAGAAGCATAGTTTTTCTGCAGAGATAATAAAGAAAGCCAGCTAAGAATTAGTGGGCAGACCCATTATTGTCTCAGTTTTTCTGAGGGTAAACTGAAGACCAAAGAAAAACTTCTAAATATTGACCATTTTCAGCTTCTTATGTAACATGATTGTAGATCTAAAGACTCAAGCTAGATCCTCTAATTGTTAATAAATTGCCTTTATCAGACTTTATATTTCCATTTTGCCATATTCATGTTTTATAACAATTTTCTAAGATCCTTTTTATCTTTTTCCGCAGAAGCTGATGTTAACAACAAATGAAATGTCTTGAAATTGAAATATAGAAAAAAGAAAAAAAAGTCTTCAAAATGCTTCTGCATCCCCTGTAGGTCACACTTTTTAGAACAGTCCCCTCCATTCCATTTCAGTACCTATGAGGAGTATTTGCTTTCAGCACCCATCCGGTCCCTGTACACCCTGCTGGGGTTTCAGAGCTGGTTTCCAGTTAGCTACATGCACAGGCTGGCACCTTTTGGGGCTGTGGCCTCATGGCTTTGCAAGCCCCGCTGGTTAGACTTGCAGAGGGAAACACTCCTGTATCCAGATACAGCAGACAGACATGAAACACCCTGCTTCATGAGAAGCCCAAACTAACCCAAAGATGTGTCAGAAGAGTGATCCAGAATACCAAAACTAGATGCTGAAATGTGAGTGGCTCTAAAGCCATCTATGTATGAAGCCAAGTCTATTCTCTCATGTGGATTTAGCCCCCCAAAACTAACTGCTGCAGTAACGTCCATATTGGTTCTTCAGCAGATTCACTGTGTTTCTGTAAAAGATTTCCCTTTGCAAAAATTCAATCACAATAGAAAAAAACACCATCCCATGATAGTCTTAGCACATTCACCTTTTCTCAGCTAGACACTTATGATTTTGGACAGTATTTCCCATAAGATGTTTCTTGTTCCACATTTGTACTATCCCCAAATGATGTTCAATTTCAACTCCTTTAAAAAAATGGTTATTTTTAAGTTTTAACTCTGCACTGATGGAAATGTCTCCTGTATTCAGTGCAAGGTCTTACAGTTTTATGATAAAGCCCTGTACACCTTTTATTGTTAAGGCCATTTTTATGAAGGCTCAGGAAGAGGCAGTGACTGGCCCCCTGGTACTATTTGAATTTTACATCATGGGACAGCATTTTTAAAAGCAGAGGAGGGTTATTTTGGTCAGAATCTGAATTTACAAAGACTATGCTGTAGTCAAATTCCTTCTCACACCAGTGAATTCCACTGTGTTTGCATCATGCTTATATTTAGCTGCTGCCATTGAAGTTATTGCTAGAGACAATATAAGCTCAAATGTCCCTTGCACTTAAGCAAAATAAAAAAAGGTTTCCTGGGATTCCCTGCATTTGTGGGTTGTTGGTTTTTTTTTGCATTATTTTTCTCCAGGCATAAGTGCCTTCCCAGTCAGTCAACTCAAATTAGCACTACTGTTGTCATAAATTTGTAAAAGTCATACTTCCTGTTCCAAACTTTTACCATCTCTACATCGTTTTAAATTCTGACTTTTTAATGAAAATATTTTTTTAACATTTAGATCAGATCTCATTTAGAATTCATTTTATTTTAATGTATTTCAACTTTCTCAAAAAAGCTTCCCATTTTCCACCCATAATGAGTACATTATTAAGTAACGGATCACTCTACATAAAACTGTTATTATGTGGTCAGCTGAAATGCAGAAAGATTGCTAGCCATTGCTGAAAGCTATCTGGCAAGTACAGAAATAGGGGGGGTATTAAATACTAAGTAGACTCAATCAAATATAAAACACTGAACGTTCACTGAGCAAATTGACTACAATTCAAAAATGCTTTATTTATCTGCAATTAAATAAAGTGAGAATTAATCACAATATACTGTATCTGCAAATACCTTTAGAGTCCTATAGATGGAAGGGACTTAAAGATTCTGTATGATCTGTCATCTGTCTGAGGGCAGGATCAATCCTACCTACATCAGTCCAGTGCATCCTCATAAAATGTTACTTAAGACTGTCAGTGACAGAGACGAAGATTTTCGATCTTCACTGTATATTTACCATTTTTCTGGTACCTACTCCTAGTCACAGTGCAATTTTAGGGCATTAGTTCTTGTCTATCCAACATTAACATGGGCACCAAATTATTCCTCGCCTTGATTAGAAAGGCTTTTTCTGTAAATATTTTTGTGAGGTTTTGTGTCTCTTCTCTTTTTTAGGCTAAGATCCATTTTTTTTTCTGTCTTTCTTCCCAAGTCATGTTGTTAAGTTCTCTAGGACAGAAAGAGTCTGTCATATGTACAGCAGACTACATTTCTGTCTCTAATGGCATGATAACTTCCTATAATGTGATAAACTCTAGGATTGTGTGAAACAAGCAGCACTTTTTTTTCAGTATTTTGCTTAATTGGCAATTTCCCAAGTGATCGCTGTGTCTGTGCCCATGTAAAGGTTTGAATTTGGCACCTTCTTGGCGTGCTCTATAAAATTTTGTCTATGCATTAAAAAATAAAGCCAATCAATCAAGCTCAATGAAGCTAATCAGTCAAACTCAGCCAAACAATGCTCCCACAGAATGGAACATTTGGCTGCAGCAGTGCTAGCGCAGTGGCATCACTTAACTGGACAAAGTGAATCAGACCTCTCAGCATCCCCCTCCCTTTCCTCCTTGGGCACCCTCTTGTTCCTCCTGCATGTGACCTTGAGGAGCTGCAGCCACTGTGTCTGGCTGTGACCATCATAGAATCATAGAATCACTTATCCATCAACTCAGAGAATTACTTAGGTTGGAAATGATCTTCAGGTTCATCATGTCCAACTGTTAACCTGACCTACCAAGTCCCATCACTAAATTGTGTCCCTGAGTGCCACTGCAGAGCACAGAGATGCCTGGTCCTTGCACCATGACCCTTTGAATGCCACTCGCTCAAGGCAAAACTCACCCTCCACCACCAAACCCTTCCCTATCTCTTTTCCTGCAGACATAAGGTGCAGTATTTCCCTGTTTGTTTTTCCACTCCAATCTGTTTAGGATTCTAGTGCTAAGCAGTGGCTGCTTCTAGTCACAAAATGCATTAATGGTTCTGCAGAAATGATTTTGTAGCAAATGAGAGTCATGAGGGAGGCATAAGGAATTATTTTTGGGAAATAACTGTCATAAGGGAGTCACCTGCACTATCACTCAAGTGTTTTTAGTATCCAGGAGCAGGCAATGTAAGGTAAAAGCTTTTTGTGTCTTGGAAGTGGCACTATGAGGAACATAAACTGCTACTGAATATATTAAGGCAGGTCATTTGTTCTTTTCTCACTATATAGTAAAAATTCTGTTATAAATGCCAGTTAACAGAATCAGCTCACATGAAGACTGATCTGCTCCCCCAGTGCAAGAGGCATACACACCACATGCAAGGTTACCACTGCCTGCAGCAGATGTTGGAGGACACGTGCTGCTAGCTCTGCCAAAAGGTGCAGAGGGCTTTCTGATGGGAGAATGCTGTGGAAATGCACAGCCTTTTTGCTGAAACACTCTATATCAAGCTAGGTGTTGCAAATACCATACGCATCGAGCTTTCCCATCCCACCTCTGCTATATTCCCAAAGCTTTAGAGGTGCCCAGGCCCACTCCTTAGCTGCTTTAAAGCACAGCCTGCTTTCACAGGCCACACTGGGCTGTGGAGCTCTTTGCAGATCAAGGCCCTGAGCTGAGGGCCATGGGGAGCAGGGGCTGCCCTATGGCTGCATGATGGTGGTGAGGGACATCTCTACCTCGCTGAGTGCCTGCAGGCAGCCCTGAACTGCAGCACTGAGGTGCAGTGGGGAGAGCTCAGCCTTTGATCGAAGGGGACAGGTGTTTTCTGAAGATAAATGGCTTTCAGAAGGTCTCTTCGTTGCAGTCAGTAGACATTAAGTGCTGCCCTATAAACTGAAAGGCTACTTCCTTCCATGGGGAGCATTCCGAAGCAAAATGTAAAAACAGTTTCCTCCTGAGAAAAGGTACCTGCTTGGTATTCCCTAGGCAACAGCGAAGTACCCTTTCACAGGAGATACTGCTCAGAAAAGATTTATGAAATGTGGCAGGGCAACATCAAGGCCTTAGAACCATTAATTTAAAATGCCTTTCCCCTTCATCCTCCCGTGCAAATTGCTGAGCAATCACGATTTCTTCTTACCTCCTGCTCTCAGTGATACAGCTTGTGTCATGCAAGGATCACAGTTCCATGACATTAATTATACACAACTAAGATATACTTTTTATTTTGTGCCTAAAATGGAAAAGAGTGCAACGGAACACAGGAGACGCTGCCTGTGCTTAGGGAATTTCATTTCAGCTCTGTACTTCTCTCAAAAAAACCCCACGGCTTGAGAGATGTTTCATTTCGAAAGCAGTAAAAGAGTCACTGCTACATTCAGGGCTGTTTACAGTGGGATGCCTTAAAATATTGAATAATAATATCAGCAGAAAACGCTTTAGACCTGCTTACTTTTGTGTAACTGAAGAAAGATGAGATGGCGGAGAAAACATTCTGCTTTTCATCTATCTCTCAAGATACCAAAAGACAGAACCACATAACTCAGTTGTAAGAGACGCAGAGCGTCAGGTCAGTGAATCTGCCTCTTCCTGGGGTAAGACTGTCACATCTGGGGCATCCTACAGTGTCAACAACTTACATAGTTTCCCATTGTTTCCACATTTTCTACTAACCAGAGGAACTAGATATACAGTAGATAAAAGATTCAACTTCAGAACATTTGACCTTAGCTTTTGTTCCTATAATCAGTGTGCTTTATCTCTCAAGAAGGGCAATGTTTAGGAATTCTCATACTCCACAAGAGCAATCAGATATTCTCTGGGATCACACAAGTAACCAACTTCAGTGACTAACGAAGGGACAAAAATACTGCATTTATTTTGTGCCTTTTATTTTTAATGTTATGTTATATTTGTGATTCATTATTCCCTGTTTGTAGTTAGTGGCTACTTATTAATGACTCCTTTCTTGTTATAATGTATGTGATAGAACTTTGAATTTCTGGGGGGAAAAAAAAGGAGAGAGCATACCATTTACCATCTCACACCATTAGACTCTGAGAAGTTTAATGAACTGAAGTATTTCAAACCAGACATTAAATTTCCTAGTTGCTCAACCAGCACTTGTTGGTTTTCCCTTGTATTTCTTTTCTGAAGTCTAAAGTGGCCAAGAAGCTAACACCAGCTCTCTTGCCTTGCTAATCCCAATGCAACGCATCAGAGACACTTGGACCATCACTGCTCACACCAGAGAATGGTATTTTTACCTCTTTGAAGAAAAACAACTAGCTGTTCTTTAACTTTGAGTAAAACTACTCCTATGGAATATAAAACAGGAACATTAAGTTGTAAACCAAAAAGAAGACCAACTGACTGTTGAAGAACAGCTGCCTTGCACTATTCCCCAGGCTGACTATTGCTCTGCTGGGGATATTGTATAGTCCACTGCATCCTGGAAAATTCAAGAAGCCCAAGTAACAATTTGAGAGAGCTGGGACAAAAGAAGAATACAGAGCAGAACTGAAGAACAGAAGGATTCTGTGGCACGTTGGGTACTCAGAATAGATTAACAGATTTGAATGCAAAAGAAGTAGCCACTGTAATTTGTCACCTGCTCTGTTTGCATAACCTTATGCACAAGGCATAACACTGTAATAATAGAGAATCTTGCCGATTCCTCCATAATTCCTACAAAACGTACAGCACTGGTAATTACATTTCTTTGTATTGGGAGCATATCTTCAATGGAAAATCTAGCACTTCTCTGAGCAAGCTGTGCCAGTATTTATCTTTGTTATTTAAAGTGCTAAAAATACTTATTTAAAGTTTGAATTTCACCAACCATAGATTCCAGTCAATGGTTCATTTTGTGCTGTTTGCTAGATTAAGTTTCAATTATTCATTGAAAAGGTAAATCTACCTCTCTGTGTATGTTTGTGTAATAGAGAAGGAGGGACTGGTTTTATCTTTAAACCAAGATAATTGTGCTACTTCACAAAATATAGATAGTATTAAAAAAACCCAGAAAATTATATTCAGAGCATTTCTTCAGGATTCCCTTTATAAATAATTGGCAACTGTTTTTCATGGGCTCAGTACAGAATTGCTATGGAAAGCATAGCTTTTTTGCATATATGTTATCCAAATTTTTAGTTGTCAGTTTTCTCCTGACAATGCAGAACCAATAAAGATGCTCCTATCTGAGGTACGACTCATGAAAATACTCCCCCTCTTTATCCTACCTTCAGTTTACACTAATTAACAACCACATTCTCATAAGTAAACCTATTTCAGTACTGTTAACTCACAGATTTCTTCCATACAAATATATAAAACATCTATTAATGCATAACGCTGACAATTTTTGCTTTGGTGTCAAGGTGCGATATCAAATACAAACTTCAGAAAAGTAACATGCAAATCTTAGTCATTAGTGTTTTAATCTTTTGCAGCCAAGTTTTGCAAAAAATAAATCTCATTAATATGTTGAGGCAATAGGAAGACACATTATACATGCTGTCTCCAAAACAGATTACTTACAGAACAAGGTAAGTAAACAGACACATGTGCATAGTATGTAGCACCTGCTAAAAAGTATTCTGTAGAAACTCACTGCTCAGTTTTTATTGTAATAATTTATTGCATCATTTTCTGTACATTAATTTCTTTGAGAACCTAACTTAGTAAATTGGATTTTTAAACTCCCCAGAGACTGGACGCAAGTTTTTGATTTCTAATTGTCTCTGCCACATCTAGGTAGGTAAAGCAAATGCCCAAACTCACTGCCTTTGTCATGAAATGTGTCACTGTTTTCAAAACCAGCTTTGGAGCAGCAACGACAGCTCTCGCCACAGTGAGAGGGGCTGTGCATGACCCAGCTGCTCCCATCCCTGGTGGCAGTAGTCCCCATGGCCAGCACTCAGAAAAGCCAGCAAAGGAGGGGCATCTTTGCCTATGCCTTGGTCCCAAGAACATATGGATGTCATTAGCACGTTGTCTCAGTATTGCAAAGGCAGGTAGATGTCAGTCCCCCTTTCTAAGACTCCCCTCTAGGAAAAGAGTAACTTCAGCTGCAAGGGAGAGAAAACTTCCAGGAAAGTGCAACTTCAAGGTGATATTTTGATCTCGCACATCTTCTCCCCAGACTCCAGATAAAACAATGGAATGTACTTTTCATCCCACCGTGAGCAGGTGAGCACTTGGAAGCCAAGGAGCTCTGCCTGATTCTACCAGACCGCCACTCAGAGCAGTCTCTCACAGCATGGCACCGCAGCACGGGCTGCTGGCAGCACGCGCTTCTGAATGCACTTGGGATGTAATTAAAGCCAGATCCCTCAATTAGTAAGTTCTGATGCTTTTGGAGTTAATAAGCTGAAAACCATTTCTACAATGTGTACAGTTGTCAGTAATGGCCACAGTTCTCAAAAACAAGAAAAAAAGAACAAAAAAAAACTATTTTACAGGAAAAAAATTCTGCCTCTTTTCCTTTTCTGAGCTGAAACCCAAGGCTCAGCTTCATGCCATGTCTGACAACAAGAATGGAGCATTACATGGTGTGCCCCAAACACTGCCAGCATGAGATGCTTGTGACTGACACTCTACTTCAGATTTGAAGTGAGTGAGTGTTTAAGCAGAGGATCTGCCAGCAGACAAGGATAGTTGTGCTCAAACATGGAGCCAGGGGCTAAGAGCCTGGAGGTGAAACTCAGCTGCGGCGGTGTCTATGTGACCTATGTGGGCCAAACAAATGAATTCAATGCACTTACTGTTCTTTTGGGTAATTTCAGTTACCTCTTCCTCCTCTGCATCTGAGACAAAGTTGTCTATCCAGAGCCTCCAGATTACACATAAAACATCTTTGAGAGCATAGAGGACTAAAACCTAGATTTCTCTTTTTTTGCCATTTTCCTAAATTACCTGCTTAACCAAAGTGGCGATGCAAACAGGACCGGACATACCATGGAAGGCAGACCACTCTCAGCTTGCTGCACATGCCCATGCTTCCAGGTGACAGCAACTCCCAGTTGGGGCAGCACCAGATGACATTGCCAGGAAGCGCTGAGCTACATAGGCACCCAACAAAGATATTTTTCCAAGGGAGTCTGCAGCAGCCCAGTCCAAGATATCCTGAGTCATTTTCAAGCTGCAGTGTCAGCAGTGGCCTTCTGTAGGATAAAGCAATGAATTAAGTGACTGCAGAGAGAGAGCCAGAAAGCCTATCTGCTCCAACCAAAAATATCAGTTCTAGAGTCACACATTCATTTTCCTCCCAACACCAGCCACGTATTTGCAAAAGTATGTTGCATCTCAGGTGGGACAAGTTGGGAACATCTGCCAATATCTCTCACCTGTGACAATTCTGCATTTGGTGCCTGCTGTCAGTCCTTCACAGCCACCTCTTCTCCCCAGATGTAATTGCAAAGGCCATTCAACTGTAACCTGGAGGACAGCCAAGTTGTTGAAGGGAAGTCCTTCTTCCCATCTGAAGAGATGAACTCAAGGAGCTGAACTATTATATTTTAGCTTGACAAAGAGTTTTAATAAAGTTCCACCTGACTTTTAGGGTTGATGTTCAGGCAGGTATTAAAGATCTAACTAATTGTCAACATTTGCATTAATTGGCATTTATATTATAGTAAATGCAGATGGCAAGTGCCTGCAGGCTTTTTTCCTTATCTATGTTTGCTGTTCCAGTATGTCTATATAAATTATTATTTTCAAACATTTGGAGAAATAAAGGATTTTAAAAGTGTCTTCTGAATACAGTGCAATTAGTTTTCCAAAGAAACAAGTTCATTCTGACAAAGACAATATAATATGCTTTAAAAAATCAGAGGACAATGCAGTAAACAAAAAAAGTCAGTAAAGTAAGTGAGGGACACATGCACAGCTCCTGTTGGCACCTAGACAGTAGAAAACCTGTTAGTCCAAATGGCACAGAATGGGAACAGCAGCACTCCCCCAGGTGAGCAGCATCAGGAGAAGCAGGTAATAAATCCCAGGTGAGTCTGGAGCTTAGAACTGGAACAATGCTCTGGCCTCTTGGAAAGTGGTGGGCTTGCTGGAAGAGCAATCATACGGAACTTAAGAAGCTGGACTTGTGTAAGGCCTTTGACTTGGTACCACATCTCATCTTTATTTCTAAATTAGAGAGATATGGGTTCAAAGACTGGGCTCTTCAATGGATAAGGAATAGGTTGAAAGGTCACAGACAGAGGATTGTTGTCCAGGTAGAGGCTGGTGATGAGTGATGTCCCTCAGGGTTCCACCTTGGAGGTGTTACTCTTCAATATCTTTATCAATGACATAGATGATGGGATTGAGTGCATTCTCAGCAGGTTTGTGGATGATACTAAGCTGAGCAGTGCAATGGATCCAACAGAAGTAAGGGATGCTATCCAAAGGGACCTGGACAAGCTCAAAAGATGGGCCCAAGTGAACTTGATGAGGTTCAAAAAAGCCACATGTAAGGTGCTGCACTTGGGTTAGGGCAATCCCAGATATGTGTACAGACTGGAAGAACTCATTGAGAGCAGCCCTGTGGAGAGGGACTTGGAGATCCTAGTAGATGAAAAGCTGGATATGAGCCAGCAGTCTGTGCTTGGAGCCTGGAAGGCCCATGGTATCCTGGACTGCATCAAAAGAGGTGTGAAAAGCAGGAAGATGGAGGTGATTGTCCCTCTCTAATCTGCCCTCATGAGGCCTCGTGTGGAGTACTGCATCCAGACCTGGGGTCCCAAGCTCAGGAAAGTTGTGAAGCTTTTCAAATAGGTCCAGAGGAGGGCCACAGAGATGCTCAGAGGGCTGGAGTACCCTTCCTACAAAGAAAGGTTGAGGGAGTTGGGCTTGTTCAGCTTGGAGAAAAGAAGGCTCCAGGGAGACATCATTGTGGCCTTCCAATACTTAAAGGAAGCTTATAAGCAGGAGGGAAATAAACTTTTTTACTTGGGTAGATAGCTATAAGATAAGGGGGAACGTTTTTAAACTAGAAGAGAAGAGATTTAGATTAGATGTTAGGGGGAATTTTTATTCTGAGGCTGGTGAGGTGCTGGAACAGGCTGCTCAGAGATATTGCAGGAGGTGCTCGTGAGGCCCTGGGCAACCTGATCTAGAGCCTGATTTAGTGGTTGGCAATCATGCCCATGGCAGGGAGGGTTGGAACTAGATGATCTTAAAGGTCCATTACTACCCAAGCCATTCTACGATTTAACGATTCTAATCTGGAGTAGTCAGAAAGTCAGAGCAGATGATCTAAATAACAACTCCCTCTTGTTTTCTGGCAAGGTGAGGCTGGGCAGCCCTGTGCTGCACTTGCAAGTAGTTCCCACTGCATCAACCCCCAGCTATTAATCCCTTTTTCTATTTCATAAATGTGACAATGCCAACTAACAATATTCAGCTAGATGAAAGTTTATCTTCACTAGTAGAATAGATTTTACACTCTAATTTAAATAACTATGCATTTTAACAAGAAATGCCAAGCTATTTATCATACTGCTAGGTAAAATTTGTTGCTATCCTCCATATATCCCTATCACGCTTGCAAGAGATTCCAATAAATTAGTTGTGGTGTAATGACAGAAATGTAATGTAAAAATCAAAGGAATGACGAAATTGCAAGAATGTGGTTGCAATTCCCCCTATATGTGGTAGCAACTCCCTCAAAAACTGTTTAAGAAACTGTGTAGATAGCACATGTCATATAACTAGCACTCCCAAGAGGCAGATCATTGCTGATGACTGCTAAATGCTCCTGATGCTTTTAATCACTTCCACCACTCACAGGGGTGCTACCTTGGTCACCCTCCCAGCCTCTCCACCAAAAAACTTCTCCTGGTTCATACAAATGGAAGGTTGGAAGCAGGTTTGAGGAGATGATAGGCATGTTACAGGGACACAAACAACCAAAGCCTGTCTACTCCTCACTAAGGAACTGTAGATCTTCATCTGTCTCACATAGTTTTGGCCTCCTTTGGTAATATATGACACTTAATTCCTCTGTTGTATTTGGGTCAAAGTTAACGGTCCTTCAAAACTTGTTTCTAAATACATCACGTTTCTAGGATGGTAAAATTAAACAGCAAAACGCCATCTAATTCAGGATGGTATTTTTTTAGAAATTACAAGAAGTTGAAAGCTTCTTTCAACAAGACTGAGACAGAGACAGTATTTTGATTTCCCTTTTTCATTTCTAAGCTCATACTCACCTACTATTTAGGAATTACTGTTATTAGAAGAGTGCCTGCCACCTCTCACTGAGCTTAGAGCCTCATTTATGGCTATTAGCCCAGTGATGGTGTATTGAAAAGTACTGCACCTGTTGCATTCATCAGATCCAATTTGCCCATCTTACAGCTTTATTCTTTCCCTGCTAATGTTCTGAGTAACTCAGATTTTTTTCTCAAAATTTTCTCTGAGTCACTAATTAATTATTACATTTGTTTTTCATTAATATGAACAGCTAATATTATTTGAAACAGTCTGACAAGAGGGTAGATCATCTCATTTTTTGTGGCTTATATTTGTATGTGTTCCTGAAATAAAGGGGTACGTAATTGTAGTTAATTAGTGAGAGTGCCAAGAACAAACCAGACTAAGCTTTCAGCTCTAAATATATATATATTCCATATAAATATAAAAAATAGCCCATAAATATATATACACATTCCATATAAATATACACATATATACACTCCACCTATATATATATACATATATATATATGTAAGTTTCCCTTCGTGGATCCAATACTGCAAAGCATTTAAGCACCTGCTTTGAAGTTTGGTGTTTTTCTAGCTAAAACCTAATTCTCTGTATTTCTACAGATGCGACTTCTTGATGCTAATGCAATGTGAATAATGTTAAAGTGTGATGCTGAGAAGTTGGTGGTGAAACTGCTCTGCCTGAAAAGCTAATCTGAGTTCAGCAGAAGTCCTTCTGAAAGAAGCTGTCCTCTGTTTCCACAGCCTCAAATCCCACTGCACCAACACTGCTCTGTTCTCCTTCTCTCAAAAAACATCTGTCAGCAACCTGACTAGCAAACTGAGATGCTATTTTCATTCCAGTAGCAAGGCAAGATCTAAGTGACATTAAAAAAAAAAAAAAAAAAAACCACCTAAAAAAACCAGAATGTCCAAAAGCTCTTGTGCTTTTTTTTTTTTGTTCACAGTGTCCTTGAGAGCACTGCACATCTTCACAAGGATGGGTTCTGTAGATCAGTGCAATTCATCAGGATTGGTCTGAGCTGATGGAAAATTATAGGTGTGAGTTATTCAATTGTTTTTCATTAAAAGTATCAGAATAAAAATGCAAAAGCTTCATGTTGGATATGTAGCTTTGCTCTAACAAAGACATGTTTAGCTGCCTTGTGATCCTGTTTTGGGCTAGCAGAATGACTTCTACAAGGAATGGCCTCAGCAGCTCACCAAGCAAAAGAGAGTGACACATGGGATATGATGGTATGGCCAAGAGTCCCACCTGCAGATAAAAGATAGGTGTAGCTGCAAAATCCCTGTGTTTCTCTGGACATTTCTCAACTGAATGTTTCTGCAGAAAAGTTTACAGTCTGCAGGTGAAGTTTTTTCTTATTTCTTATTTCTAAGAAAATTAATTGGAGTGATGTTTTCCCTCACGTTTGTCGAGTGTGCCATTCACAAGTTAACATAAGTACAATGAGTATCAACTTAAAAAGATCAGCTTCCTCCACTGACTGATTTCCAGAGCCAGTGCATGGCATGGAAATGCACTGCAGTCTCCTATTGCACCAACATTTTATATGGTCTGGCAGTGATAGGACAAGGGGGAATGGCTTTAAACTAAAAGAGGGAAGATATAGGTTAGATGCTAGGAAGAAATTCTTTACTCAGAGGGCGGTGAGGCACTGGCACTGCTGCCCAAAGCTGTGGGTGCCCCATCCCTGGAAGTGCTCAAGGCCGGGTTGGATGGGCCCCGGGCACCCTGAGCTTGTGGGGGGCAGAACTGGGTAGGCTTTAATATCTCCTCCAACCTAAGCCATTCTGTGATTCTACAACTCTATGGCTTGCTCAAGATGTGCAGGTTTCCTTCTATGTCTCCCTGCTGGACAGAAAAGGGATAAAAGAAGTCAGACAGGAATGAAGGTAAATCCCAAGGATTTAATGTTTTAGGAGTAAATTATTCAGTTAACCATGCACTGGGATCTTGTCCAGACAGGGGGCTTGGACCACGCCTTCCCTGTTCTTCGCTGCACTGCTGGCAGCTCTGCCAGGCGTGGGTTGCACAGGGGGAGAAGCAGCACCTGATGGCAGTGCTTTCTGCGCAAAGTAGCCTGAGGATCAGCAGAAGGATTATGTTTCCTGCTCCTTTGCCTGCATCTAACCAAAAGCCCAGGAGTTTCAGCGATTTTGCATCCTTCTAAAAGCCATATGAAAATGGAAATAAGAAACATTCTCGCATTTTCATGACTGTGTGTTCTCAGATAATCTTTCCCTGCAGAAGCAATGACAGTGTTGTACTGTGGAAGGATGGGCAGAAGTCAAGCCAAAAGCATGACTTTTCTCATAAATCATTGAGATTTATTGCAACAGTAGGATTCAATAAATCTTCTTTTTGTCATTATAGTTCCATTACTGAATATTGATGCAAATTATTTACTTTGGGCAGGTGAGATATACCATGTTATTTTTCCCTATTTTTGATTATGTGTAGTATGATGTGTTCAAAAAAAAAAAAAAAAAAAAAAAAGAGAACAAACCCTTAGTAAAGGTGTAAAGCACAATTTCAATGTGCACTATTAGATGGGGATAAAAAAAGTAATTTATCTGTCAACCTGTTCTTCAAATGGGTTATTCTCCTTCAGAAACAGCACACACTACCTGTAGCTATATTCAGGTTAATAAAAACGTTTTCTTTTTCTTTGCTGAGGAGGCTTGCTTGATGATTTGAGAGACACAATTCACCATCCGAATTTTTAGCCCAGGAATATATTGCCAATAATTTCCTCTTAACTGGATGCAAAGTTTCTGTTTGTTTTCCCCTAAGCTGCTTAACATGAGAACATATGGCACAAACATATAACAATATTATGTCAACCCAAACTGGAATGTGAATTTCTAGCAGAATCTTCTCTAAAATAAAACACACTGTGTCTACGCTCTACTCTACTGACTGGCCTGATATTTTCAGGGACATTTTGGACTTGTCATTTTCTTTTATAAATGAGATCCAGTGAATAAAAAGGTACTGTATGCCAATTTCTCCACACAGACTTTGACTTGCTGCCAAACACAGGTTGATGCAGAGTTAACTGACTTCCATGGAAATTCACCCACACAAAACAGAATCATGTTTGTTCTACTCTTCTTTAAAAGGCCATACAACCCTACTGTTTAATTGGAGAAGACAGAAATAATTTTGAAGCATAATCTATGTAATAAAGAAAACAGCTTCAGTTGGGAATTCTTTATACCATACATGTAGTTTACAGAATAAAGGTAGCTGACTTACTAAAAACATGCAAGTTAAATCTGGCTTGCGTCCTGTCTCGATAGACAAGAGTAGAGACTCTACTGAATTACGAATGTCACGGTTGAGTTCCCAACCACTGATCATATCTGGGAAGTAAATCAATGGCTAGCACCTGTGTTAATGAACTCATCTCGTACTTTTCCCTCAGTTACCCTCGTGGTTTGACATTTGTGCAAATATGACAAAAGACAGAATGTGAATGCAAAACAAGCAATGCTTTAACCTTTATCAATAACAATGTTGTGGTAAATGTCCTGCTGGCAGCTGGGACACTGTTATAAAAACCGCACAGGCAGAGATCAGATTTTCTTGCATGGAGAGCAGGGATGTTCTTCACTGCCCCACACCCTACTTCGGGGCCACTTCTTTAGTTCCTGCAGTTCTGCACTGGAGATAATGCTGACACAATCATCAGTATATCTCTGCATATCTCTCAACAACTCCTTAGCCATTTTTTGAGAGAAGGAAATCTAGTGGGTTTGGGCTTTTTTTTTTTCATGGCATAGAAATACAGTCATGCATTGACAGCAGATTTGAATTATGTCTGCTGGTGGCTTCTCATGTGTTCAGTTAATGACAGGAACAAGGCTCCTTCTCATTTGAAAAACAATCAACATCCACCTAAAACAAAGTACTGCCACTTTAAAATTCATCAGCCTTTTTCTCATAACGTTGAAGAATGTGTTGGCACTTCTCGAACTTTTATTAAAATGCCCTAAACTTAAATGCTTTGGGAAGAAAATACATATTTCACTCAACCCAGAATAATGTCTTCTGAGCAACTGGGGAAAGTCTGATGGAGGAATGTGGAGATGGCCAATGTGAAGGACAGATGTTTCTGCAGCACCGTCTGCCCCACAGTGCTAGAGAACCAGGAATACAGCATAAGCCACCGACACCGTCTCTGGAGAATAATGACTTCCATATATACTCCTTCCCCCTAGAACTGTAAATATTAGCCTTTTTGTTTTAGATTGACAACAGGTTAATAGGCTCTCACAAAAAAAAAAAAAAAAATCTGAGACGAAGAATAAAGTACAACTGAACAAAGTAAGAGTAGGTTGGGAGGCAAATAAATGTCATGTCCAAGCTGTCACATGAGCAAGCCATTAAGCAAGGCAGCTGTTGAATGCAGCAATGTTGAGAGTGGGACCAGCACTGGCCCTGACCCATGAAGGGGTTTCTACTCACTGAAGGAGACTTCCTGCAAGCCTTGCCTTCACATGGGCACTGTGAGTAAATGTAGGGGATGAAAGTGGGGGAATCAGATGTATGGCAAGATGACAGCTATGTTTTGAGTGTTTACTGTCATGTAACACAGCTCTGATAAATTCCTCCAAGAGGTGCACTGGCTTCACTTGCTCTTCCAGCAGCTCCTGAAATACTGCATTTGACCCTGAGACAAAAGAGATGTGTATGAGGGCAAAGGCTCCGTGGTCACAGTATGTGATGCAGGAGCATGCACTCAATGTGTTATGTGCAGCGCACTCAATGTGTTATATGTAATATGAGAAAAAAACCCAGGAACCTCCTCTGTTCTTTTTCCTCCAGTTAATCTACAATGGTGAAAAACAGAGGAAATTTCTAAGACCTGATTATTTTAATGGACGTTTTGCAAAGTGAAATGCACAGATTCTTTTCCCTTCTTTGCAAGTGAACAGCAAGCCTCTGGAGTTTGTGCTGGTGTTTTTTTTTTTCCTTATTTTTCTTCAGTTGTACCTGAGCATATGGTCATATTAGAGGAGATGCTGTTAGTTTACAGGAGAATTTTTTCTTGTTAACCTCTGCCTGTCCTATCTCCACACAGGGAAGCATGCTGAAGAGAATAACTAAAGTTTCCTGCCTTTTGGCCTCTGCATCCAACAGCACCATGGAGACCAGGTGAATGGAGGTTACTGAGCAGTAGGAAAGATATTTTTGCTATCTAACTTGAAGCATTTTGGCACCTTCCTCTTCACACAGAAATAGAAGCAAGTAGAAGTGCATTCGTCAAAACAAGGGGAGTTTGTTAGAAAGCTGAGTGTTTTTTATGCAGAAGACTCCAAATTTGGTACACTGTGACAGATGTACAACATTACAGATCAGCATTTTGAATGTAAGAATGATTTTCTGACCAAGTGAAAAACTTAGTAGTACCATAGAGTATCTTGCAGGCTCCTTGCTATTTCATTAATTGTCCAGTAGCAACTTGCTCTGTTAAAAATGCAACACAGAAAAGACACAATCTGCAGAAAGATTTGGACATTACAGTTAGGTAGCCAGAAAATTAGCCTCTCTTTCCAAATTATAGCCTCCGTTAATTCAGAAGGAAGAAATTCTCTCCCTTCTGCACCATTTTATTGAATTACAGTTTTATGTAGTGTGTAAAATTTAACCCATAGGACAGTTATTTGCCATTATATTATTGCCATATTCTTGAAAGATTGTCTGTTGTATATCAAAGCTGCCATTTGTCAGAGATTACTGGTAAAAAGTTTTTATGTTTTGTTGCATAAATGTGAGACAAAAGTTTTGAGACTCCGTTGTATAAAATTAGGGCTCTATTTTTACATAACTCTGCCTTCAAGGGGTTAGAAACCCTTACACTGAATAAGCATAATGGGTTTGCAATGTCTCAGAAAAGTCAAGCAAGATTTGTTTAGTTTTCCAATAGTTACTCCTGAGTCTAACCACAGGTATAAGTTCTGGATATATGGCCTCACAAAACGCGCCTAAGACTGTCCAAAGTGATCAGGTTTAGCTTAACTCTATGCCTAGAGTTTACTGAAAACATTAAATGTATATTGATTTCTACAGTTATGGAGAAACAAGCACTTCTGAGAACCCTGTCTTCATTGGTTACAGACTGCAACTCTTACACTATTTACAATATTGAAACAGAGAATAAAGCTTCTTCCAGAAATGTTTAGGTTGGAAATACACAACTTACTTTCGAATCTATTATCAGAAACTGTAATTACAGAGTGTACACGGGGATGAGGTGGATGTGCATCAAAGAGCAGATGACTGCCCTCATAGTCTTAGGTGGACAGTGAGCCACTGAAAGGGCAGTGATTCGGACCTGTGGTACCCCTTAGGTTCAGAGTACAAAGCCACTCCACTGCTGGTAATTTGCAGCCTTTCTGAGTAATGCTCATAACTTCCAACCTGTGGTTCACTGTTGAGAAGCCCGTTTCAACGATGTCCCATCAATCATTATTTCTGTGATTTATAAGTGACTGTCAGTGGTACGAGTAGTGTGCTATTAAAAACTCTATACCATGGACAGGATCTCGTCAGAGAGAGCAATGGTTTCCTCCTGACTGTTCTGCGAGGAAAAGCTTTCATTTAGCCAGGCTTCTACCCCAATCTATGTCTGGAAATAGATACTTGTTTCCTGAGACTGTTCATTACACCACAACAGAGCTCTGAGTGGCTATGACATTTTATTAGCACAGTTGAAAATAGTACTTCAAATATACTTCAAATTTACTTCAAATATGTAAAATGAAACCTGACCAACACTATGATTTCCAGCCATTTGAGGCCAAGCTTTCACAGAGTAAAATAAGACTCAGAGCAAAAACAAATTGATGTGAATTGAGGGACTAATTGAAAGGACAAAGAGTAGTCTGTGTGTGTTCCTTTTTGTTCATACATAGGTTAGCTATCAGCATGTATTGATTATGGGAAATCAACAAAGATTATATTACATCAAACAATTTGATATAAGAAGCTGGATTTTATATTATTAGTTTTGTTTTTCGTATTTCAACTGTAATGGTAAGAAAATTTCTTAATATTTCTGGCATAACTGTTTTAGGCAAATGCTTTGTGAAAAAAAAAATTCTTGATGACATTAATGTAATTAGGGATGTCCCATGATAGTCACAAGCCACACTGAAATTTATCTGAATGGATGTTTTTTGTCTGAACAAGAAAAATGACTGAATTCTACATTCAGAGTGAGTGAGAAAACCAAAAGCACACAATCATAGTATAACTTAGTTAAATTGGAAGAAAAAAATAGCTTTTGAAACACGGGAAAAAATAATTTATTTCATCTTTCTTCTCTTTCAGTACTGTTATGCTTTCTCCCCTAATCTATCCTGTGGTTTTTCTGAGTGAAAACATTTATAAGCCAATATCTTGCACATCTGTAGGTGGAAAATATTAATTTTTATGAGAGAAAAAATCTAGCCTTTACTAAATCAAATCTAGCAGCAAAACTTAATTCACAGTGAAGACAATGAGAGTAGCCTCATTGTAACCCTGGGCTTATATCAGTCTCTCTTATTTTCAGCCTCCACTCCTCAGCATTTTCAGTGGCATTTTCAGCAGCTTGGCAGGTCCAGCCTCTCCCAGCTTCTAGGCTCAGCCATGTACTGTGAAAGATTCGCTTTTAGAGAAAGCATCTTCCAACAGTATATTGGCCAATGTAACACATATGAGGTCATCTAAGATATATAATTGTTGATGTCATCTCCCTAGAAGTTTCCAAGGCCAGGTTGAATGGGAAAAGTTGAATAGTGGAAGGTGTCCCTGCCCGTGGGTCAAACCATTCTGTCATTCTGTCATCTACTATAATTTTGTATGTATTTTAGTACATCAATATGATCACTCGGCCTCCATGACATTATAAATGCTAGTTTTGAACTTTAAGTGACCTTTTACTGTTTTTCTACTTTATTCTTTCTGCACTCACTTGTCACTTTAGCAGAGACTTCTTGATTTACTTTCTTTTTTCTATTCAATATTTGTTTTCTACACACTTCACAAGTGCCACAGCATCTACAGCTCATTGTATTTGATCAAGCTAGATCACATATACATAGCAAAGTCCCTGAAACACACAGACACTGCAAGATGAATTAAGGAGGTCACACAAGCTTTTAAAATCACATTTTATGAAATCAGCAGAAAAGCCAGCAGGTAATAAAAGGCAGTCAAGCTACAGATCCTGCAGAATGTGAGTGATAAGAGGCAGCAGGTTGACCACTGTTTATTGCCTGCCAGCTAAATAAAACAGGATGCAACTTATTACCTGCTGTCTTGTCTGCCAGTTTGATGAGATTTAATTTGCATTCTGGGTGGTGAGGTTGTAATCGTCTTCGACTGCAACATTCCCTTTGTTTTCTCTAAATCTAGTTGAGAAGCTTGCTTCTTACAGTGTAGTACCTACTACATCTGGAGTATAGAAATGGCAAATGTAAACATTGCCTGAGCTCCAGATATAACAAAATGAATCCAGATAACTGCACTCTGAGCAAGAAAGAGGGCTACATATGTTATATACAGATTTAGAAGTTGGTTGTTATAAGCAATTTTTTCCTTTATGAAATTATTCCTTATGCAGCAACTGGAAACAGCAGTGGTCTGATCAAGCCTATCTGCTTTTGTGCTTGTGTTTGCCAAGTGGGAGTAGTGCAGAAAGCTGGAATTGCCACTCCTCAGCCCCATCAGAGAAAAGGGATGGACACCCCAAATCTGCAGCTACTTGAAGTACTGGAGGACATCAGAGCACACAGGATCCCTGAGGCCGGGGAGCCTTGCTATGCCTCCCTGTTACACAACACCACAGTTATCTCACAGCACTGAGTGGGGCCAGCTGGCAAGGCATGCAGCTGGATGTGGCTGGGCAAGACATGGGCTTCCTGATGAATTAGCAGTGAATGAGAGTCACCACAGCCCAGAGATGTGTTATTGAACACAAATGATGGAACTAAATCTTTGCCAAAAATCTCTTTGAGCAATGATGTATATTATGGACAAACACTGCAATTTCAGTTTAATGGAACTATATCCTACAGTCAAAGGTCAAACTGTGTATCAGAAATCCATAGACTCAGAACTGCTTGACAAAATGGAACTGTTCTCCCAAAACATGAATCCGTTCCCAAATGTAACAAAATGAACCAAGATGGGATTGACAGCCACTCATGGCAAATGTTGTCCTCTTCACAACACTCAGTGTGGAGAGGAAATGCAACTCCCAGAAATTGCTGCTATTTATCATTTGTTTGCAGTTCCACAGTTGATCAGCTCACAGCTCTAAACCACTAAATATCAGAGGATTAACTTAGCTTTGATACTGATAGTAATCAGCCTATTGAGTCTCCGAGTGGTTTCATCTCTTCACATTTCCTTAGGAACACGTGATATTATTTCAGGACAGCACCAATGAATCCTAAAAGTGGTAGTTAAGACAAACACAGTATGGAGTGTTACAGATATGTTGTTACTAAAAACACCTTCTCTACTTTGTACTTAACCAATAAAAAACTGTTTTATCAGCATCCTACTAGAGACTACAAGGCTTACTAGTGTCACTACTTATATACTACATCTTCACGTGCTGTTGACAGCACAATGAAATTTATTATATTGAACTGTCATAGGCTGTTATAGTTTACATTGCTGGGAACCTCCTGCAGGATGAGGAAGTACCCTAGCTATGAGAAATACACTTGCTGATTACTTCCTGCTGTTACTCTGCTTTCTTTTAGATACAAGTATGTTTCTTCTAGAGTTGTATTTCATATGTATTATAAATGATGATATAATGTAATCAGGATGATTTAGAGTTTTAAGGAACTACAAATACAGAATTCCTGTTCTCTACTGCTTAACAGGAATACTATCTTGTGCAGGATGAAAATACCACCCACATATCAACAGTCAGTGTAGATTTACATAGCTTCAGACCACTGTGAGAAGGTTTACTTCGGTCCTACATGCACTCATACATGCGTGCACACAGATAACTGAATCAAGGTAAATCCTCTGGCACTCCACAGATGCTTCACTCTCTTGTTCCTGACAACACCACACATGGACACTTCAATCACAGTCCACTCAAAAGGAACAATAAAACAGAAAGCCACACAAGTCAGGAACAAAAATAGACTCTTTGATGGCTGAATTTGATCTCTCCCATTAGAATTTTTTTCAGGAGAGAGAAAAGACTGTGTAAGTACCAGCCCTTACAGCATGGAAGCATTAGGGTTCTTCAACAGAAAAATTACTGCTAAAGTACTTCTATTCTGGAATGGTACTTGTTAATACAGGTTGGAGGTTTCCTTGTTTGTTTGCTTTTCTTACATGTGCTGCCTCCATGTAATGCATTGACAGTCTTGCTCCAAAAGTTAATTAAATGCTCAATATATATTAGAGCTTCATTGCATTAGTATTCATTTGCAGAAGCCTGCGACACCTCACTCATTAAGTTCAGATACATGTAATTTGTTCTTAATGTATCCTCATTATTTGCAAAGAAAATGTGAAGGAGATTTCTACACAAGCCTTTTGTTCAATATCTTTTCATGCATATCCAAATAGGTAGTATAAATAGCACAGTTTCTATTTTTGAATCATTACATTATGGGGATTAGGGTTCCAAGGCTTGCACTCTTACAATGAGAAGTGGAAGTCTGTGCCACCAGTAGCTCGTTCGTAAGCATAAATTTAATGGTAATGTCAAATATGTGCCAAGATTTGCTTTAAAAATGATTTCTCAGGCAAGATCCAAATCTATCAAACTCTCATCTTTGAACTTCTCACTTCCAGTCCCAAATTTCAGTAATACTTTACGTAATGATAAATACTTTATTAAATAAGTTAATTAATATTTTTGCTATAAAATTGCAGCCACTTATTTAAAGATTACAATAATTTAGTAATTATAATAATTTAAAAATAGAAGAGAGATAACTCCTATTTTGAGAATCAGGCAGGAAAGTTATTCCACGGAACAAAAATATTTCTTCTCAGCTATTCTATACTCTATCTGAATTCAATAATTCCTTAGCACTGAGCATTGGCTCATCATCCTTTGCTAAGAACAAATCAATGAAACACCTTAATTAACCAGTAATGCCCATTGGAAATTTAGGCTTTTGCATCCATATATTTTGTAGAGCAACAGCTGAAAAATTAATGTTCTTATCCTTACTAGTAGTCTAATTCAGAAAAGGAGTGTGGTGCATACTGAACTCAGTTTCTCAGTATCTTCACTTCGCTTCCACTAGATGGTCAAGGCAGTCCAGCCACAATTTTTCAGACCAGCATCGCACTGTTCATGAGCTTGGTGATTTTATAGAATGAACCTCAACTATATAATTCAAAAGATGGATCGAAAAACAGTTTTCTTGTTACAGGGGTCCAAAGTTTTCATCTTTACCAACCATGACCAGGATAAACAATACACAAAGCTTCGTCTAATTTTAGTCATTACTTTGGGCAGAAGGAATACATGAATGAAGAGTACTTTAGTCAGCAAGTTTTATTCCATTTCTGTTTTAACAGAAGAGAACGTCAACTTTTAATTTATGATAAGAAAATTTTTATGGTCTGGATATACCGACCCATTTATACATCTGAAGTAATACTTTCAAGGAAAATCAATTTCGTAGGTGCAGAAATAACAAAAGTTTCAGACTGTCAACTAAGGGGTCATAAAAATGCTATAAGTTAAACAGATAGCCACAAATACTTCTTCAAACCTCTTTTCACCTGTACATTTCCAATAAATTCAGTGGTCATAAAAGTATTGCAGTGACAGTCTTGACTTTTAGACCTCCCTACGTGTTTGAAGACGTGTAATGCCTACATAAACGCAATGCAGAAATGCAATACAGAAATAGGGCAAATTATCACCATGAGGAGAATATGTCACCTTTAAAAGGAGAAAGCAATCTTCTGCTGATATTTAAAAATGTTAATTGCAGGGATTATTTTGAGACATAGCTGAAGAATCTGGAAGACTGAGAAGCTACCAGTTTATTTTAGAGGAAAGATCACTAGTAAGGCCACTTATAACATAAAATGGTACTTGGGAGAATATTATACTGTGAGAATGACACATTTCTCTATAAATCTGTTTTTGGAACCTGGAAATACTTTCCTGCCAACATGACTGAAACAGCGCTTTCCAGTATAGCCAAGCTGAATTTTCTGACCAGAAAAGCTCCAAATAGCTTTTCTAACAGTGGTGTATGAACCTTTGGGAATCCTTGATGTAAAAATAATACTACTGATGTATTAAATGTCACTAGGAAGAAATAATGACTTCAGAATAACAGGATGGCCTACTATTTTTAGTATTAAGACAGAACTAAGTACATTAATATACACATTAATATCTTCTTAAATATTGACGTTCCTGGGTTTTTCTGGGTTATGGGTGTCAATCAGGACCCACAATGATGACTGAATTCCCAGCAGTTCTTCAGAGATACTTCAGTCTAAAATGACTTAACAAGGATGTACATATTGACTTGGAACTAATGCCTACTTGAAGCTACGCATTCAATGATTTCTGGGAGAGAAGCAGCAGTTGGCCTTAAAGGAGCAGGATGCTGCTTGGTTTCCTCTGGCTGCATCATAACACCCTTGCTTAGTTTCCTTTGGCAGGAGTTTTTTTCAGCTGCTTTGTTTGCTCTGTGACTACATGTGAACAACCAGAATGTATGAGTTCACACAGGTCAAATGAAAGGCTAAAATTTTTCATAGCAGAAAAATGATAAGGGAGGGAGTCAAGTGAAAGGTCATGTCAAAGGCTGTGAGAATTTAAACACTGATGAGTCAGTGGCCCACATGAGGACACATCCCAGCAATGAAATAATTCTGCACTGTAATATTCTCACTACATTTTTCAGTTCCTCGACTGAAATATTTTAAGCTCGTTAACATGATTCTTCTAGGCAGGGCTGCATCTGTAGTTACAACGACTGGAGGTACACTCTATCAGGAGAACTGTCAGAGGAAATTACTCTAATGTGTGTGCACAAGGCTTCTCCAGAAGAGAAAGGCTGTTCCCATATGGGGAGACGAACAGAAACTCAGAGATGATGTAGGTTTTGGTTATTTCCTTTTCTGTCTTGCTTGAAGCACTTTTAGATTTTGTTAGGAGACTGTAAGCACTAAAAGTAAATGAGAGTTTCCATTTATTTTTCTGCTAATTTACTGTTTGGCAAACTGGAAAATATACAGACTAATATATCTGACAAGCTCAGAAACCTCTGGCTTAGCAAATTAATGAGTCTGCATAAAAAAAGAGGGAACTGTAATGCAATGGCATTTTCTTTCCTCACAAGCTACGTACATACACACATTAAGTGAGAGCCGTGTCACTCTTCTGCAGAAGTTTAGGGGCTAGGCCATACCAGTAGGAGACTTCTTACTGACTTCAGTGGTTTCTGTCTTTGAATAGACACTAAGGCCTGTATCTTGCTCTAGCAAACTGAAATTCAAGCAGTTAAGAGCTAAAAGAAGTTTCTTTAAAAAATGGAAGCAGAAATTCTTTGAAAAAGTATGACAGATAACTCTGGATGACTATGAAAGAAAAAAATGAATCCTCCCCAAGGAGCTCAGAACAACATTTAGGAAATTCTGATTTATGAATTAAGACAGCAACACACTCCACCAATATCTTTTCTATTATCCACATTACCTACGAAAAGTGGGAAGTGAGACCCAGAAAGTCTGCCGTGAATTGTTTTCCTGCTGAAGATATGCAGTTGGACTGATAGAGGGTGGCAAAACAGAGACTAGGAGGACACTGAAGAGAGGAAAGATGTAAAGATGGAAACTGGATCAATCCTAGGATTCCATTCAAAGCCCAGGAATGACACTCAGCATCCCAGGAATGTCTGGGATCATGACTACAGAGGAAGTGCAGCAGAAGCATTACACAGGCCTCAGACTGGCCAAGGGGAGGCTGTGCAACCCATCATCTTGTTCTGAAACACTTAATAGGATACTCTGGTGCCTGACAGAAATGCTTTTTACATGACTGTAGCACATATCTCCGACTATTTTTTTTTGGAGCTGTTGGCACATTTAAATATTTATTATAATCTGACATTTCAATGAAATAAACACAGTGTTTATCTCATCTACAGATAGGAAGACATTTTTTCAAGCATCTCCCAGAACTATTAAAAGTACAAGCTCTGGAAAGGGATCCTCCTTGCCTGCTTTTTATGCAGGTGGCTGTTCATTATCAGTAGTCTCTTCCCTTCACACTACCACAGCACTCAACTTGGAAGTTCAAGTCCCAAGCTACCAGAAATATTAGAAAATACTACTCTGTTTATCACTGTTGACCAAAAATTACTTTTAGAAATAGAGAATGTTTTTAGTGACCTCGTTAAAACAAAACAGAAGGAAAGAAAAGGGAGATAAAGCTGATGTGTATGTTAAGTCTGCACTCTGCAGAGATGGCCCAAGGCAGTGTCTGCACTTCATCAGCTTCCATTGACTCAGTATGTTTATTCTTTTTATCTCTTTGTTTTATAGTGGCCATGATATTTGTATATAACAGCAGCATTTTTATATCATAACATTAATTTCTGTATGTAGCAACTCAGCTTTAAATTATATAAATGCCAGTAAGAGAAAAGTGTCCTGAGATTGAGATATCCAAAGGATGCACAGAGGACCACAGAATGCTTTTTTGAAAGACTAGGCAGCTCTGCAGTGCCTGGGAGGGAAGGGTAACCCTCCCTGCCTGCACAGTCAGGCCACCAGCGAGGCTAGGTGAAGGCTGTCCACTTATGATGCAAATGGCAATCAAGCCAGACTGACTTTTAGATATTTAAAGGGAGATGAAACAACAATTTGAAACTCAAGAAAAATACACATTACTGAGTCACACAAATATCAAAGCAGATGGATTGCTAAGGAGATAGAATATTAACAAACCAAGAAAGCAAGTTCACTGTCTGCTCTAAACAGACATAGCTGCAGGTCAGCATGCAAATGCCTTCCATTATTTATACAATCCAAGACAGTAATAGGATATTGCATACCACAGCGTATATTAGCTAAGTATTGGTCATGAAGAAGAAATGAACAAAAAATACCCTCTAGATTTTAACTCTGGTTGAAACCTTCATATTAAATAGCAGAGCCATTATTAATTTGACACAATGAGACCACATATGCTACAGATCACCATCTGTTAGTTCAGGTCCAAAATTTTTAGGTTCCCAACTATCCTAGTGGAAGTCAATGAAGGATTGACTGAGTAACTTGGTCTATGCAGAGGGAAAATGGGCAAACGAAAAACAGCAATCAAAATCTTCAGTAAATGAACAAGAAAAAAATAAGTATTTTTATTTTTTTATTCTGTTACTGACTGCATCTTACACCTTGTACCTTTACCAAAGTAGTGGGGAAATCATAGCAACATTCCTAGAAAGATCAAAATGAAGTAGGTGTTAGCAGTAATTTCGTATGAGACTCTTGGACTAAATCAAGAAATGGATAACAACATAATTTATCATTTGTTTTTCTCTTGATTGTTATTAAGAGAAATTTGTATATTCGATATTCTGACGTTTATCAGTGACCAAAAGTATTTAGTGAAAAAAGCTTAGCACAGATTTTGTTGTGCTTGTCGACTCTTTGACTGCATTCCCATTCTGCCAGGTGAAAAAAATGTTGAAAGATAAATTATTAGCCTAATCCATTAATTTATGTACTATGTACAGAGGGTAACATTGTAATAGCATTCACATTTCCCAGTGGGTTACAAGCTTCACACTCCACATTACAAGTGCACGCTTTTTCTTTGTAGTCTTAGTTCACCTGAAGACTTCTGCCTTCTGACTAATGGGTCGGGATCCTTATTTTCTTTCCTGCTATTATTACTCAGCCATGGGAGGACTGGAAGTGCTCTGCAGTCCTCACTGTCCAATTAATCCATCTATTATTCAGACCTCATGTCACTATGATAAACATGGAAAAGCCCCATATATGAGTCTCAAAGTGCTTTAACCCTGCCCATCTTGCACTGTTCTCTTGTACTAAAGCCAGATAGGAAGGAACACTAAACTGAAAGAAACTGTGGCAAATGTTGAACTTCTTACTTTTAAGTTTAAAACCAAGAAAAAAACCCACAGTATTTTATATTTACTCAAAATATATCTCAAATTTATTTTTCCTTTCTTTCATTGAAACCCTGCTCTTTCCTAACATTCCCTGTTAATGACTGACCTAAACAGTTTGACAATGTGCTTATAGGATAATTTCACCATCATTCTTTCCTTTTCCTTTCATTATAGTGTGCAGGGATCACAGTGTAGGTGGTGTCATGTGATGTCCTGCAGATTCTTCTTGCACGGTTAGTTGCCTGTGATTGACAGGGAATGGACTTACCTACCCAGCTAATTCCCTCCTGTGCTGTATTATCAACTTTCAAGAGGTACTCTGTTTTGAGAATTTCAGGAATAATAGCATGTAAAATAAAATTCGTTTAAACAAAGGAGAAGGACAAAGATAAAAAGGGATTATGAAACTGAAATCTCTATTTCAAATATATGAATTCTGCTTTATTTAATGAAAGCTTTAAAGGTAATAATGTTACTTCCAATGGAAAATTCTAGAGCGAGGGAGTGATGAAAGTGTTTGCAGAAGTTTTCAGTAAAAAAGTATGTGTATATATATTTTAAATAAACAGAACAAGTTTCCAGTTGTAATTAGGAAAGTTCTGCCATTCACATGGGGCAGTCAATAGACTGCTAGTAGAGTTCCTGAAGTCTTAAGGGCAGCGATACCAGCACTGACACTGGGGTCTCACAAAACACGAGGGCCAGCATTCATTGATTTTGGTAGCAATAAGGCTCATTGATTTTAATGTTTGACACAACTAAAAGCAAAAGAAAAATCCTCTTCAAGGAAGATCTGTCATGTGCATTCCCTGGATAAAAGAGGCTCTTTGGAACTATATCAATTTCATACAGTAGGCAGCGAAAATCTCTGGGCATGGTGCTGAAGTATCTATGTATGTAGATGTAACTATGTATGTGTGGCAAACTGCAGGATGATTCTCACCATGATCGCTATTTCTGTCACCTTTTTAGTGATTCCATCTGGTAAGGGAGAGGAAGGGCCAGAAAGACAACAGTATAATCATGAAAGAAGCACAAACAACAGACAACTCGAGATCTTCTCAATTACCTGCATCATACCAACCTTCTCTAATAAAAATAGTTCAAATAAGAGTAAAATCAAGTCCTGTACTGGCTAGGAAAGAAAGTCCTTGAAAATCTATTATGGGGGAAAAAATTGAAATCTTTTCCTTTCTGTTCTTTAACCAGGAATTAGGATACAATAAAAAAAATGTTTCTGGTTGGGTAATTAATATTATTTTGATTAGGTGACAATTTTAAAACTAAAAGAAAACATTTGAATTTAACCCATACAACACATTTCTGGTTTTTACTCTTTTATGAACATCAGGGTTATTCAGGAATTACTTTTAAACTATAAACTTTTTAAACGGTAAAATTCAAGCATTTCATTTAGAAAAATATTTAACCAAATGTTTGGGCTGTTTAAATCTACACAATTTTCTAAAGTATACTTTTTCAAAATATTTGACCCATCTTTAATCTGAGTACTCAAATAAGAAATAGTCTAGCTATGCTCACTCTATACAGTCCAGTTCACTATGGTGTCCTTTTCATTTTCTTCAGTGTTGATCCTTAAAAGGCTATAAATCAAATGAGCCATAAAAGTGTTTTTGTCTTTTTGCAAGCTACACTGCAGAGTAAAGTGACCACAATTAGATACCTTCAAATATCATTATTATTTCCCCCAAATATATTGCAGTGTTCTCTCTTCATTGCATAATGTGGCCAGAGAAGAGGAAATTCTAAGAAAAATTCCTTATGAACAACAGTTTTTAATAACCTTAGAAGCTGAAAACCATGTTTGGCAATACCACGTTGGAAAAGAACATGGCAGTACTTCAGCAGTCACTTTTAGAACCAAAGTTTTGCCTTGCAGACCAAAGGCATTATCCCAGGAATTTAGAAGTGTGTGATGTTTATATACATCTTTTGAAGCTTTAATTTGCTTGCCATAGTTGAGCAACATAAAAATTAGTGCACACAATCCAGAGAGTACCACCACAGAAAATCAAAATCATTTCAGTAAAGATGTGAAAAATTACCAAGTCTAGTTTCATTTGTTCTGTTCCTGAAGAGGTTTGAAAAGCTTTATACTAGTCAAGATACATGAAATCAACCAGTATAATACAGGAGACAGAGACACCAGTTGGAAAATAAGAAATTAAAGCTACATGAGAAACTTTGACAGCTCACACAAACACAAAGCAAGAAAAACTATATCAAACAAGCTTGCATCCACTACCGTAACAAAGCAACACTGGAAATAAACTGCCACATTGATCAATGTGGACAGTATTTCAAATAAAGGATAGTAGCATGGCATGAAAAACATCAAAACTGATACTTTCCAAATAACCTTCTTCTAACTGCAAGAAAAAAATACAGCATCCTTTAGAACCTCAAAGTCATGGTTGGAAAGAAAAATAGAACAAAACAGAACAAAACAAACACAACTTTGGAGGTCTGAGGATATGAATTTTTAAAGCAATCAAGTTATTGAAGTGCCCAGAATCCATGATGTCTAGTTTAATGTTACTGGATTGAATTGTGCAGTAGTAATATTTCCAAAACAAAAACTCATTTTATTATTATTTTTTTTAATTTCTTTTTTAAAAGAAGGGGAAAAAAAGGAAGGGGAAGGGGGAGGGGAAGGGATGGGAAGGGAGGGGAGGGAGAAGAGGAGAAGGGAAAAGAAAAAGAGGGGAAGGGTGAGGATGGGAGATGAGGCAAGGCATGGAAAACGGCAAAGCAAGGCAAAGCAAGGCAAGGAAATTAGCACAGCATTGTGTAGGAGTGTCAGGATAGACAAGAATCCTAACTGTAAGGCAGAATGCATTTTCATCAGAGAGGCTTAAATATAAAGGATCGTATCTCACATTTCATCCTAAGGGCAAATGCCCATAATCAAATATGAAACATGGAATGGGCTATAACATGGCCTCCCCCTCTTATCCTGCTCAAATGGGCTAAAGAGCTTTGGACCAAGAGAAGAGGAAATAGAGACTAATACTACCAACTCTTCTAATCCCATCCAACACTGAAACTAATCGCAAAACCATAGCTCCTAAAAGTGTGAACCAACGCATCCTCTCCATATACCTTATAGATTTGGAAAGCCAATGAGCCCCCACATCTTGCTCCTGCCTTTCAGTGTGAATTTCACAGATCTTACTATGACAGAGCTTGACGATAGAGCTCCCGCAGTCCCTATCCCATGAATAAGAGAAAATCCAAACGCTGACTGTGATAGTGTAAGGGAAGGAGAGGTAGCTGCCTACCAGTTGGCCCGGAGAACATTAGAAACTGTTTGGTTCAAACTGCTGGGGAGAGATTTTCTATAAATATAGACCATTTATACTCTAAGCAAGAAACTATGAGAGCCATAAAGGTGTTAGTTCCCATATTAGAGGAATTAGCTGTATGCCTTCACCTACCAGGAAAAAGGAGGTGGGCATGCTTCTGATGTGAATAAATGCACAAATAAGCTGGTTTTCAGATGGCCCTCAGCATTGTGCTTACTTCTTTCTTCATCTCAAAAAAGTAATGTACACCTAGTGCAAATTACAAACAAAGTGTACCATTAGGAGTCACATATTTCCAAACTGCTTTGGCAAAGAAAACAGTTTTCTAAATTATAGAGATAAGCAGTGATCTGTATTTGCATAAAAACATGAAAATGTCGACTGTGTGATTCAAATACTGCTAGCACTTAAGCATAACTACCCTGCCTGCTTAAAGATTGCCCATGGAGAAATGGATGAGGCCTTAAAATATAGCACAATCCAAAATACATTTTATGAACTGTACAGCTTTTAAAGTTCTCTTGAAACCAAAGAGGTGGCTTCATTTATGGTATATTCTCAATTTCTTCTACATTGTAGACTATACTTTCAACACCAAATCCTGAGATTTAACTTGTCCTCCAGTTTTAGGAGGCTCAGAACCTGGTAGAATAATTCATACTGTGCATCTGCATTAGTGTTTTCATTCTGATCAGGAGTGTACTTTTCAAAGAAATCTCCTGGTTACTTAATGAGATTTGGTCTTAACCTCAAAGCAAATGGACCTGAAGACATTCTCCAGGAATGCCTCTATAGTACTCAAACCTGCAGTGGATAAACAGCAGTCTACTGGGCCAGACTAGGAGGCTTGTTTTCAGTAAAATACCTGAAATACGTAAAACATGGTGATTGTGTCCTTTGTACCAACAGTTTTACTCAGTGATTCCACTCCCACTGGGAGTTACGATGTGCTAACATGGACACAGCATACAGTTGTGCTTAGGCCCTTAACCCCCATATAAAACTAAGGAACTGTTGGAAAACAAGTTTCATCTTCCCATATGAAAATGAAGGTAACCTCAAGCAAGATCTGCCCTTGGCCAGTTTGATTTGGCTCTCAAACTTCCAAGATGTAATATTCTCAATTTCTGTGCTTTTTCTCCAATGGTAGCTGCATTCTACAAAGAATATAAATGGCCGTAACAAGAGACATTTCTGGAAACTAGAATTTAATGTTTCTGTGGAAGGAGATATTCAGACTGGGATGCAAGTTATAAGATAATGTATTTTCACCTTCTTTCCCAAAATATGCGCGCTCTCTCTCTCTATATATATATATGCTGGACCACATGTTACAGAAAAAAAAGGAGAAAAAAAGCCATTTGCCCCTAATTCCTTATTTTCATAGTTCTGACTATAGTTATAACTGTAACGCTCTTCTCCCTGTGCAGTAAAGCAAGTGCAGAACCCAAAAGCAGAAAATAAGCGTTTCATTTCTGCATGGTTTTATGAAGAACTGTCTTAAACTAATCTTTTCCCGCCTAAGACACTGCATGGTTAGAAGAAAGATTAAATGAAAATGGGTCCATCTCTGGCTGTGATCATAGTACATGCTTCTAGAAATGAATTGCTGAACCTAAATTTTAAAAAAAGCAGTTGTAAAAATGAGAATTTTTTAATGGTATGTACAGACTGAAAATAAGTTATCAAACACTTCTGCCTGCATTAAGTCTCTTACATTTCTTCAAATAAAGTGGAATAACCTGCTTTTGGTTGAACAGGGAGTTCAATGTTCTGATTTCATATCAAAACAAGATCATCCACATACATCATTCTATGAAAAAATAGCAAGTGCAAAAACCAATTATAGTACAGGTACTGGAACTAAGTTGAAAAAGTAGCAGTCACCAGCCAGCACTGAACAGCACTGACTGGATGATACAGACTGTAGTTTATAGCCATGGGAAAAGAACTGACTTTTACTGTTACTTCTATCCTGCATGTTTGAAATTATATTTTACAATTTAAGAAATATATTTTACTTGCCTTGATAATTCTGAAATGATGGTTTTCTCACAAAATAATGTTGTTCATGGCAGTACTGCTCGTTTCAGGGCAGAAAAAGAGAAACTCGTTTGGAGACACACAGCATCACATGGCATTGATTGAATGGCAGTTCAATCTATTTACAAGATCTGAGCATTTTCAGAATTCCCATAGTGTATTTGAGTGTAGGTGAATTCAGAGAGCTTTAAAATGCAGATTTTACCACACTGAAATGGTTCTCTTACCACACAAAATACACTGAGGCCCTGAGGCATGGCCAGAGAACTATGAAGCTGGTGGAGGGGTCTGGAGCACAAGTCTGATGAGGAGCTGCTGAGGGAACTGAGCTTGTTCAGTCTGGACAAGTGTTACCATTTGCTGCAAATACCTGAAAGGAGGTTGTGAAAAGGTGGGATGTTGGCCTCTTATCCCACATAACTAGCAATAGGACTAGAGGGAATAGCCTCAAGTTGTGCCAGGGGAGATTCAGGTTAAATGTTAGGAAAAAATTCTTCAGGCACTGGAATGGGCAGCCCAGGGAGGTGGTTGAGACACTACCCCTGGAGGTATTCAAGAAAGGTGTACATGTGGTACTAAGGGACATGATTTAGTAGGGAAGTATTGGTGGTCAATGAATGGTTGGACTGGATCATCATGGAGGTCTTTTCTAATATTGGTTAATCTAAGACTATGATTCTATGAAATTCCTATATTTCATTTTCAGCTAGATGGTCAGAGAGATATTGAACATAAATCAATAATATGATCCTAAGTACAAAGTGAAAACAAATTTTTACTTTGGGATATGACAGCTGGATATGTGAGCATTATGCAACTTTGGACATAGGATATGTAAGTGCCATTCAAATATTTGGTCTGTCAATCAAGATACAAGATAGATGACAACTGACAAATTCTCAAAGATGCAATCAACTAATATACCAAGAAGCAATAATTTACTACAGTACTTCATCTAGCAAGCTGAATTTTGTTCAGACAACAAAAGCCCTTATTGAACACAGCTGGTTGAATATTATGCACCCACCTTTAAAACAATTCCCTTATTTGGGGAAAACTTCTTCACTGAAGACAAAAACTGTTAGGAGCTCTATGAAGTGCTCTTGTCTATCAGTTTTTTTTTTTTTTTTTTTAAGAGTATTCCTGTATGGGAACTGTTGAATCATGGCCTGAACCTCTGATTGACCACCTGAGGCAAGCACTGAGTCAGCCATGGGAGCACAGGTGAAAGCAATTCACCTGTGTGCCTGGAAGGGGTGGAGCCAGGCTCCACCTCTCCTAGACCCCATTTAAGGGCTGACTTCCACGAAGGAAGGATCTCTTCCTGGAGATCGCTCCTTCTGGAGTCTTGCAAGCCTACAACACCGGTGAGCACCTTTCCTCTGTTTGACTATTCTTACTAGCCTGACTTCTCTATATACCTGTTAACCTTACAACCTGTTAACCTTACAATTCCGTAACATGTGATACACTAAATGCCTCATATTTAAGATAGATCGGAAAGAATAAGCGTACTTCAGGCAAGAGAATACAGTTTTTTTCATAGACACTTAGGAACTATTTGCCTCCCTTCTTGGCTGCAGAAGAGCTGTATCTGATGATCATCACACTGTTTCTGCACGCATCTCATTTTCTATTATCTGCATATGTTACAAAGGTACAGAGAATTTAATTAAAGTTGACTTCTTCAGTGTCTTTCCCTTCAACTCTTACACTTTTCACTATCTTGGAATACATGTGAATCAATCGTTTCAATCAAAATCAAATTCTGTAGCATGAGTATGTAAATTAGATCTTCAGGAGGGCAATGACATGAGACTCCTTGAGGGGAAAAAAGCAAAAATTTATATCACTGTATATCCAGTCATTTTAGAAGGAAATGCCAAGAGGTGAGGGGCAATATAAAAAGTATTAATAAAGCACTACAATAATGTTATAAGGAAAAATATATTTAATTATAATTTTGCCAGTTGGATGAAAGTGGAAAGCCAGAAATAGATGTATAATAGATATAAATTCCTGGGTATGTGGCTGGTGTGAAGGCTTTGGTTTTTATCACAATGGGACTTTGTATGAAGATTATTACCTGTTAGGGAGGGATGAAGGACAGAGAGCAGACCAGCCAACCTAGTGAGGCAGGCTTTCAACTCAAGGACTTGGGGAGTGGAGTCCAAAATGGCAATGCTCACACCATTGCAACTGACTGGTTAATAAGGCATGCAAACCAGAACAGTGACAGATGTTCCTTAGCTGCCTCCCATGACATGAGCCAGAAAGCCAGTCACCTCAATGGTGTCTGTAACTATGGGGAATCCTCTTGCATCCTCCCTAGGGAAAACTGCATCCTTTGCTCCTTTTTCTTCTCTGAAGTGCCTGTATACCAATGCATGCAGCATGGGGAATAAACAGGACGAATTAGAGATTTGCATGTGGTCACAGGAACACACAGGAAAACTTCTTTACTCTCATGGTGACAGAGCACTGAAACAAGCTGCCCAGAGAGGTTTTGGATTCTCCCTCTCCAGAGATATTCAAAACCTGCCTGGACAGTTTCCTGTGTAACCTACTTTTGCAGGGGGGGTGTAGTTTAAAGAGCATGTAACAAATTCATGGGGTACAATAAGAACAGCTGCTTTGTTCCTAGAACTTACAGCTTGGGGATCATCTTCTAAAGTGATTAAATAGGCAGGTATAAGAAACATTACTGGAAAGTGTAAGGCACTGACCCATATTTTAGTCATACAGAAAGAATGTTCATAACCATTGACACACTCAATTATATGATAGTATTATAAACAAAGTATCCATTCTTTTCCCATTTGCTTTAGTTGGCAAACACATTCTCAAAGCCATGGACCAGTTTTGGATGAGATACTACAAGAGAACAAGCAGAATAGCACATTCTGGCAACTGCTTGTCTAACTTGAAGCACAGCAAAGTATGATGGTAGAGCTGTCTCCTGGTTCTTCCTGGAGCTTTATGAAAAGCTTTATGGACTCCCTGAATGAGCTTAATGAGTGCTAAAGTTGACAAAGTGAAAGGGGGATGGGATGGGGAGATACGAGCATAACGGCAAGCTGGAGCATCAGGAAGGCTTGCAACCTGCTGATGGCATGAATTCATGGGACAGGAGAATTTCGGGTGGACCAAGTGCAAAGTAAGCACAGAATAAAATGGTAGGTTATGGAAAGACTAGGAAGGAACATATAATATATAATGGCACAGCAAGAAAAATGAGAGGAACTCATAGGAACTCACTGTGCATCTGAGATAAAGGATATGGCAGAATAGCAGACTAAAGGATGTTGATAGGCAATCAGAAGGCTGATTTATGACTGCTTCTAAGGGAACCTATAGTAATTTGTGCCAGAATCTCTTGCAATTTATGAAGGCTTAATCACTAATTATGTTAGCAATTAATTAGTTCTTTTTCACTAACCTGCCCTCCACTGCCTCTGCTATATTCAGTCATGTCAAGCAGCTTGGTGTGGTACAGAGCAGACTGGACACAAAATGTAACAAAATACCTGTAGGGATTTTTGTGGGATTATGGTGAATATCTGTATCTGTTTAATGCTAGATAAAGCACCATTCCTTCTATGATGTAAGTGCACTTTGCAGTTTGCCTGAGTTGCATTAATAATTACTCTTCAATTGTAGTTAGTCAGCATCTGTCTAACAATTTCAAAAGCATTAACCACACCACTTTTTTTCTGATGTAATGTCAAATGCTTTGCTGAAGTCAAGAGATATGCCCCCTTTATTTCCTTTCTCTATGAAGCTTATTATCTCAAAGGCAGAAACCAAGATAGCCTGACATGATTTACTTTTATGAATCCTTACCACCCTTCTGTAAGAATCTAATTTAAAAACTTTCAGACTGTCCACCTCATTGTTTGTTCCAGTACTTTAACTACTTCTTTTGGCCTTTACCTTACAAGGTTTACTTTTTTTATTCCTCTGTCTTAAGGACAAATAGTTGTTGCTATCGATGTTCTGTTCCACCTTATCTCTAGATAACTACTTAAACTTGAAATTGAGTGCTGGCCATCCACCCTACAATCCAGGTAAAATAGGTAGACTGAAGTCAGGCTTAAGGGATCCCTGTCTATACCTCAATTATGTTACCATAAAATAATACCTGACATTAGTTTTTCCACCACTGCTACACACAGGTCTGTTCCCTGCTGCTTCTGTACCACTGTGACAGGGAGGGTATCTCACCATTTGACCAGGGATTTCTGAATGCTAAAGCACATATCTATTTTCCATGCTCTCATCCTGAGACACTCTTGAGTGAAATTAGCTTTAAGGAGAGAAATATAACCTAGACAAGGATGGCAAGCAAAGCTTGGACAAAACCTTGAAGCTTCAGGGCAGATGTAGGCACACCTCAGCATTTCTTTTAGAAAGAGCAGTACTGCTCATTTGCGATCTTCATGTGCTAGGCAGCACTTCCACCCATAGGAGTGGATGTCCTATACCTTGAGAAAAGCCAGATGCAATTTTACCATGGACTTTAGGATTTTGCTTAACTTCTCTGTAATTTTGGCATCTACTCTTGAACTTTAGGGACCAAAGCCAGGCAGGTGAAGATATTTAGTAGACAGTTGCAAGGTAAGTAAGTATACAGATGTTTTATAGTATATAGATGCAAGGTAAATAATACAGATACTCTACAGATGAGTTAGTCTGGTAGTAATAGTTAGATATAAAGGAAAGATGCTCACCAGTTTTGTAGGCTCTCAAAAGAACTCCACAAGGAGTAATCTCCAGGAAGAGATCCTTCCTCACTGGAAGTCAGCCCTTAAATGGGGTCTAGGAGAGGTGGAGTCTGGCTCCCCCCCTTCCAGGCACACAGGTGAATTGCCTTCACCTGTGCTCCCATGGCTGACTCAGCGCTTGCCTCAGGTGGTTAATCAGAGGTTCAGGCCATGATTCAACAGTTCCCATACAACAGTAAAACTTGATTTGAATACAGGATAAAATTATGCAAGAAAGTCTAAAGATAAGATACAGCTACATCATCAAAATCTAATGGGAACCCATGTTATTTGCCATTTCTATCATATTATTTGTCAATATGGATAAGAGCATGGACTGTACTTCTGGCAAGATTGATTTTTACTTGAAAGACAGCTAATTTATCATACCAACTGACTTCTACAGCTATATGATGTCCAGCGTATAAAACTTAGTGACTCGTTTTAGTCTGCAGAAAGAGACAATTAGTGAGGGCAGTACATTAGTATGAATATTTTTATTATTCATATGACATAATATAGAAGAAAAATACATCTTACCTGACATATCAGCACTGCAGACACATGAACCTGGAACCTTGGCTGAGAGAAAAACCATAGCAAACAATGGCAGAATGTAATGTGACATAGTATATTATACCCTCAGTGGTGGTGGCCTCAAGCCTTAAAAAAGGGTCTAACTAAGGTAAACTAGAAGCAGAGAAAATTCTAACAACATTTCTGAGTTGGGTTAATTGTGCGCCTCACTATCTTATTCTCAAGTGCCCAGTATGAAAGAAAATGAATGAGATCACATGAATGAAAACTATCATAATTATTTTTCATTTCTTCCCATTATGTTGCTGCATTTATTTAATAACTAAATAAGCACCAATTGCCAGTACAATTAGTATAATATTTTTATAACATTAACCAAACCTATTAATTCTAACAATCTCATACGCAATATTAAATATGGCAAACTCAGATAAAAATTTTTAGGTAAGCTTTATTAGTTGTCATTTGGAGAATTGTGATGCTTTTCCTTATGACCTTGACAAAACTTTGACCTAAGCCTCTTCTGATCAGTACTTCTTAAAAGCTGAGGTTTATAATATTCAATCAAAACATACTTTTAACAAGACATTTACAAATTGGAGAGATATAATAATAATTAATACAAGGGTATTGCTATACTTCACAAAGTAGGTATCTCTACTGTCTCCACAAAGGCAGTGCTGAGTTCTGGACCGACAGAGACCCAGGGCTCGAGTAGAGGCCTGTAGTGATGTCTAACATCTTGAAAAGGGAAGGGAGACTGCATTTATTTACTCAGCTCAAGTTCTGTGTTCAGTTTTGGGCACCTCAATACAGAAAGTACATCGAGGTGCTGGAGCAAGTCCAAAGAAGGGCAGCAAGGCTTGTGAAGGGCTTGTAGAATATGCCCTACAAGAGTGACTGAAGGAACTGGGGCTGTTTAGTCTGGGGAAAAGGAGGCTGAGGGGAGACCTTATTGCTCTCTTCCAATATCTGAAAGGTGCTTACAGTGAGAGCGGGGTTGGTCTCTTCTCACTTATGACAGGTGACAGTACTAGGGGAAATGGCCTCAAGCTGCATCAGGGTAAGTTTAGGTTGGATATCAGGAAACACGTATTTACAGAAAGGGCTGTTAAGCACTGGAATAGGCTCCCCATGGAGGTGGGGGAGCACCACCTCCATCAAGCACACCATCCCTGGATGTGCTTGAAAACTGTTTGGATGTGGTGCTCAGGGACATGATTCAGCTTAGGGTGATATGGTCAGGTTGTGGTTGGACTTGATGATCTTTAAGGTCTTTTCCAACCTGAGCAACTCTATGATTCTGTGATTTATGATCAGGTTCTTTTATGATGTTATATGTTCACCTGATTGTGAGTACTTTAACATTAGAATCATATAAACACAGCATTCAGGTATGCCAGCAATGAAAGCTGACCCTGTTTTCCTGCAGAACATGTGAGTATGATAAAAATTTAAAATGTTTCTTGATGCAAATGTGCACTGTCAAGACTGAACATCTAACATCAATATTCACTGTGGGGGTCACTACCATTTATGAATTTGTCCTAATTAAAAAAAAAGAAGATGAAAACTAAGGGCAAATAGTGTGGTACAACCCCAAACCCGAGCTAATAAACCATGATAAACTCTTCTGACATTAGTTATTAGAATAATCTTGACAATTGTACAACTTCAGGTCAGATCAAAGAAAGCCTGAATTTGTCCAGAGTGTGTTATATAAATATATCACAAACAAATGGAATAATTAGCAGCTATTTTCCTGGGAAATACAAGTGCTTTTTCCTTCACTCCTCTTTCATGAAAACTGTGAGATGTTTCATTTTTTCTAAAGTAGCCTAATGAAAAAAAAATAACTTGATAAATGTTGCCTCTCCTTGTCGAATTTAGCTCACAATTTACTTAAATGTATATTACATTGTTAATTTTGATGCTGCAACTTGGTCCCTTTTCTAATAGAGTAGGTATTTCACTTCAAAAATATGCAAAGAATGTCTGTGTTCCCTCATACGCTGAGTCTCAGATACTTAGAGAAGATCAAAGAGAAAACTACTGCTCTAAACCTAAAGCAAATTTTCAGGCTAATCTTGTTGCTCTGAAATAATTTTTTAAAAACCTGAACCTTGTTGATCTGAAGAACCAATGCAAATCTCAAAAAGCTGCAACAACATTAGATGAAGCTTTAGAAAAAAATCTTTTCTAGCTCCTATTTATAACTCAAAATGTAGAAATTTAAAGTACAGCTCTTCTTTCAAGGAATATATTTTCCAAATCTTCTACATAGTTAATAAAAGATGTCTTGCACTCCACTAAAAGCTTCAGTATATACAACCTGAGTATTTTGTGAGGAGAACCAAAAGTCCAACAAGAAAACCAGCTTATTTAGTATACAAAATTAACATTCAACTGTAGATGTGGGGTTAGTCTCCCAAAAATATGCATTTTAGTTGAACAGAACACGTGGTTTTATGAATAAAATAGGCAGTTATTCATATAACTTACAACCTGTAATTAGGAATGGCGAACAATTACATATCTGGAACAAAAAAGGTGCTCTTAACAATACAAGTCTCAGAATCTCAGATCATACTCTCCCTCCCCCCCCCCTCCCCAGTTTGAAACATTTATTAATAGAAAGCCATGACATGATTATAGGTTTCAGGCACAAAATTAAATTTGTAGGTGAATCAGAGAAAAAAGATGCAATTTCCTGAAGCATTCGTGAAGGCCAGTGGTGGTTATATGATTGGGTAATATTCAACTGACTGCCAAGATGTTAGTATGTAAGAACATCAGGCACATATTTTTATATGTGTGGCAATGTGCACACATCCTCACATCTAGAGGTAACATATTTTGAAGGGATATAAGAAAATCATTTCTTCCAGCCTCGTAAACCAGCAAGGTCCTAATGCTGAGTACATTCTCTTTTTTTTTAAAGATCTACAAGCAGCTTTATGACATATCTGTTTTCATGGTCTTTTAGCAACAAAACCTTCTTAAAAAATGTGATAGAGTTGTATCTTATTTGCATCAAGTATCCTTCAAAAGCACTTTGCCTGAAGAAAATTCAGCAGTTTACTTGAACAATTTCTCTTTCATGTATTTGAATTCTGTCCTTCCTGTAAGATTTTCATCCCATGTATGCAACTGTGAGTGACTGCAGCTGTACAGATAGACGCTGATTATGTATAAGAAAAGAAGTTTGTTTTTTTCCCAGTGTCAGCTTTTATGAAGAAGCATCATGTAGCCCAAAACTGTCCAGGTTGTTTTCACTTGCCTGAGAAGTTCATGTGCGATTGCTTACTTGGACACGGATATAGCAGGAGGCAATATTGATTAATCTACATTTCTACTTTTGCGCTACTCCTTGGCCCACTTCTATGTTCATACACACATGGCTGTGGGGGGTAGCAGCAATACAATGCTCTGGAGATGCACAGCTGGCTCTGCAGCAGAGGCAGAAGGGCCACCTGAGTGCTGAACAGAACAGCACTGGCCACACGCAGCAGTGACACTGTTCCAGCACTCAGTTCCTTGAGGGCTGCTGCCCTCCTCCATGAGGCATGACGTTCTGCTGCGAGCACATACCGTGGGCTTTTAATACCAGCCCCATCATATGTAGAAAAGTCACTGAGTTGTCTTTCTATACCAGACCAGTCTTCATCTATCCCTGACACTTCTTTCCAAATGCCTTGCTAAGAATTAAACCTCAATAAAGCTAAAGCTGACATCTTAGCATTCCCTCTCATCTGGAAATATTGAGATGATCTTGCAGGATGTTGAATTTATGCCCAGAGGTCCTGAGAACCATAGTTCCCAGTACCTGCAGTAAAATGTAATTGTGCTCAGCTCCTTTCAAGAATTAAACCCTTTGTAAGAGACTTGCAGCTGTTAGCTGATTGGCCTGGCTGTAGTAGACGTGCACGGCAACACCTGGCTGCTTAAAACATAAGAGAAACTCCTTGGATTTGAAAACTGCAATGAACTGAGGATTCAAGAGGGAGAGATAGATATTTGATATTTGTGCCCAAAGAAAAGCTCTGGCAGAGGCATATTTAAAGGACATGGGGAGAGCCTTAATGAATTACACAGTGGATGAAACATTACTTAACTCGCTATATGCTAGCATGTCTTCCAACACAAAAATTAAAACCAATAGACTGAACTAAATATGAGACTGCAGTTTACTGAAATTTCAATACCCAGATACAAGGTGCATGATATATGCGACACAAAGAGAGCCTTGTTAGCCTTGTGACTGACAAAAAATTATGATTCAGGGGAAAAAAATATCTAGAGATGAGAGGCCAAACAGGAGAAGAAAAAGAGCAGTACTACTGGAAAAACAAACAAACAACAACAGCAAAAAAAAACAAACAAAAAAAACCCACCAAAAACAACAAAACAAATGCAGTGATTCCAAAAAGTCTATTCTAATAACAGGAAGTTAAAGATTTCTTGAAGGAAATGGAAAGTGACAAGTACAGGGGACAGTGACAAAGGCAATTATGCAGTACTCAGATAAAAATGTATTCAACTGATTCAGATTCAAATCTAAAATACACTAAACTTAGAGGATAAAATATGAAAACAGAGAAGATGAAGCTATGGGACTGGGAACTAACATAACATTACAAGAAAGCTGCTGATAAACATGGACATGCAGAAGACCTGACAGAGCTGGCAGGATTTATTTACAAAGACAGACTGAAAGTGCTGACTGTACAAAGGGTAAGCAAAAGCATCAGTGGGAGGTTATGGAGGGTAAGACACTTCTACATATTTAAGAATGTAAAGCTGGTGAAATTCATCAACAGATGTGAAGCTTGAGTTAGTGAAAACATGAGGAGATATTTTTATTAGTGGGGAATATTTTTTGACAGATCTACTATTGTCCTTGGAGAAAACACTGATTTTCACTTAATCTAATGATTTTTCTTCTTCTAGAAAATCCTTCTATGACAGAAAAAAAATAAAATAAAATGAAATTCTTACAGATTCAGTGTTATATGCAAATTTTACAGGCTAAAATGCCTTAAGCAGGCCACAGGGGTGAGCACTGATCTCTACAGCATTACTCAATCATGATCTCACAGCATGTTTCAGAGGACAAGGCCAGCTCTCAGAGCACTGGATCTCTAGAGGTGAGACATTTTTAGATGCTTTTCTACTGAAAGAATGAAAGGAAAAGCTGCTGGAAAAACTAGACTACAAGAAGTCACTCCCTGGAAGTAGCCTAGGAAGATACTGAAACAACTGTGAGTAGTCCACGTAACATACACTGAGCAGGAAGATGCAGTTTGCCCTTTCCCTGTTCCTTCTTTTTTTGTTATCCCTGTTCAGCCTCTTCTGCATCTTTCACCTGTTTGTATTCCTGGTTTTCTTATGTCACTTTATTTTCATCATATTCCCCCTTCTTTTGCCTCTTTTATGATCCTGCTTTCCATGTATATCACACATCAATTCTCTATTCCTACCCTTCTTGCTCCTATAGGCTCTATGCCCTGCCATTTACTTTATACTCATGATACAATTTGAAAAAAAAAGTCTATTTATTTATTTATTATTAACAAGTCATTATGGACTTGTTCTTTTCTAAATCATTATATTTCAAAGGACTGCACCAAGGCAGTCACTAAGTATTTCCAATGTACAAACTGTCAAACAAACACAAGGTGAATTGATTTACACCAAACTATCAGTATCAAATAAAATTCACATCTGAGTAAAATTTGTAGTGTTTTAAGTACTAACCAATAGTTCCACTTACTTCCATTTTGTTTCAGATTATTCCATCTCATGCTCTCCTTGTACTCTATTTTCTGTTTTCTTCAAAAAGCATTTTTCCCTTTCAGCCACCAGAAACACAGTTACAAATATACATACGCACAATTATATTTATATATACAGTATTGCTATATTCCCACAAGCAGTTCAACAACCAGAGAGCCACGGTATAGAGATCATCAGCTGCCTGGAATAATGATTCCTGAAACACCTTGGAAATCAATAGATGCAAATACTAGGGATCTGGAACTATTTTTGTTTAATATTTTGTAGTTTCCAATGCTAACTCAGGACTTAAGAATTTTTCTACGCCATGACACAATAAATAGTATGTATGTGTATAGATCTTATGAAAACATTTGGTCCTAAAATATGTATATTTTTTCCTAGTTGGAATTTAACCAATTTTAATAATGCATTCTTTCATGCCTACGGAATCCTGTTTAAGACTAGCCTGAAGGGGAAATAAACCAACCAGCAAGAGAGATGTGGCCATGTAGCAAGCTCAGGCAATACTGCATGTGAACCACAGCTCCAAGAGATTATGAGGATGTCCTCATTTCCCCAGTCTTAATGGTGCAGCTCAGCACTTCACCTCTAGCCTTATCCAAGTGACAGCTATGAGTATGTAGTGCCTAATCCCCATTGCATCCCCAGTGGATCCAGCCCAGCATTCCAGCCTACACAGCCCACATTACCTGGAAAGCACACACCTTGGTTTGACACTCACTGCAACAAAACAGTACTGGGAAGCATGGGGGAAGAGATGGCACAGTTTGTTCCATTTCCTTTGCTAAAATACGGAATAGTGAGATATCACTTCTATGAGCCCTAAAATGAATTTCAGTAAGAAATTTTTAACATGACTTTTTCAAGTTAAATTTATAGTTATAATTTCACATGATGACATTTTTGGCTATCTTATTTTGCTCCAATATATCCACTGCTACTATCATAGAAGCTGTACTTCAGGATGGTATTTCAGTCTTCACAGGAAATGTTATACACAAACATACCTTAAAGTACTTATATGCTCTGCTAAACAAGGAAATTAAGCACCTATTAAAGATAAACATGGACCTACATAAGTTTCTGAACTAGAGTCCAAGTTTGGTTAATTGCATACATTTTCTTATACATATATATCCTTTACATGGGAAGCTTCCTCATTCTTCTTGCATATGTATGTTTGAAAAGTTAATTAGATTGTAAATTACTCCATACAACACCACATTTTTTTTTTCCTTTTGATACTTCAAGAATGGCTTATGCATTTCTGTGCTGCAAAATTTAAGTTCTACTAAGGATTTCTGGCTGTAGCAGAAAAAAAAGCAGTGTTTTAAAATATCTTAGATAATCAAATTAACCTACCTATGATGATCTATCACTTAAGATCATTATTCTTTAAACAGATACTTTAATCAGGAAGGAAAAAGTCTGTATAGCAGTCACGTGGATGTGGCACTGAGGAACACGGTTAGTGGTCGTGGTGGGGATGGATTGATGGTGATCTTAGTGTACTTTTCCAATTTTAATGGTTCTATGATTCTATGAAAACAATTTTAATGAACTCAAAACTTCAGAGCAATATAAGAAGCCAAGTTATAAATAGATACTACTGATACAAAGCCAGTTATCTGAAAGGTATAAGCAATAATTCAGTATAAGAGCTATCATAATGTTACTGCATAACAGAAGCTCCATAAAAAAAGTTTTATATTGACTTTTTCCCTATTTCTACTCTACAGTTATACGATTAAAAATGGAAAGATTGTAATGACACAAATTAGCGTAATGATGTTTAATATTTGCTTTACTTTTCCAGAGATAAATAATGGAAAACCTATTGTTCTAAACACATTCCATATTACCTGGTGTTGGAAACAACACCCAGGAATCTATAACACTAATTTCTTGACAGTAAAAATTGTAATGAAAAATGGTTTATTAAAATGAAATTTGTGAACCCTCATGTATTCATTTCCATTCCAGAAAAAATTTGAATAGACATTAAAATAAAAAAACAGCTTGATCCTTTCTCCTCAGTATTATTCTATGCAGAAGAGTCATATGAGAACAAACCAAGAATTGTAGATCATTTCACCACTGAATAAACAGTTAAATCCCACAGTCAGAAAAATGCTTGAAGTTTAATACAATCTTAATTCTGTTCTGATGTATGGATGCATTACAGTAACAATAATTTTGTGACCACCTGTTTTATGATGTTTGCAATGCTGTTGGCCTCTATGAATGATGCTTTGAGAGATAACACATCATACCCTCTAGGCTGAAGTAGGCAGTTAGGTGGTATTCAGAGCTTTCAGAGATGGGCAGTATGAATTCCCTGAATTGATTTCACAAAACAAGAGAATATGGACCATCTTCATAAAGTGAATGTCTAAGAAATCCCTTGAAATGGCAGAAAACACATTTCCATTCCTACATAAGACCTGGACAAATCCATAGTCACAGTCACAAGCCAGCCCAGTAAGCAGTTGCTCCAGTCATTTGTGGCTTCAGATTTATAAGAGATGTCGAGATGGCACAAGGGCTGCAGTATCTCCACAAGGGACATGGCAGCAACAGCTCTACCAAGACTCTCACATATTAGATCCCCTTTTCTGCTGGTGCAATTATTTGTGAAGCTATGCTGTGAGCAGGATCTAGGAGCAGATCTTGGTTAAGTTTGATCTGGCCAAAAAATTGTTACTTTTTTAACATGAACCAACACCTCGATCCTTTGGACGCACAAACATTTGTGCGCACACAAAGAAATGGACAGACATGAGCTGGAAGTAGAGGATGGATGGTAATGTGCAGGCTACAATGTACGGACAAGTTCCTGGAACTACATTATTAAAATGCAATTGTGAGTGATTCAACAGTAGCCCCAGAAGGCAGCATTTTCTCTGAGCAACAGTCTACTTATTAGAAAGAGAAAGGGTATGCCTCCATATAGAACATACTAACACACAGCAGGCAGCCAATGTTAGAAGTGATATCAAGATAACAAATTCCTTTGCTATTTGGAATCTATTTTTTTAAGCTGTTTAATTTAGTAATTACATTTCTCTATGATTTTTCTCTCATATCAAAATGCAAAACTACTGTCTCGCCATCCAGGCCACAACTTGAGAGGAAACTGGACTTCTTAAAAAAAAAAAAGGCTTGTAATGTAATTTAATATTAATTCCATACGTGCATGTGTCCATTTGGTAGAATATTATTCACCGCTGCGTGGCCATTAGCACAGCTCTCCATTCAGAGATGGTGCTCTGCTCTACAGCATGTTTTTCTTCTAAATGGCAATGTAATCCTACCCTTACCCTATGTCCTTGTGAACAGACTTTTGGTAGGAAACAGGTCACATGCAGAGAAAGGGTTCCTGAGATTCAAAGGAACCAAGTGAACTGTAATCAACACCCATGACTGTAGGTGTTGAGTAGGAAACTGGGCCTGCCTCAAAAGGAAATCTTATCCAGCTGTGTTAGACATCTTTGCTATCCTAGCTCTCTTCTGCTTTCAGTCATGGAAGATGGACACAACTTTGAGCAGATACTTACTTTTTTTCCTGCCCACCTATTTCTTTGTTGTGCAGATATTCTGGATACTTATTCAAAGCACTGTCACTATCCAGCCTTTATGATTTGCAAGTCAAGCATACAAAGTCTTTCTCTCTTTCTGGTTTTATATTTGACAGTGCATTCATACCTTTAAGGTCAACTAAGGCTGAACATGTTTCCTAAAAGGGTTTGATGGCTGTCTTCATTAAACTAGCAGAAAGAAACGATAAAACCCAAATTAGTCAAAGTGCCAGAATTTCATATTAAATCTACTGCCCCATTGACATAAAAAGAGCACTATGGCTAGAGCTTAGCTTAAAAACCTTACAAGGACTGTTTAATTTCTAGAATACCAATGTAGCGCATGAGGCATTCATGCATTAAACTTGACAGAGACCATATACAGAGGGTGGAGACTGAATTACAATTGAATTATAAAGCAATGAATGGAAGGTGAAATTTTCCTCTTGGTCTACACGATCTTTCACTGCAGTGGCACTGCAGAAGTATGAACAAAAACAGAATGGCTTAAAGTGTGTCCAAAATTGAGTTTATATTTCCTGTAGGACTAGAGGTTACTCCTGTCTTTCTCTTTAAATACAGAATGAATTCTTAGATAATCTAGCTTGATGTTCTCATTAATAAAGGACACCAAATGAATAACATAGGATCCTGAATGATTCTGTCTGCTGTCTTTCATGCTGCAAGCCACAGAATCCAGTCCTGAATTTGTTTCTAAATATATCCAATCTAAAATTAGACCAATCCTTTGCCCATTAAGACATTCCTCACCTTCTCAGGATGACAAAATTCAGTCTTTCCAAAATTATATGGACTCAAAGAGCTCCTAGTGATGGCTTCATTTAAAGGACCAACACTAGTCCAAAAAGGAAATACATTCTGTAATTTTTAATGTAATTTTAATCAATTTTTGTAATTCATTACCACATCACTGTGTAATTTTCAACTTCCAATGGTGACAGACAGAGAAACAAGCTAACTGTAGCATTTACAAGTTAAATTAAAGTTTCTGTGCTGAGCGTTTAAACTGATTGAGTTCATAGCGTCCCCAACAGGACTGCTGTGAGCAACGCTGATGAAGGTCCACTCTGGAAATAACAAGTTAATTTCAAGTTTAAATCTTTCCTAAAACTATTATAAATATAAAAACATTTTACAACGTATGTAAAAGATAGAAGGCTGCAGCTAATAAATAGTATTTCTCATGCTATTCTCAAATGCTCCCTGGGGAAGATTCGGCCTCTCTAAAGGAGGTGAAATCCACACAAGGTAAAAGTGAAAAGAAAGCAACGATTTTCAGTTTATGCTTCACCATTTTCGCTTAAGACTTAGCAAAAGTAGTGAAATCTACTGAATATCAAAGACCAAATACGTGATCTCTGACTATACAGTTGATGTTTTGTACTTTGCTAAAATGCACATGGAATTAATACAACAAAGTATAAAAAATATATACCACAAATATATTGCATGTATGTTTTCTTCTTCAAATAAGAGAGTGCTTTATTAAAATATTAATATCAGTCAGGTAGATAATAATTACAGGAAAACAATCATATTTCTACACATTTGAAAAATTTATGAAAAGGTATCAACAGAAATGACCCAGCACTATGTTTGAAAAGGGTTTCCTCATAATTTTAACCCTCTGAAAGTCTTGCTTTTGGCTATCATCAACCATGTCTCTTCTTCCTATACAGAGATTAGATTTGAATGTCTGGAGGAAATATCTAGCTCCTCCTCTGGGCTCCAGAACAACCTCATTACCACAGTGCACACTCTCCTCAGTGCACAGGTATCTCAGACACACTCTGAGAGCCTCTTTTTACAACTGGAATGTTTTTTCAGTACAGGTTTTTACCTTGGCTTCCTATAGAAGGTAAACTTACACTGTGATATTCAATATCACCTTTGGTCTGTTAAAAACTAATTTTAAAATAGTGGCCATTTTCAACAAAATTGATTCAGTAGTAGAGCTGCCAAAGCTATTAAATTCCTTTAAGTGCCATGCAAAGAGACAAAGAGGTTAAAAAAAAAAAAAAAAGATAAAAACTGGGTAAGGATAATGTATTGAAGTGCATACATTTCAAAACAGCATATATCAGCAGAGCCTAATTATCATTCTAAAGCAGCTATAACTATATAGTTGCACACTGAAATCTTGGAGACTGTATATGAACAAACTAGACCTCATTTCAATGAAGCTATTCAAAATGACTGTGTCTACCATGACCAGATGCACTACAGAAATTCAAGTCAATAGTTCAAGTAAACAGAGTACAAACACATCTCATCAGAGGTGAACTCATCACTTCTCTCCTAGTGAAGTGTTCCTACAGTGACACTCAGTTTTAGTACATTAACAATTTGAAGATGTCTTATATTGCATGTGAAAAGTTTTTAGTGAAGATTCGAGGCACAAGTGCTGCTGCCCTGTGTGTGCTTTCCCGCTGCAAGAGTCTGGGAGGAGAGCAGGATTCTGCTCCCTCAGGACCACCCTCACTGGCACATCACAAATTGTAAAAGCAGCCCTCAGAGGATTGAGGTATCTGGAGTTAAAGTCCGATTTTCCTCCATCAACTCCCTTGACATCACAAAATATCATTCTGCTTTCAGTTTTAGTATATTACATATCTGAATCACTTTCCTAACTCTGTGTCAATGTAGGTTTTCTTTCAGAAATTGTTCTGCCATTCAAGAGGGGCAGTAGAACATTTCAGGCTCAGGTACTATACACTCAGGGATATCTAATACATACACACATACAAAAATAAAAAAATAAAACTCGAATATTTTGAATGAAAAAAATTGTTGTTCAGATAGCAAACAATCATAACTCAGTCTAGCGCTGATGCAAGTATGTAACAGTTTGCTTTATGTAATCTGGAATTAAAATATCTTAAACAAACCTATTTGGTTATTGCATAATTTTCTAATGTTATTACTGATCTTCTGGGGCTGATCTTCTGGTTAAAGCTAGCTTTTATGCAAACCTTAAATGATGAATTTAAAATTGCTGAAACATTTTCTTATCTTCAGGATTCAGGTGAACTGATCATGCCTTGGACAGGATGTTATTTCAAAAAGCAGGAAAAGACTGGCTTGTTTTGGAGGCATTGACACTTTGAGCTAGTTTAATTTGAAGGAATGGAAACAAGGCGAAAGGGCTGCTCTGTCCCTTTATAGCTGGCTTTCAGGCCCAAGGACTGAGAGCATTCTTTCACAAGACACTAAAACTTGAAAGCAAAGAAGGTAGACTCAGCCCTGACAGTTGATAGCTTTCTTTATTCACTCACACTGAAGAAAGAACACTTAGCATTTCACAGCTTATGAACTGATAAATCCTTTTCCTTAACTCTGTGTAAGGTTAACAGGTTGTAAGGTTAACCAGTATATAGAGAAGTCAGGCTAGTAAGAATAGTCAAACAGAGGAAAGGTGCTCACCGGTGTTGTAGGCTTGCAAGACTCCAGAAGGAGCGATCTCCAGGAAGAGATCCTTCCTTTGTGGCAGTCAGCCCTTAAATGGGGTCTAGGAGAGGTGGAGCCTGGCTCCACCCCTTCCAGGCACACAGGTGAATTGCTTTCACCTGTGCTCCCATGGCTGACTCAGTGCTTGCCTCAGGTGGTCAATCAGAGGTTCAGGCCATGATTCAACAGTTCCCATACACTCTGAAAGGATAATTCTCTAATATTTATACTATCACCTTGCAAGGATAATAAAGTTCTTTCACACATTTTACAGTAATAGAAAACTTTGACAGAATTCTAATTATAATATATATTAGTTCTTCTTTGGTGGACTTTGTGAAAATACTTTAATTGTGACTACCATTTTATGTATATATTCTCAATAAACCAAAAAGTTTGGTCGGTAATAAGAACTGACGTAGAAAAATGGTCTGCAAAGGGTGAGAAAATACACTTGAACATTCATGTCTGCAACAAGCTAATCTGCTGAGTATCAAACAGGTAAGAAATATAGCCTAAATCGTCCAGAAACTTTAACAAAGAACAGGTGACAATACTGCATTTACTTTTGCATTTAATATATACACTGGAAGTAAAAAAGGTTTGGACGAATGAGCAGCAAGAACTAGGCCTCCTATACGAAGATACTCATGAAGACTTGGCAAAAGAATAAAGGTGCTGACAAAGTGGACAGAGTTAAAAGACTTAGAGAAACAAAATGGAGGAATATCTGAACAGAGGAGCAAACAACAAATTAAAGAGGAGAAAGTGTCCTAGAAAATTAAACGTAGATTAGAGTGTGTAATTACAGGATTTACAGCTTGATAAAGCAATTGATTACAGCAGGAGATTAGTTTTAAGTCATGAGTGAACACCGATATCTGAACACAAGCCAGCTACTTACTTTGGCATTCTTATTCTACTCAAAACATGTAACTTTACTTATCTGAAATTTGCTTACTAAGCAACCCACAAGCACAGTGTAAAACCAAGAAGGCATTTACTGGATTTGTTTTGTTATTTCCTAAGGGTTTCATATAAGGGCAGTCACAAATATAGAATGAGTTAAGACAAGTTGCATACACAAGTACTTTTATTATTGAATATTTAATCATAATTTCATTGATAAAAACGCAAATACCGATAACTCAGAGGAACTTGATTTAAATGAGACAAACCTTTCCATCATCTGTTTTACAAATCTGAGAACTTTTTGTCAGCATCAGATTGCTCAGGTTAAACTCCTAATCATACTTCAAAAGCTTTAGGATTGTGTTCAGATGCATAAAATTTCTTCACGTCATATGACAAGACCTTGCTCCATGTGGTCTGGTCAATCTCCTTAGTACTAATCACCATCTGTTCTTATCTCTTGATTTTTGATTTTTTTCAAAGCAGGTTCAATTGCTCATAATTCCACAGACAAATACATTGAAAATTAAGAGGAAACTGGCACATCATATCAGCATATATGCAAAAGCTTTGGGATAGTTTAATGAAGATCCCATAAAATCTATATTGTTGAGCACAAGTCAAGTATATCTCAAGCATCTTCGTGAAAAAGATCTACATCAACTAGAAAAAAAAATAATGCAGATTTCCCATAAGGAACTGTATCAAATTAGGAAAACAAATCAATATAACAAGTCATATTTACAGATAAAATAAAATGGATTGTTGCAAGTAGACTGATGACATTCAGTAACTCAAGAGGTCTAAAATAAACTGTGTCTATCTGTCTGTCTTTCTTTCCTTAGAATTAATGAATGGCTCTCAGAATCAGTTCATGGTTTCATATAAATCGTATCCAATTTAAATTCTGCATTTGAATACACAACTTTATATTACTTGGTTTGTTTTGGATGGTCAAACAAAACAAGGACATGATTCATGTGATATGTCTGTAATAAATTATCCAAATTTTTGTGTTGTGGACCATTGACATTTTTCACATATTTGACTCTTACAGGTCTATTTACTTAAATTATATCTGATCACTGTTGCAATGTAAAAAATCATAAAGCTAGCAAGGGTCCATTCATGTAGAGCAGCATATCTTGACAAAACAAAAAAGTGAAAAAAGATTCCACTTTATAAAATGTAGTTAATTAATAAGTTGTAGAGGAATTTCAAGTCTGCGTTATCTGCAAAAAGCAGAAGAGGATCAGATTAGAACTTGGCAAACAATGCTTTTTCTGTTTCACATTTGAAATCAAGAAAACAAATGGAAAAAAAATGTAGTTTCTGTTGAATCAAAATACGTATTTCTCAACGTTTTTAACTACAAAACTGTACACCCCACAAAACTGAATTAATGTATCATTTTATTTGACATGAATAAACTGGCTTGCTTAATCTTTCGATTATTTAATTCCAATCTAATTTACTATGCAACAACTGTTTCTTTAAATTTCATATAATCACTGAGAAAAAAACTCTCAAATTCTAATCACACTTTAAAAAACAAAATGAAAGTAAGACATAGGAAACAAAGACTTTGTGCACTTTTCTTCTTACCAATGTCAGCTTACACTGCTGTAAACGAATGATCTTGCCAGACTGCATGACACAATGTGCCTTGGCAGTATACAGAAATGCATTTAAATGTAACTACTGGAAACAATAATTGAGTTGATATGCAGATCTGATTTGTTCTCCAAAAGAGATATCAGAACAAAGTGTCAAGAGTTCATTCTAAGTGACTCTAAAAAAGACAATTTGCATCTGATATAAGTAATATCCAACTGATAACGAAATACAGAATGGGAGAAATAAGAAAAACTTGTAGTCTAACAGAAATTCTATTGCTGAGGGTTCAATTTTACTTGGCACTTTTAAATATAACTTTTAAGTATAAAGAAGCCTATCACATCCTGCAGAATATGAAATGCTTCTCGTCTCTTAGAGCCTTCTTTTCTTTACTTACCTGCACTCTGACAAGAGAGGAAGAAAGCTAGTTAACTGAAACCCACACATGGATTTGAAGTCAAACTCTACCTTCCTGAAAATAAAAATAAGTAAGATGCAGAACATCTTTTCCACTGTTTAAAGATGCATAACAATCTTTGTCTGCTTTTAACAGATCATACAATCAATGCTGTTAATGGTGAAGTAGAAGACATAAGAAAATAACTTTCTCAATCAACTGTTCTAATTCTATTTCATGCCATAATAATAGTTTCTTTATGCTCTTTAAAATTTTATAATCACTTTTATAAGTGTCTTGAATTGCAAGGGAGAAAATGCTTGAAGGCCAAAAAGAGAAATCTGAATCTGACAGAAATAAAAGATGCCGGTTTCCATAAGGCTTGGCAGAAAATGTGTGGACAAACTGTACACGTATTTACAACTTACTTTGTGTAGACAATGACTATTATTGCAGTACAAGGGCCATTAATTTATCAAGTGGATCACTCATGCAGCAGATCCACAGCAGATTATCATGAAGTTACAAATGCAAATTCACATACAACGTTGCATGTATATTTTAATGTCTGACCTTTTAAATATCAGACCCTATTTTTACTGTGATTTACATATAATGTAGATGACCATTTTGTACTGGGGCAGAATCTTAAAGACCGAAGCTTGCTACAGGCTAGTTTATATATGTTAACTGCTCACCTGGGAAGGATTTTGCCCAAATAGATGCATATTTTGACAGATTCAGAAAAGGATCAGAGGCAAAGGGATTCAAGAAGCTACAGAACTGCACATGAACCATACACATTCAAAAATCCAGCAGACCATATAACAATAATAATCTTGGAATAATTTCCAAAACATATAGCTGACTTGCATGAGTTCAAATCTACCTAGGCAGGAAAATTAACACACAGACATCTGGCACTGCTATAAGAGTTACTCAGAGCTAGGTCTAATACAATCTTCATTCCACTCCTGTTCTCTGGGAAGGTGTATGAACCTTGAAAAAATCAATATTTTAGGGACTGTCCAACCTTGCCTGGGAAGCAGCAGCATAAAAATTGAGTAAGTCCGTGGAAGTTAGTCACAAGGTTTGTAGAAACACAAATTTGACTTCAACAGCAGTCAAAAACGTTAGGGAGATATGCTGGCCTTTTGCCATAGCACACACTGAGCAGAACGAAAAACCTCAACTTGGAAATGGCCATGCCACTGCAATGACTACTCTTTAAGATACAAGAGCACTGTCAAGGTAGAATATGCTTCTCTGCCTCTCCCATGACCTAAGCATGAAGCTTGTATAAATCTCTCAGAAGAGCTGAAGGAGATCAGAGGGGTGAAGAAAGAAAAAATTTAAGAGCAGTAAAAGTTTCAGCCCACAAAAAGAAAGCTGGTGGATCTGAGCTTAGGATGGGCATGCAGCATAAGCCTACAACAGATGGGGGAGAGAGAAAGTTACCGCTGAAACTCTGCTTACAGCCTCAGACAAAACACCACAACTCTTTCAAGAAAATTATGTTGCCGTTCCACCTTGGGAGAAATAACATAGGAAGTCCAAATAAAGTCTTCTGAACATGTCCAAGAATTCTTCTGTTGTAGATCTATACAAAGCGAGATATTGGAATATGTTATAGTAAGTCCTGAACAGCAAATCACTGCTGCCTATCTGTATACATGCTCTGAAGATATATATATTTAGCTATAATACAAACATGGGACATTCCATTTTAAAAAGCTGTTAGTGCCCACTGCAGACTCTTCAGCGAGACTGATGTAAAAAGTCAGTATCATGCTGATTTAAGTTTCAACACTGTTTTAGTGAAACTTCCTGTCCAACTCTATTCCCTAATCTCCTTCTTTGAGTAATATAAGTAAATTTAAAATTTGTTAGCACAGTAAGAAATTAACAATTATATACTATAATTTGCTAATTTACGCTTAATCTGCACCTTACGTTATCAACACAATTAGCAATTGTATCATAAAACATAAAACTGCTCAGAGTTTCATCTTTTTCTAAGTACAATTAAGTTGACTTTAACAGCTATTTTTATCCCAGAGTATAAAGACACAAACTGTACATTTCACAATCTGTATCTACCGAGCGCACACAGAAGAGTTGGCTCTTTTGTGGCATCTGAACTGTTCAAAAAAACAGTCAGACCATTTCTTTTCTGGTGCATTAGCCTTTAGTAGAAAGTACTTTTTCTTCTGCCAATACAGACAGAAAACAATAAAAAAAGGATTACAAACACTTGAAAGGAAAAACACTAAACTTTCTTTCTTATTTCTCTACAGCTGATAAAACAATAACCTCAGAGAAAAATCTCATCACTAAAACCACCACTGACAGCAGTCTAGCTTTCTTCAAAAAATTCAGTTACTTTAGAAAGCGCTGTTTCTTATTTATGCTGTGATTAATAAAATAAATAATACTGTATGATTCTGAACACTCTTAACCCATCTACATATAAGTCTTGCCATTCAAATTAACTGTATTTTGTACAGTGTATTAGACAAGAGTAAAGTGGGCTTCGCAAAATAACCTTGTACAATAACACACAACAGTATATAACAATATATAACAATATACAACAATATAAAACTTCAAACATCAACATAGATTATGACGCAGACCTTAAAGACCCACACACCATCAGTTCAAGTAATGCAATATGATCTCTCTTCAGGCCTCAAGATATCCTCAAGAATCAAAGGACTGATACACTGACGTTCCCTTGTGTACAAAAAAAACCTATCAAGTCCTGCTGGCTCTTAAAAAAAAATGGACCTGCAACCATGTGATCTAAAGATAATAATCAACTTTACCTTCTAAAGAAAGAGCTTACAGCTCCTAATTCCAAGCTTTTTCCACAACAGCAAGCATTAATTTTTTTTTTATGAAGTTCAGCTTCTCAGAAAATAACCTAATTTCATAGCTGTATCTGTAGGAGAAACACTGAATATTGATATATATAATACTGCAAGAATTGGCAATACAAAATGTTGTATATATCTAGATTTTTTTGCCTGTCACTTACATGCAGCACTTCCTCAAAGATATAAACAGACAGTCCATTTCAAGAAAAAATGCTGTCCACAATAACAAGTACCTTTCCTCCATCATTTCATTGTGATAGATGACTTTAACACATACAGTCTTAAAGAAAGGACTGTAATGACTAGCGTGCCTTTTAGGAAATACCTCTGAATGCACTCAGGATGCAGTACTAGCAGGTATAATAGACGTTGGTGTAGAGTGATCTAGGGCAAGACCACAGGAATCAGAATGTCACATGTAGACTAACTCCTATCTTCAAGGCATTACTTCTGAGAGCTCAAGAGGGAAATTACTTGGAGAAAAGAAACAGCAAGCAGAAATACTACTCATGAGTTCATGACTTTTGTAGGATCTGTAGATCTGCACACTTCATATCCAGGATAAATATGCAGTGAAGGGGTGGTGGGAGAAAGGAAGGAGAAGGACAGGAATGGAGGGAAGGAATTCTGCCTACTGGGAAAGACATCTCAAGGAAAGGCATCTTGCCATCTCTCCTCTTATACCACTTTAAATTTGAGCTGGACTTGCAATTCTTACACAGATCTATTGTTTGTTTTTTCGTAAGCTCATATTTCTTGAGTACTTGTCCTATATAATTCATTACATCACATGAAAGAGGTAGTCTGGGATTTTATGTAAGTTATTTGAAATACAAACATTGTGAGATATTGAAATAAATGTGTACAAAATTTTACTTAGAAAAGAGTAATTTTCAAACTATATTTCACTCATCTTTATTAAAAATTTACACAGGTAGATATTTAATATACGTCCTTCCAGCACTCTTTGAAACATTCAGGATTAACTTCCCTGATCTAGACAGATCTGCACTGTGCTTTCCACAAGACAACATTTTCAGACATATTTTTTGACCAACAACCGCATATACAATTTACTCCCAAAGGAACAATATAGTCATTTTAGTAAATAACCATCTCAGCTAGCAATACACAGCAGGACTCAGACAAATCAGACATAGTTTAGTTAGTTATCTTTTTTTCTTTGTTCATTTATTACTAATTGTGTGCACATCTTCTGGCCACAACTGATAAGCATGTATATGCATTTCCATTACAATTACCCATTTCAGCAGATTATAACCTAACCATAAAAACCTGCCTTCAGCTGAAACCTAGTATTCAAGGACTAAAAAGCACTTCTTAAATTGGGGACCTAATAAGCTCTATTAAAAGAATTTTAAAAGCATATTTAAACAATTTCACACATATATATGTGTAGACCTCCAAACGTTAAAAAAAAAATGAAAACACAAGCTTTTTAACTGAAATGGTGACACATTAAATGAAATCATGTTCTTTTCAACAGCTTAGTACAGGAAATGGCTATGGTATCACTAATGCTAGAGAGCAATTATGGCTGCAAACAAATGTCTACCTTTTAATTCTACTTCAGTGCTGTACCATGTAATATGACAAAAAAAATATGAAAGGCAACATTTATACCATCCTTATTAACAGTACTAGAAACATGCTGCAGGAGAAATGAGAGGTTTCAGTATAACAATATTAATGACAAATTAACAGCCCAAATACAAGCTTTCAATCTTTATCATTGACTGTGTGAAATAGTAACTATTTGAGGTACTTCTTACTGTGTTCACATTTGACTTGGTTGACTTTTTTCAGGAAATGTATGATCAAAAACCTACACCTTATCCACAAACACCAAAGAACTCAAAATGATGTGATTTCATTGATGCACGAGTCTCTGCCTATGAATTCTTCTTTTACATGCCTGTTTCCCTTTGCACTTTAACAGTAACTTTTCAGCTACAGGTGAGAGATAAACCAGGTTCATGGAAACCTGTTTTGGATCCATCACAGCGTGCAGTTTATATTAAATACCAGTATTTCAAAATATTTCCTGACTCTAGAAAGAAAAGCAAATCGCTAACTGGAATTGCATGGAAATGTAATTTTTAAAGTTTTCAGCATGACAAAGCAGGTTATTTCTCACAAATGAAAAAGCACATGCAAATTATAATTGTTAATTCAAAGGCAAGACAATTTTTCAGGGAAAATATTAAAAATATCCTGAATGAAGTGTTTTTATTTTGCATAGAAACTGCCATATATGAAACAAATGACTTAGAACCTTAATACAAGACTAGTCAATAATATATATGCATTGTAATGTTAATATATTTTCTTACTACAAAATTATAGAAACGTGGTTTTTGTTCCCTTTCATTTCATTAAACTAATTCTCAAAGGAAGTTTTTTTCTTAGGTCTTCAAATGGCTGTTTCCCCTCTTAGAACAAGGTATGTTGGCTGAAAAGCAGTTGTGGGAAAAAAAAAAAAACCAAAAAAAAACATATTGATAGAGAACTCCAAAGTAAGGGTTAGTCTAGAGATAGAAGTCCTGAGCTATCAAAAAGATCTGAACTTAAGGCAGGAGATTATTGGCTTGAGGGAAATATGTTCCTACAAATGTGGGCTATTATGTATTTCTGTTTTATAAGTATACCTTCTGAATAGAGATACTAGATAAAAAGTTCAAATATACTTTACAACTCCCTCAGCTAGCTTTCAAAGATCCCCAGACAAATATTGCTCAAAGTTAGAGATGGTAAGACTGTGCCCAAGTAATAACAGTAGCACTTTACGTTGGCTTTGAACAAATCCTATAAATAATATGTAAAGCACAGGGGGTCAGTGAAGAACCAGGTTTCTGTGAGCCCAGGCTCACAGAACTATGACAAGTAATGAGACAGACTGGAGAAGTATTAAATAGATTTGAGAGACAGAGATATGATTGTGGTGGAATCTATCCAAGTGTAGGCACATACAACCCAGATATTTGTTGTATACTGTGATCTCAAGGAATCCTTTGCAGTCATCAAAGACCTAACAGATACAATCTTGAGGAAGTTCATTTTGTGTAAGAGTTTAAACAAATTAGGTGAATTTAGGCCCTTCAAGCTGTTCTTCCTTCTCACCAGCCAAAAAGACAACCCAAGATGACAAGCTCAACTAGTAAATGCCTACATCAGTGATAAGCTGCACTGAACCCTATATCACGTTTTGAATTTAGTCTTTTTTTTTCCTCAGTTGTGGATACTTCTAGAAAGTTTATTTCTACTAATCCATTTTAGAATTTTACAGCAAGATGAATTTTACAATTAAAAAGTTTATATTGTATAAAATTAAGTACTTTTATTTGAGTTACTTGCATTTATATTTTTGAAGTGTTTTCATGAGAATTTAAAAAAAAACAAAATCCAATGGCACATCCTTTCTATCACACTGCAGTAAAACGTTTTTTTCATTTCAATTCCAATTGTTTTAGCCCACATTCTGCGTTTTTTATCTGTAGTAAAATACAGCCACTGAAGTTAGGATCATTTTTAGGAAATAATCACAGGACCAGCTTTGCTGAAAAAAAGAACTGAAGCTCTATTTGCATACCAGTGCAATTATAGAATCTTTGTACACAACACACAGCTGAAGGCTCTTTGAAAAATAGCCAAGAACTATGCAGCAAAAGACTATAAGAGAAACAAAATTTTGGAAATCACTGCATTCAAACTTATAAAATTTTTACACTTGAATCCAAATAGGAAAAGATAGCTCACTGGAAATCCCAATTTTCCTGCATGTATTCTGTCCTTCAGTTCTACGAAGTTTACAGTGTAGTTTGCTCTTTTTGGATGGACAAATGAATAGCATCTATATGATGATCAGATCTTCCCCATACTATAGGCTTCAGCTGTCATGTGCCAATAAAAAACTCAGGCGATTTTTAATTCTGACTTTACACCTACTCAGAGAAGATTTAGTAATGAATATCTGTTATCTTCATATGACTACATGACTATCATAGAATCATAGAATCATCAAGGTTGGAAAAGACTTCGAATATCATCCATCCAACCATCCACCTACTATCAGTATTTCCCCACTAAACCATATCCCTCAGTACAACATTAAACATTTCTTGGACACCTCCAGGGACTGTGATGCAACCACCTCCCTGGCCAGTCTACTCCAGTGCCCAAACACTCCTTCAGAGAAGAAATTTTTCCTAACATCCAGCCTGAATCTCCCCTCATATAACTTGAGGCACTTACCTCTAGTTCTATTGTTAGTTACATGGGACAGGAGGTAGATCCCCACCTGGCCACAACCTCCTTTTAGCTAGTTATATAGAGCAATAAGTTCTCCACTGAGCCTCCTCTTCACAAGACTAAACAAACCCAGTTCCTTCAGCCATTCCTCATAAGACTTGTGCTCCAAACCCCTCACCAGCTTCATTGCTCTTCTCTTGACACACTCCAGGGCCTTGATGTCCTTCTTGTAGTGAGGGGCCCAAAACCGAACACAGTACTCAAGGTGCAGCCTCACCAGTGCTGAGCACAGAGGGATGATCGCTTCCCTGCTCCTGCTCGGTACACTATTTCTGATGCAAGCCAGGATGCCATTGGCCTTTTTGGCCCCCTGGGTACACTGCTGGCTCATGTTCAGCTGAGTTCTGACCAAAACCCCCAGGTGCATTTCTTCCACAGTCTTCCAACCACTCTCCCCCAAGTTTGTAGTGTTGCCTGGGGTTGTTGTGGCCAAAGTGCAGTACCCGACACTTGGTCTTGTTGAACTTCAACCCACTGGCCTCAGCCCAGTGATCTAGTCTGTCCAGATTCTTCTGAAGGGCCTTTCTACCTCCAGGCAGGTTGACGCTTCCACCCAACCTGGTGCCATCTGCAAACTTACTGATAGTGCACTCAATCCCCTCATCCAGGTCATCATATGGAACAGGACAGGCCTCAGCACCGACGCCGGGAGAAGGTAACTCACAACCAGTCACCTGCTGCGTTTAACTCCATTCATCACTACTCTCTGGGCCTGGCCCTCCATTTAGTTCTTTACCCAGCAAAGAGTGTACCTGTCCAAGTCATGGGCTTCCAGCTTCTCTGTAAAACAACTCTCTGCTTTCTGGCACCTGTTAACCGCAGGCTAGATCATATACATAGAAAATGTACTTAGATGGTTACCCACGTGCATATAGCGCCTCTGTTTTAAAAACCTGAATCTACTGTTTAACCCTTCCAGGTGCTAGTGCTGAATTAACAATACACTGTGAACAGCACAGATAACCACATCTAGTAGTCATGCAGCCTCCAATTAAAAAGCTGAAAATGACATCAACTGAAGAACAGTTATAAATTATTTTACATATTTTTGAAAATCTGAACTTTAAAATGTCTTTAAAACAAATGGATTTGAAAAGATCAAAAAAAAAAAAAAAGGTTTTTTTAAACATTTTTACTAAAAAAACTAACTCTGAAACTTGTAAAATCAATACACATCTCCAGCCTGCCCAGTTACAGTGCCAATTTACTAAGGTTACTTTTCAGAAAAACAATAAACCAGGAAAACAAAAAAGCAAACAAGCAAAAAAGATCTCCATATGACAGATGGACTTAACTTTCATTAATAGGTGAAAATAGTGAAATATTAGTATATAGTGATAGCTTTATTTCTTAAAAGTAATTTGTACTGCATTATTGATAAATAGTAAAAATACATAATATAAAATATATTCAGCAGTTCTCACCATGAAGCTGCAAATGTTTTTGTATATAAGAGATAGGAAAAAGCAATTTCTTCAATTGAACGTCTACTCTTTTGCCCTTAACATCACAGGTTTCCCTTAAATGAATCATAGAACCAGAAAAGCAGATAAATATTCAACTGTACTTCCCATATTGTACTTCATTTTTAGAGGTGCAATACAAAATCTGCCTCCTGGATAGCAGAGTATAGATGAGATCTTAACTGGAATAACAGATCAGAGTTTTCATTGCTAGTGATCAGTAAATCCTTCCAAAAGATCTAAGACACATTTCAGATTTCATAGACAGAAGAAAAGGAGAACAAAAGGTCACCCCCTTGGGTTGGTACATTCTTGGTTTTAAATGAAGGGAAAATTGGGAGTTAACAAAGTACTTTTAGACACAACTTTTGTAAAAGCTTATAGAGCTAACATGCAAACCCAGGGTCCAATATATATATAACCATGAGTTAGAAACCTGTTAATATCTAATTATAGTGCCAATATTTGCTGAGCTGTAATTAAGGGTCTTAAAGTTTCAACTTTGTTCTTTCAGTTTGTGCTTCTAATTTGATCAATACTTTGTTATCAATCAAAAAATAAACATGCCGTATTAACACCAGATAAACAATGTTCTGTCTTAATAGTGCAATTAAGAAATCCTGATTTTCTCTATACATCTCACTCTAGGATGCAACGAAGCCTCCAGACCAAAGACTGGCCTCCTGGCCAGCGTATTAAACATTCTGAAGAAAAAATCCACAGTATATTTCAGTAGCATCAAACTGAAAAGTATGATACTATTGAAACAAAAATACATTCAGATCCAAGGCAACCTACAAGGCATCCATAGCAGAGAGCTTAATGAAGGAAGACAGAACACAAAACCTAAGTCAAGTAAATGAAACACAAAAAACACACAGTAGGAAATTAAGTATGGTAAGTGCAAGAAGATGCACAGAAACAAAGCTACAAGAACATTTTAGGACCTTCAGATTATCACACAAAATCAAAAAATAAATTATGTAGAATTGGATTCTACAAGCAGGACTGAATGAGAAGATACAGCAGTGTTAGTGCATAAAGTAATAACATAGTATGTCAAGTATACCCCATTCCTTTGATTACCTAATCATAGCAAGATTATTGCAACATTAGAAATAATGCTGCTCAGACCAGGCAGAACAATATTAGGACTCAAGGTTAAGACTTGAGTTACAGATTTTTCTCTTTTACTCCTTAGGTAGCAGTAAACAGAAGACGTCTATGCTGGAAGAAAAACTATGAAAGGTAGGAAACAAAGAAAATAAAGAGTTAAAATCAGTACTCTCCGAGAAAAAACGAGAGCGAGAGAAGGAAGAATCAAAATCGACTGTTCAACAAAGGCAGAAAGTGAAATTAATAAATTGAACATTGTTAATCTCCATTTGTCTAAACTGTGTGTTTGTTACAATCAGTACATGAACTGATAAGCTACCTCCACCTTTATTCAGAGATTTAATAAAAGGTACTAAAATTTTAAATAATGAAATCTAATCTTCTAAGGAATATTTGAAAAAGCATACTGGCTCACTACCATATAAATAATTCTTGCAATAATATTCAGGTGAGATTTAAGAAACGAGGGAGGAGTGCCATGATATGTCTTAGAAAAGGAGATCAAAACTGCTGTCACCCTTTCAGCAGGCTCAAGGGATTGAACAGACAGGCCAGACAGTGAGCAAATAGAGACACAATTTATAGAAATGACCACTTGGTAAAGGAGCAGGAGTGGCTTGAAGGAAACATTTCTCAACTCGTGAACAGCATGAGGAGGCTGTGAGCATGGCTGGAGGCCAAGCAGGTGGCTCAGGCAGCCAGCTCAGGGCCAGGACGGAAGAGCTTACTCCATCACATACTGACACTCAGTGGTGGAGCTGGCCCAGGGGTGGATGCTGTCCTTATTTTCTGAGATGGAGTGATCCAACATAGGCTTAAATATTCCAAAGTTTCCAGTGTTTACAGAAATCACAACTCCACCACATTTTCATTTGCAATGAAAACATCCTTGGGTCAAGCAGTCTGGATTTTGAGCATGTATCATTAATAGAAGGGAAATTTGCCCAAAAGCTTCATTAGTTCCTCTCAGTCCCTCATTTCACGTTGCTATTGTCCTCCTCTGAATCATCAATTCCTTTACATCCAAGTCCTCCTTACATCTGCTGCTGGTTTTCTTCATGTTTTCTGGAGATGATATTTTTTATTTTATTTTCAATTGTCAGTACTTTCAGAGAAAGGTAAGGTGTCTGAGGTGTATGAAAACAAGGTAACACCAATTAGTCTCAGGATATAAAGTGGTTAATTCATTTTCATAAACCCAGTGGAAATAAACAGAATTTGTCTCTCTCCATACTATTCCATTACTCAGAACATTTCTTTTCTTTCCAAGATAGAACTACAGTAGTAGTCCTACTGTCAATGATTACCATTCAGTAACTGGTAGTTCACACTGACATTTAAACATTTCTAACTTACATGTGCTAGACACATACAGGGAAGAAACAAAAAAGGAAGATGAACTGTTTTTGACAGGTCTTTTAAGGGCAAAATTGACATGTCTACAGAAATAAATTTGGCAACAAATTAAAACAGACAAACTATAAATTTTATCAAGAAAATACACTGATGAGAACATGCTGTTACAGTTCCCAAGACAGAGTTCTTTCAGGAAAAGTTTACCCAGATGAAGAAAACCCATTATCAAGGGGCCATATCACAAAAGTGTTCAGGCTACTCCAAGGTCTGAAAATACTTGAAAATCATACGAATTACAGATAAAAGTCCCATTAGTCCATCTTGAAGCACCTAAATATTACAGCAGTACTTGTGGGTGCTTTAGGAAAGAAAACAACAGAGAAGCATTGCCTGTCAAAGCAGATTTTTTCCCTGATGTTTCCTACTCTAATTTTAAATTCAAGGATGGAGCTTTTAAAATTTCTGTAAGAAAGCCCTTCTGCAATTGTACAAATCTCAGCGTCAGGCAATTGCTCTTGTTACTGACCTAAACTGTCTATTTAATTATCCCATTACATCCAGTTACATTCTTACTCACATATTTTAAATACGTCTTACCCAAAGACAGTCTTAACAAAGTCATTGAGAAGAATCTAACCACATTTTTGCTATCTACCTCCAACAGTTTTCTCACCACTGTAATATAGAAGATTCCAGCTACAGCATCTGATACCTTCTCTAAGCAGATGACAATTGCTTTTTGTGGGGTGAGAAAAATGTTTTGCCAATTCTTAGCAAATTTGATGGTTTGCTGATAATGTAGATGAGGTAAGTAAATGACAATATAATTGTGTTTCTGCTGTGCTCTTGCTTGATGTACAAGTGAATAAAACCCACCCTACCATCTATGTATCTGTCTATGCATCATGCCGTTTCTTTAGCTCCTTCACCTTGGAATGCTTGCATTAAATTGAATTCATCGACTATTCACATTTCCAGTAATATCCAGACACCAACAGTCCTTTTGAAGCCTACAGCAGAAAACACAGAGCTGTCATGCTCTAGAGTAATTTGGGTGTTTATGGATAATCATTAAGTTCAGCAATGACCCTGAGATTCATCTCTCTGAAGTCTATATCTTGAGAAGTTTAAGTTTTGCTGAAAGCAGACAGTCATATCCATAGAGACAGTCATTCCCTTCATCCTGTATGACATCCCTCTCCATGGAGTATGGGTGGAGCCTTGAACAAGAACAGGACCCTAAACAAGGAACAGAAACACACACTGTGTGGCTCCCAAAGGATGAAAATAACAGTTTTAGTGCTTACTCTGCTAATGAAACAGATGGAACTTTCCACTCATAAGGCATTATTCTCATCCATTGAAAATTGGACACTATCTGCCTAGCCAACCAAATAAAAATGACCAAAAAAATTACACTTCAGAAGAACAAGCCCAAAGCAACATTTCAAGCATGAAATGGCAGAGATTCTCTGTACCTTAAAGGAAGCAAATTTTCCTGACAATTGGGAATCAGGGAGCACCATTCCTGCAATCCGTTTCACTTAACTTGGCCAACCACCTTGAAATCTTCCTCCACAATCTCTTCATCACACTCATACTACATTAGCTGTAGTCCCTCCTCTAAATCAGCACCTCAAATGGGTCATCAAATGTAAGATTTTTCTTGAGAAGTGAAATTTAAAAGCCTCAGCCTACAACATAATGAATAACGGCATTTGCTGCCTATGGTACATGGTCTTCTCTAGGTCTTGAAATTCTTAGGTACTATAGCTACAAGTTCCATATAAATACACCAAGCAACCAAATTAAAAGAAAGAAAAAAAAAATCTGAAAGTCAATGACTTCTTTCTATCAAAAAAATTTAAGAGAAAAGTTCACCTTCCAAATTTTTACTGACAGCAATATTACAAATATTATTCTCTCTTTGCATTTTTGCACTGTCTGCCACATTGCTAGAAATAAACTGATTTAAAATGTTAGGATTGATAATTGAAATATCTTTAGTTTCTTATGGAGTTTTAACAATTCTTCACTCAGTGATCCCAGTTTTTCTATGGGTGTGATATAAGAACATCTCCCATTAAACTAAGATCCATTTTGTTTGGTAAATGCCTAGAAAGGGCTTAGATTTCTGTAATTTACCATACTTAAGAACTAGCTACAGAAAAAAAAAAAAAAAAAAAGACATTTACTATTTGTTCATCTATTCCATTTGGAAGAAATAAAAACTAACTTGATTAATCAGTGTGAGGATAAAAAATGAAAACAGATGAAAGTCTTGAAACATATGAATGGTTGCACATGGCTATAGCACACAGGAAGAGAAAAATAAGTAGGTAAGAATGACAGTAGAAGAATGGTTAGCAGAGGAAATTTGGAAGTACAATAAGGAGAATGAAAATATTAACGTTAATGAAAACTGTTAAGTATGCAATCAACACAGATAATGAAAGGAATATGCCAATCTAGCCTACATAGTTTAAGAGAAGGCTAGATCCACAAGTTCCTAAAGGAAGTAACTGAACTACTGAAATGTCAAGGCAACAAAATGGAGGTATAAAAATTACTGATACAGAACCGAAGGCAGCTTATATAAGCATAACTGAAATAGAAAGCCTGACTGGAACAAAAATCATTGTGGAAAGGTGCTGCTAATGAAATATGAATTTCTGCCATGAGAGAGAGAAATATTATTCTGTAAAATGGTGTCACAATCTATTGGCATTACAGTGTATGAGAAGGTATAACATGAATAAATGATATTCAGACATCTGAATGAATATATCCAGTGGGTTTCAATACCAGCAACATTGTTATTAGACCAAGGATGAGGGCTAATCATGAAGGCACAAAAAGTTTTTATCCCACCTGCACAAAAACAAATCTAAAGGAGCTTAATGCTTTCAAATTCTTCAACTGATTGTTGACCCTTTTTTTTACCACGTATGGACAGAAGGACAAAGTAAGCCAAGGACAGTGTCTAACAGACAGGGAGTAAGGAACAGGAAAAGAGGTTAAAGACGACAAAAAAAAAAAAAATTATAAAACCTAGACAGTGCTATTTCAACATCTCTGAGGAGAAACCTGTTATCATATCTACGCTGAAATTTGAATTGAAAGTGCACAAGGCCTGAGTAGATTAATAATAAGGTGGAAGCAAAGAAACATTGATTGTTTTTTATGCTTTCTCCATATTTTACAGACATTGTATTGATGCAAATTTCAAGTGAACAATGCTATACTATGAGCAAGATAAACTACACAGGAGAACTCCCTACTACCTGCTTCTTACAAACTGGAAACCAGAAACAACTGCTGAAGTTCAATGAAGTTAGCAGGAGGCCAGATTTTATGCTGGTACTTTTTCTAAAGAGAATAAATGTTAGTATCTACATGTCTTGAACCAGTGGCTGAGTAGCTGTGAAAAAATTATTAATACCTAAGTGTTCAAAGAAAAAGGTTTTCTGCAGACTTTTATTCCACTGTGTCTGTATTCCAATGAACTGTATCACCATCTTGAGATGTTTAGTAACACATTTTAGCTTTTTATATGTCTTGAACTTCCAGATTATTTGTTTTGCTTCAAAGATTTTGACTAGTAGTATAATTCTGACTCACCAGTAAGGATTTAAGATTTTGCATGTTTTGCCAATGATAAAAATTACAGTCTTTGATAAATTTCTTATGCAGCAGAGTATATTAAATAATTCCACATTTGCCAGAAGCCAATGTTTTATCCTATTCATTTAGCCTTTTAACATTGAGCTTCTTGTATCATTTTTTTCCCCTAAGAGTTCTGGTACAATTTCATGCCATTAATGCAAAAAAAAAAAAAAAATCATTTAGAGACCTGGTGTTTAATTTACATAATATCAAGTACAGCCATGCTGACAGAGCTAAGTCCAAAAACAGCAAAATTCCACTTACTTACATAGTACTGGAAAAAATATCATTGAAGTACGTGCAAGTATACCTATGCACAACAGGCACAAAAGAACAAGGCACATGTTTTTTTCACTCTTACCTCTTAAAGAATAGAATTAAAAAAACCACAAAGGATATATTCTTTGTCTTTCATTGCCCCAGTTTAACAAGAGAAGTACAATATTCTTATCGTTTTTCTAATTTCTACCTTATATACTTCAACTTACATGAGCATTAGCAATGATGTCAATTTGCTAAATCAAGGCAGAGTTTATATAATATCTAGTACAGACAGGACCCATGGTGAGGGTACACAGGTGCTGCCATAACAGAAGCCATATTACTCACAGAATTACTAACTGGATCACAATGCACACCGCCATGCACATACAGATGTCGTGCAAGAACAATCTACAGGCTGAAAATAGAATTAACCTGCCACCAGAGATGTGATGTTGCCACCAAAGGATACAAAAGCAACAGTCACAAAACCTGGATCTGCCTTTGAAGTTCTCCTCTGCACAATGCTGTGTACAACTTTGCCCTCGAGGGTTTGTTTTGCCACCAAACACTACGCTGAGAGCTACACAGAAAAGGCAGGTGTCCCTACAGCCATAAAAAGTAAAAGCATTAAATCAAATTGAGCTGGTTCCTCTGTCATGCTACAGGAATTGTCCTTCAGACTTACTGAAATCAATACTGCTTTTGGCACATGTGGTACCTGAATACAAGTAAATGTGTGTGATGTGCGTATAAGCATACGTCTTTTCCTATGTGCTCAAAAGCTTTTTGTTGAATATTTTTTTCATAGCATCATAGAATGGCCTGGGTTGAAAAGGACCACAATGATCATCTAGTTTCAACACCCCTGCTATGTGCAGGGTCACCAAACACTAGACCAGGCTGCCCAGAGCCACATCCAGCCTGGCCTTGAATGCCTCCACAGATGGGGCTTCCACAACTTCCTTGGGTAACCTGTTCCATCACATTATAGTTGCAGGTAAAAATCCTAACCATGACGCTGTTTTCAGAGTTGGAATATCTCAAAAAGAAATCAGTAAAATGAATGCAGAGAGATCTCAAGTACGTTTTCATGAACTATAGCTTTGGTATCGTTTACGTTTAGTCATGATTTTTAAAGTGAAGTTTATTTAAACTTACTGATGTTTCTGTTTAGCCTTACATCTTAGAAGCTTAAATGGGTCTCTTATTTCTTCTTGTACTAAGAAAAAATTAGAGCTGTTCTACAAAATAATTAATTCTAAACACTTAAAATCATTTATTTTTCACCTTTATTTTTCTACTTAGAAACTGTTTCTTTTTTTTTTTTTTTTTTT